>JAZDUA010000142.1:32500-605000 GCA_038098605.1 Gryllus longicercus | reverse complement strand
CCTACTCTTTGCACCATTATTTAACTGTCCGGGATTTGTTATTAGCAACAAAAAGGGTTTTGGGGGGACAGGACGCCAGATTTCTGGAGAGCAAAAATTGAAACATTCTTTGTATACTATAAATTATTGGATTGTTTTCTTACTTCTTACGTACCTCAAAAAAGAAATTAAAGAAGCAAAAGCGACAAAAATAATTATAAAACTAATATAATATAATTTGTTACCATTAGAAACAATTCAGTATTCTTCACTTCGGTACATGGGAATGTTACTTAAACGAGGTTTACACATTGAATATCTTAGAGAACCGACACCAGAACAAAGTTTAAAACAAACTGTGTATTATTTACAATATGAGTTTACAGCTGGGTATTGATGTATACGTAGACTTCCAGATTCCGCCAACATATAATCGTGTGTCTGAATTGTGATCGTTGGCTTTCTATAATTTTATATTTGGTTCCTTTTTAAAATTAATTCGCCTAGTATTGTAGGCTAGTGCGTTTTAATTTTTATTCTTCGTATTTCAATCTATTTTACTTTAATTAATTTAAAAAGTTTTTTCTTTGTGTTGTGCCATAGCACAAGTTTTCGCCTACTACCACCGTATACTCGTGCGAGAACACTCTAAACCTCCCACACTTTCCTGTATCCTTTCATTTCCATTCCAAAAGTAGAAGTTGTTAACGAAACGAATTTATTTGTTAAACAATGTATAACAGTAACTTTCAATGAACTACGTAATATCAAATAAAAATAAAAAGCAATGCAACGCATGTTGGAAAGAAATTTTCAATAAAGAAATATTCAGTAGTGTCAAAGATATTTCTTGGAACAATTCACAACTTTTCCTTGAAATCATTTGAAGTTATTATTCAATACTACTTGACAATTGTCTTTTAGTTTTTCTTGATAGTATAAAATTATTAAAAAACCTTTTTACTCTCGTGAAAGCTACGTGATTGAACACACTAGACTTGACAATTTCACCGAATTACTCCTGATAACGAAAATACTGGTACAGGTAAAACACAAACCTAACATAACAAGATACGTATTCACTCTTCACTATATACACACATCCCTCCACAATTAGGTACTTGTAGTCCTCGGCAAAACGTTAAATGAATGTTTTCACTACACATATAAGAAACACTCTTCATCGGAATCAAGCAGCTATTAATCGTACTTCTAGTTGTTCCAGCGAGAGCAAACCTTGAATTCATAATTATGCAAATAAACCTCGTCAGTCTGCGCAAATTACGGTGTATACGGGAAACGTAAATAGTTTCAGATAGAGGAATCTAAGCCTTCTAAGCATGACTTCGCAAAGATGGCCACCATTACGAAAGGTTGAAATGAAGGTGGGCATTGGTAGTATCAATGAGTACACACCCAGCAAAAGTTTAATAGAATGTCCACCTGTAGTTTACGATGTGAGGAACGTTTATTTGAGGTATTTGGCCTCAAAATTTTAGTTGCACCGAGAAAGTTTTGTTTAGGAGTTATTTAAGAATATAACTGCCTCTTGCATTGGCATGAATATTTAGATGAGTTTTTAAACAAATATTTCATATTTTTAACTCCAAATGCAGTTCGTCAGGTATCCGAGGTATTTTCTTGCACGTGAAACCCGCAAAAGGTATGTATACTATTGAAATAATATAGGAAACTATTTTCGAAAAACTGTACATTAACTTATGTCAAGATCTGTATTTGGGCAACAGATTTCAATAAAAAATACATCGATCTTCAACATGGTAGTTGTAGAAACAAGCCAAAAAATTATTAACCTTTGACATTTTCGAAAAATCAGGTATTTCTATGAAAGTGAGACCCACGTTATGCTTTAGCGTCTTTCACATTATCCGAAGATAAAGTTTAACAAAAAACTGGAGCCATTTTGAGAAAATGTTGAAAATGTTGTTGAAGCTTCATGTAAAGTATTCCCCAGAATAAAAATATCGATTTTAAACGGACAGAACTAGAGAATATTTAAATGGATTTGGGATTATCAATTTTGGAAGAAAAAATCATCTGAACTGTTTAGGCGTTAGCAGTGACCACAAATGGACGGACGAAAGATGTTTTGCTGTCAATCGATTTTTCGTTATTAACACTGTTATAGACGACGTGAAATTAGGACAGAAAATTAGTGTAGTGAAAACCCAGTCATAGACCGGGTTACCTGTTAGAAAAAGTACCTGTTATACCTGTTAGAAGAAGTAATAAATTACATATAGGAACAAGATTTATCCACGTTTTCTGTACCAAGGCCCGTTAATAAAAGTTTTGCGGAGTAAAACCGCTGTTTTCGGCGTACGAATACAGTACTTCTCTTCTTGCGAGAAAGTAAAATACGTCCCCCCTCTTTCATTGGTGTTCTGGGCGGACCGGAATGGGGTTGGCATGCGACTGGTAAGGACGCTCTTTTTGTGCCCCCCCCTCTTCTTTCGCCGTAAGGTAAGGGAAGGTGGGTGGGAAGGCGGGGGGGGGGGGGAGCTGTGAAGCGGCGTGGCTGGCGTGGCGCAACCTGCTGCTATTGTCTTGTGGACGGACCCCCCCCTCGCCGCAGACGAGGCGGAGGTGGAGCGCGTCGGAGGGGGGGGGGCGCTTGTCGCGGGACATCAGTGTTGAACGAGTGGCCCTGCAACAGCACGTACTTTCTCGCCCTTACATTCGCGCTTTTTACCCTTAGTTTCCACATTTTTCGAAAACTTGTACGACCTTGTATACGTAAGCTTCCGCGGCTTGAATCCATGAATTCTCGGCTATCCGGGAGACGCCGCGTCGTTGGCTGGGGTGCCGACGTTTCGCCTGACATATCGCAGGCTTCCTCAGGGCAGTGACGCCCTGTCACTGCCCCCTATCGCGTCTCCCGGATAGCCGAGAATTCTTGTACGACCTTGTTTCAAAATCTGTATTTAAGGAACGGATTGCATCAAGAGAAAAATCTCTATCTTCATAATTGTAGTTGAAGGAAGACGCCGAAAAAATTGAACTTTTGAAATTTTTGAAAAAATCAGTTTTCAACGAATGTAAGACCTACACCATTCTTGTAAACGTCCTTTAAACTATCCAACAACAAAATCGAAATAAAAACGAAGTGCTTCAAATAATTTCCAATATAGTTTCTCGAAAAATCGAAAGTATACTCTGAAAAGAAGTTACGAATTTCGCATTTAAAGTAATGTTTAAACCACATTTTCTTAAAAAGACTTCAAATATTTCAACGAAAATGTTCATATAGCTTTTATGCTTCAATAGAATTTTTAAATAATATTTCGGTTTTACTATTAGGAAACCGAAAAAATCAGAAAAAAATATACTTTGGGTGGCGATATATGACACCTGGCAAGTTTATGTGGCAAGTCCGAAAAGCTAACTCAGACCAAAAAGTAGAAAAATAATACAAGAAAGAGTGTGCCTTTTAATATAACCACTAGTTTGTCCATGTTGCAAGGAATGTTTTAGCATTCTCAATATATAGGTATATTTTCTTTCAAGCAGTTCGCAAAGCTGCATTGAAATTAGCCCAATTAGATTTTGTCTCTTAAAAATACGATTTAGTAAAAGTAATATGAAAGACAAATTGTTAACCTTCAGGAAATATTACATTGGAATGCGATAATGGGATACCACCCAGCGAGATAGCAGCTGTAAATGTGAATTATGTCTCATTGTTGGAACGTGCCTTAGATATACGAAGCGCAGCTACGCACAATTGCCGCCGCTGTGGATGGCCGAGGGGGCCAGAGATTCGGTCTGAGGGGTCGGGCATTCGGATCCCGCCGTGATCATGATTGTTTATCCCATGTTGTCATGTGTGTGTGTTGTCGCGAATGGCCTTGTGAGTCTGCTGACAACAGACCTAATGTTCTACAATTGTAATGTAATGTGCTGAGTACATTACGTACTGTACTGAGGTTTACAAAACATTGTGACTGATATGTGTTAATTCGGAGAGATATTGCGATATACGTAGTATAACGTAACCATTACTAGTGGACTAGAAATTATGTGCTGTTTTACCACCACTATTTTGATTTGTAGATTCAGATTTACCAACAAAGCTATCTTTAATCACTAATACCACTCAGGGCTAATTGACACTCTTCAATCAAGGTTGGTTAGCACTGAGTCAACTATACCCTATCCTCTGACTGCAAAAAATCTCTACAAATAAAATAATATCTGATATTTTTATTCAGATTTAGAGTAAAATCATCGGTAATAGCCGTAGTTAAGATCAGTTTGGAGGTTTTCTCAAAGTTCTTGACATACCGTACTGACTGCCACCACACACCCTTTTCGTCGAGTTGTGGTCACTCGAATACTTCGAGCTCGCAGCGTCCATTGAATGGCGAATCCGACGTCGACCCGCCGTCTGTTAACGGGGTTTCCCCTACCAGGTATCTCCCCCGGCAGGACACCGCCCGGCTGGAACAATCCCTAAGCTGTCGAACGGTCTCCCAGCATATTGGTAGGGTAGTGCATGACAGTGTATAAGTGTAAGGGGTGAGGATAGGATAAGGAATGAGAAGGACAGGTCATGCGCGGTTCGTGGCCCGTTTCTTAGGGCACTATCCCAACGTTCGCCTGGCATTAAACGAAATAAATACGGAAAATTACGTATCAACGCATCCGGCAGCCTATATTCTCCTCCAGACAGCGACAGATCTCGACCTAGCTACTCGCATTTCGATAGTATCGAAAACACTGCCACCGTCGGAACTCGAACCCCAGAACCTCCCGATCAGAGCAGTGATGTCTGCTCATTCCCTTAGCCACCTCTCACGGTCGGCAACCGCTACAATAATATCCTCGCCAATCATTGCGTCTGCTGCCCTCAAGCATGATAATTCGCTCGCCCCGCACAAGTTGAGATAGGTCCAAATCGTTGCAGGGTGGCGTGCCCCGATTGCTTGTACCCTTGCCTGGGCACTGGCATTTGTTCATTCACTAAGGGAATGTAAAAGAAAATAGATCTTGATTGCTCGTCAATTTATAACTTACGCAAACAGGATTCGTAGGGTGTGGGTAACGTTCCTCGGTTTTAATAAATGAATTCGTATATTCCAATAAAAAAAGGAGTAAATTAACACAACACAAAACAACAGTCAATAATTTACATAACACATTTTCACATAATCCCCGCAATCTTTGCGCCAATCAGTAACACTTCAGTATTCTCATTATAATTAAATCTGAATAATTTTATCATTCCTAAATGTACTTTCCCACTACATATGATCCACCTTTCTACCTAGAGAAAGTTTCCCAGTAATATGTGCTTAATTCATTTAAGACATGTGAGAATAAGATTTAATCTTGAACATGAATTACAACTTGCTACCAATTTAATATTCTACTTACATTTCCTATTCATATTTCAATGCCGACAAAATTTCCCATCAGTTACGTGATCTTAGTTGCCAATATTAATTCAAAGAATTATGGACAATATGCGTTTTTATTAGTTGATCCCCATTTTTCTTCCAGATCGTCTTCGGGTATTGTTGCGAACTCATTCAAGAATTGCTTCGGCGTGTACGGCTCACATTGTCAGACTTTGGAAACGAGGTATAAATCACTTCACTGAAATAGAGGATAGTTATTTATGGTACGAGTGGTAAAAGTGACATTTTAATTTGCAAACTGGAAAGGTTGCGAGACGAGGTCGATGGGCATAGTGGCGCAATCCTACGAGTCATTCACAATTTTAGGCAGTCTTACTGACTTTTATTTTACTTTAATTCAAGTATTTGAATTTGCATCAATTAATTGTGTACTATGTTACGTTAAATGCGGTATTAGCTGACGCACGTAGACAAATTGTGTTGTGTTCATTGTGACAATCACACTGTTTTATCTGAACATTTGAAAATCGACTCCCTTTTGGTACTAGTGTTGATAATTTTTATCTTATTCAATTCAAATAGAAGCTACAACAGAATATGTAAATAATATTTTTTCAAAGTAGCCTCCTAGGCTGATGTTCCCATCTGATATCTGCATTTCATGCACTTGTTCCTACGGATACATAATTTAAAATCTGCTTCTCAAGCAGATCAGATTTATTTATTCGATTGCTTTGTTCACACACATTGTATACTAATAAAATAATTTTGTGCCAAGCGTTTTACAGATTTTCATATTAATTACTTAAAATATGTTGACTTTGGTTACCTGTTCCCATGTTCTCACAGTGATCGCGCCAAAAGATAAGAACATCATTGTTTTTTGTCAATGTTAGTAAAATTCACAAAAAGAGTTTTGAATAAAGACTTTAATGAGAACATGTGCATAAAAACGAGACATTTTTTTAATTCCATGATTAAAAGGTAAGTCATTAATTCGTTTTCGTAATGTCTATCTCTGAGGCAGATGTTTCCACTCAAGGGGAAAAAAAATCATGATCCCACGAGAGGGCTAGAGGATAATTTTGAATTGCCAGCCTTCATTACGTTCCAAACACCTCGAGCACGTCGCAGCGAGCCACCAGCACGAGCGCTGCTGCGTCAGGCGTGTATAAACCGAAAACCCGCGCGCGCGCATCGTCCGTCGCAGAAGCCAATCGTGCGACTCGAGCGAAGCCATCGGGCGCCTCGCCCCGGGGCACACGCGCGTTGTCACTGCCAGCTCCGCGCAGCCTCGCCTCTCCCCGCCCCGTCACGCCCCGACTGGACCGGCCGCACCCCTCCCCGTCTCGCATCACCCGACCTCTCCCCGACCAGCCCCTCCCCGCCCCTTCCACTCCTCGTCCGGCCTTGACCCTCCCCCGTCTCGTCCCGAACCGACCCGTCTCGTGTCACACCAACCCTCCCCGGCTCGCACGGCTCTCCCCGCCCCGCCCCGCCCCGCTTCGTCCCGCCCCGCCTCATTCCACTCGGCCTCTCCCCGCCTCGTCAGAATCGCATCGCTCTCCGATATGGGGGAGGGGTTGCGCCAGGAAACCTAAGGCCGACGGGGGACGTGGAGCCGGTCTATGACCTCGGCGCCACCTGTTTCACAATTTCGATTTCGATGCTGTAATGATTTATCGAGTGATTTCTAATTCCAGACTTCGCATCAACTGCTAAGGTCATAAATACCGTAAGAGTACAAAATGTTTTTTACCGCGGGGTGTGAAATTAGATGCCGAGATTCGGCGCAGACCTCTCCGTGGGTTTTGCGGGGTGTTCCTCACCCAGATGTCCTCCAGCGGGGGGGGGGGGGCACCGCCCGCTGGGACTAGCTGTAGCTTCCGACTGGCCTCCCGGCACATGTGGTAGTGTTGTGCATATTCATATGTAAGTAAGATGTGAGGATATGACAAGAAAGGATCGCTCGCGGACTGTAGTCCATTTGTTACATAACTGCTCCGGCATTCGCCTGGTGTTAATAGGAGAAACTACGGTAAACTACCGATCAGAGCTGCCGGCCTCTACCATTCTTTAGTAATTTAATCATCTTTGATTTTTTAAATTGAACCGAATATTTTTCACAATTTCAATAGATAGATCATAAAAGAGGAATGCAATGATATAACATATGTTAATGTTTTGGTAATAGTATTTCTATTATTAAATTAAATTTTCTGTTTTTTTAATTTATTCTAGTTTGGTATGTGGCCCTTAACAGCCGCATAAGAAAAACAAATTTCAGATGATTTTAAATGAAACGGACAATATTCCTGAGGGGAGAGGGGAGAGGCGGCGAAGGCCATCTGTCCCAAAGGCGACAGTTGCAAGGGCTACTGCAGGAAATCTTCTACGTTTAATTTAAAATCACATTTCAGAAAGTCTAATTTTACTCTGAAATTACTATCAAAATTTTAACATACGATACATCATTGTATTCCTCATTCCATGGTCTATTTATAGAAATTGAGAAAATTATTCGGTTTCACTTAAAAAAAACAAAGATGATTTAATTTCTCGAAAATTAAGAATATTTCAAACTATGTGTACAGCATATTACTTGCCCCATGATTCCGCATTGTTGAGCGAAAAAAACTGCCGTTGGATTTCATGAACCATTTAGAAGTAATGGAGTGGCGATCCTTGGTGGGACATCTTGCTTATCAACAAATATCCTCTCCAAAAAAATCCTCTCTCGATTGCATTGTTGCCTATTTCCATCATCAATATTAAAGATAGAAATATATTTATTAATGCAATCTGTATGTGAATACATTTTTGAATCCTGTTTTGAATCTACTAGCGTTTTTTGCATACTTTGAGTCATAATGTCAAAGAATCAGGACAACATTTCCTCTTATAGAACCAGTAGTACTAGTTTAGTTTGATTTATTTGTTTCCGTTGACGTTTGACGTTTGATTTGTTCCGTTGACAGCTGTTAAGGAGTCAACAAATCGAAAGCTTGAACGTTACTTCTTTTCGTGCCATTCAAATTCCCGATTGAATAACACCGTAGCATCTGATTTACGTCAACGAACTTAATGTTTAAATCGAAGTATACATTATTCTTCACTCTCACTTATGAAGAAGCTTTTTCTGCCAAATGAAGTTCTGGGAAATGTATGGTACCCCTAAGAAAGATGTACTATTCACTGATATTTGAATTTTTACAGATTCCTCTTAAGACGCAAAAGTAAGTTATTCCCAGACAATCGCGCTCTTCTTTCCACATCGCGGGTTCCGAAAGGTCCTGCCTTCCCTGCGCATTCAATCGAACGTCCGCGCGTTGTCCGGCGCGTTTCTGACCCGACAGAAGCACATCGCTCGCGCGGGCGTGGGCGGAGGTGCGGGCGGCGGCCTGGGCGGCGTGGAACCGGACCAAGTCATCGCCGCCTCCGCAGTCGCCTCCGCGCCGCACCGGGAGAGGTGGCTCAGGGTATCAACTGATGTCACTTCAATCCCTCTGACCGGGAGGTTCGAGTCTCGACAGTGGCAGAATTTTAGACGCTAGCTACATAGCTAGGTTGGAATCAAGCGCTGTCTGGAGGAGAATTATAGAGGCCGGCTGCTGTGATCGGTAGTTTTCCGTGGTTTCTCCGATCAACTCCAGGCGAATACAGGAGCAGTACCCTAACAATCGGGCCACAGACCACGCGCGACCTCACCTTCCTCTTCGTCCTATCCTCTCGCCTTACACAAACACACACACACACACACACACACACACACTAGCACGCACTACACAAACACGCTTGGAGCTTGTCCCGGCTGGAGCGGTGACCCGCTGGTGGGAGATTCCTGGTTGGGGAAAACATCGCTAGCCGACGGTAGCCGCATCTCGCCATACAGTGAGGGGAAGATCACCACCACCACCACCACCACCACCACCACCACCACCACCACCACCACCACCACCACCACCACCACCACCACCACCACCTTCCGAACAAAAATCCTACACTACACTGACGAACTAATGAACGTACAAGTTGAACGCTGGTAGTGCCAGGAATCACTAAAACAATCAAAGCGTCCGCGCCGCCTGCACCGCCTCCGTCGCCGCCGAGGTGCCGCAGTAGCCATCAATATTGAAGCTAGAGATGTATTACTTAATGCAATATATGTATTAGTAGTGTGTATGTGTAGTGTTATTAGTAGTATATGTGAGAAGATTTTTAAATAATGTTTTGAAACTATTAGCATTTTTTGCGTTGTTTGAGCAGCGAGTTCAAATGTCACTACTGTTGGTGTCATCCAAGTTGATTTTCGTGAACGAAGTCAGTGCTTAATCGAAAGAATTAGTTCTTTCCGAACAATCGTGCTCTAGATCCTCCTCCCATAGCGAGCATCCGCGTCTGCCCCGCGACGGGCGCACATCGCTCGCGCAGGCGTGGGCGGAGGCGTGGGCGTCGCGGAGCCGGACCACGGCGCCGCCGCCTCGCCGGGCCGCCGCACTAGCCTCCGCGCCGCCGCCGCCGCCGCCGCCGCCGCCGCCACCGCCGCCGCCGCCGCCGCCACCGGCGTTCGCCGCTCCGCCAGTTCCGCGGCGCCCTCCGTCGGCCGCGCACGCGTCGCCACGCCGCGCCCCGCCCGACGCTCCGCCCGCGACGCCGGCCCACACTTCGCCGGCGCCGACGCCGACGCCGACGCCGCTCTCTCCCGCGGCCCCGGCGCCCTCGCGGCCTCTCTTCGGAGCTGCCCCCTTCGGGCAGCTAGGCCACCTCGCGTGCTCCCTTGGCCCCTCCACCCCTTAAAACTCCAAGGCCACCTCGCGAGCTCCACCCCTTGTCAAACACCAAACAAATTCCACAGCCTCTCTTCGCGTCCCTTCTTTTTTTCTGCGCGCGGCGGCCGGCCTCTGTCTCTCCTTCTCTGTCTTTGTGCACGAGGGACGTGCTCCGGGCGTCATTAAGAAGAGACTGAAGAGGAAATGAGGACTGCAATTGGGCGACTGGCAACTTTGCTAATGAGTATTGATCGTCCGTCGTCTTGGTCGTGGTCGTGTGTGCTGCTGGGTGGCGCGCGACGCGCGGGGGAGGACCAAGAGGAAGAAGAGGAGGAGGAGGAGGAAGAAGGCGAAGAAGAAGGGCCATAACGCCCCCCGAAGGGCGTCGCGCACCCGAGGCGCGGCTGCCGGCGCCGTCCCTTTGCGTCCGCGGAGTCGCGGCGAGCGCGGCCCGGCGCGGCCCGACGCCGCCGGCTTTTGTCTCGGCCTCCGACTCGCTCTCTGGCTCGCCTCCCTTTACGCCCGAGGCGACCCCCCCCCCCCACCTGTTGAGCGGAAAAAAGTGGGGACCGGCAAGGAGAGCCGCTGCTGACTGAAACGGTTTGCAAAGAAGGGGCGACCTTCTCAGGTGCAAACGAACAATTATATAACCTAATATTGATGTTTGAGCCGTTAGAGCGTAGTCGGTTGCCCTCTGGAGGTAGTACGTCGCTGCCATCTGCCTAGTTCACTGCCCTTCCAGTAATTTGTCATCCGCCGTTTACTGTGCCGATACTTAAAGACTTGTTGGGTCGCGCAGGATTTGTGTAAGGCGGCCATCCGTCAGTGTCAGTTGTAGGACATCGCGTGTGCGTTGTGCAGGCGTTCGGTTCCGACTGTGCGAGTGTTGAGTCGTCGACTCCGACGCCGTGTGTCCCAGCCGGAACCTTACAGTGACTGGTTTGAACTCGTACAATTCCGGCCGCGCTGTCCTCTTGCGAGCGTTGAGTCGTGGTGAAGCCGTTCGAGTGGCCGCCATGGCGAACGATGGTTTGCCCGAGTGGGGCTCCGGCAACGGGAGCTGGCCCGCGGCCAACGCGTCCACGGCGCCCCCGTGGCCAGAGGAAGACGACGATGGCTTCATGGAAGACTACGAGTACGACCTGGAGACGGCGATGGGCTTCTTCGACTGGTGGGAGCTCGTGCCCACGCTGGCCGTGTACGCCATCACTATGCTTTTGGGAGTGGCCGGCAACGCACTCATCATCTTCACGACTGCGCGCTACCGCCGCATGAAGTCCACCACCAACGTCTTCCTGTGCAGCCTCGCGTCGGCCGACCTGCTGCTGCTGCTCATCTGCATTCCTGTCAAGGTAGCTCTTTTTGTTGCAGTCTTTATGTAAGTTGTTTGTGATTTACAGGTGTCGATCAGCGACGTTATGTGAGCAAAGTAGGGGTGAAGCTCGCAAGACTTATAATTGTTAATACGTATACTAAATAGTATATTTGTGTGTCAAATTTCAAACTCATGTTTCAAACATTTATATGAAATTCAGGATTTTCGTGAATGGTGATATAATAATTAGTACTGGATTCTTTGTACTGATGAATGATGTCAAAATCTTGTTTGTATTATTTTGCTTCTCGTTCGACAAATTGGTTGTCTCAGTATTAGAGCCTACGTTACTGCGGATATTTAAGGTACCCATTCTCAAGTCGAGATTGTTTTTTCCCCTGGATATTAAAGAAAAGAGGACGATTATTCTAATACGTAGATAGTGCGAATAGTTGGGTGTTAAAGAGATGCTTAGAGATTATAAAGGTTTCGCGTGTTTTTGCAAAGTTTGTTATGTTGGGGCTCAGAAACTGTTTGTTTGTGATTTACAGTTGTCGAGGCAGCGGCGTAGCATGGTGTCAGCCGGCCGGGCGGGGGAAAATTTTGCCGCCCCCTTGTATTTAGGTATTTTAATTTTAAAGACTAAAATATAAAGCTTGAACAACGGATCAGATAGTCAAACATACAATTACATAAATTTAAAAAAACTTACGTAAAATATTTAATGCAAAGTCTAATGTAAACGTACACGAACAATACAATTTTCAACAAAGTTCAGTAAATCACCACATGTACTTATGAACACTAAAAACACTGTTACGAATGCGCGTTTATATAAACGATTAAGTTAATGTGACTTGGATGACTGACGATCCATCAATGAAACATTTTTTGTATTGTCAAACTTTCACTCACGACCTTCCCTGAAGGGACTTATTCGTATTGTAATCTAATTTTCGGATGTTACTGTACAATAATGAACCCTATGCTTTATGTCAGAGAATTCATTGTCGTTTAATATTAGTCATAGACAATCCAAGCACAAAATAAAATACGGGTAATCCTTACATGTCAGTACAAACGGTGATTCCATTTACTATAAGTATTAACAATTTCAAGGAGCATGATGCCGTAATTATACTTTCATTTAAAGAAGTCACAGAATAAGTAAAGAAAGATTCTGTGCTCATTTCTATCGGTCCGAAACTTCAGTGTGACAAACATTTTAAATGAAATGGTTCACTTTTTCCACAAGATATTACTATTATTCATTGTGAAATTTTGCTAAAGTGCCGCCGGGGGGGGGGGGGTCACCCCTGCCGCCCCCATTACGCTGCGCCACTGTGTCGAGGACGTTGTGTTGACGTTGTGGCTTGGTGAAGCTCTCAAGAACTAGAATGGCTAAGATGTGTAGTAAATAGAATATTATTGTAAATTGTAAAACTCATGTTTCAAACATTTAAATGAAATTCAAGATGTCCGTGAATTATGATATATTATTGGATTCTCCGTGCTAATGAATTATGTCAAAGTCTTCTTTTTATTATGTTGCTTCTCGCTCGACAAATTAGTATTTTCAGTATTAGAAGCTACTTATTTCGAATATTTAGGAGACGCCCATCCATAAGTCGAGATTTCCTTGCCGTAGAAGTTACACAGGTTTAAGTCGGTCTTTTGGGGATCTTGATTTAATGCGAGTGTGTGTTGTCTCTACCCAAGTTAAGAACATTACCTAAAGCAGGAATAATCATCATATCCATAGTATGTTAAAACTTACATCAAGAGTTAAATATTTTTTAGACATTGTGTTAATGTTTCAAGATTTTATCACATGATTCACTTTTCCAGAACTTCCTTGATATCCCTTCGTATATACATTAAAAATTGTATTACTATATACTTATTTTATAATAAGTCTATTATAATTGCGTTGGGTTATACATACTCTTTTTATAGTTGGTGTTTAGTTTCAACACTAACTGATGGTTAATTTTTTATTTCATTCAAAACGTTATATGCAGAACCATAAATCTAAAGGAAACCATATTAATGTTTACTTCCTTGTTATAGAAAATTGATTCTATGATGTAGTGCGTGTGGTTTACCGAAAACGTTATTCAAGGTTGAGAAAAATCATATTTCAGTGATTCGCAGTGTTATGTAGCATTTATATCCATATTCGTCCAATACGAAGACTAATTTTTAATTTATTGGCATCGTTCTTCAACTAATAAATTATCTTTGTAAAATTTTCTTTGTAAAGACCTGCGAAAAACGAACTGGAAAATGTATGGGACTTCCTCGATTAGTCAAAGTTGTCTTGCTGAAATAGTTAAATCTAAAAATGTTAGTAGAATCACGATCAAATATCATAGTGAAAAACATTTTGATGCTGGATTTATACATCTGATTTGATCTCGTAGAATAGCTTAACTGATTCGAATTGTACATTTTATGTTCATAATGTATTCAGATGTTTTTTTGCTTAATATGAATGTGTAATAAATGTGAACGCTGTTTTGTTGCTTGTGATTCGAAACCCGATATGCGTTTAGCTATTCTGTCCTTACAGATAGAAAACTAGTTTTGCGTTTATGTCTTTTGATGCGCATTAAACGGTATTTTCGTCTGTCTTCGATTGTGATGATGGGTCGTGGCATATATCCACCAATGGCAAATGGAACCTTTTTATCTGTACCTGTAATTAGGTTATATCGATGTGTCAGATTATTGTGAAATAAACCAAATCCCTTGATGTCTGTGGGAAAGTAAGTTTTGGGGGACGAAGTCATTTTATATGGGTGTAAAGGTGCATTATTATTTTCGTAATAAAGTCAATAAATTCAAGATCTATATTTGATTTAGCTAGTTGAACACTTTTGTGTTTTCTTATATTTCATTTTCACATTTTGTAATTAAAATTAACTTTCTAAAGTTGCCAAACTGCATTTACATTCTGTTGTAGCTCTTGTTGAAATAGATTAATATATCAATTAAACGTGATGTCATAAAATACATTTTAGTACAACTATATTTTTAATTGTGCTATACTACAATAACGAATAATAAGGAGTGTTTGTTTTTTCATTTTTCTAAATTCGCCTGCCGATGATAGCAAATAAAGTGAGTCCCACCAACTATGGGCCACCCCCATAACGTCTATAAACTGTTCGTTATATCGCTGTCGCCCAACAATGCGAAATCATGGAACAGCAATGCGTCGAAGAGATATACCTGGAAATATTTTTAATTTTCGAGAAATTTTATTATCTTTGATTTTTAAATGAAACCGTGTATTTTTCGCACTAGCAATTGATAGATAATAATTAGATGCTGTAATGTGTGATGCAATGATATAACGTGTATTAATGTTTTGATAGTATTTTGAGTACAAACTTATACTTGTGTGACGTGTGATTTTAAATTTAATGTTCAAGATTTCGTGTAGCTACTCTTGTGTTGCTCCTTTGGGGAATGCAGCCTTCGCGGCGCCGGCTCTTTTGCGGGAGATGGGGGAGGCCGCCGAGGCCACTTTTCCCCAAGGCGACGGTTGCAAGGGCTGCGTCAGGACATAGAACTCGTTTAATTTAAAATCACATCTCAGAATTTTTTACTCAAAATACTATCAAAACATTATATGTCACAGCATCCACTAATGTGTCTCAATTTTTTAAAGATTATAATTAAATGGAAAATTTTAAATTTTTTTTATAATAATCTTGAAATTTTTCGTCATGTAAAAGTATTCTTGTGAATCTTGAAAACATCTTTTTACGGTTTAAGTAGTCCATTTGTTATCGGAAGTTGTAGTATACTCGTTTACTTGTAACGAAAACTCAATTTTGTTTCAAATGCTCTTTATTTGTTAACTCCGTTGCACACTTGAGGCTACTGTATATCGCTCCGCGACTATTCAATCCAAATATTTTGTGGCAGACATCAATTTCGCAAAAGAAAAATACGGGACGCACGATAAAAGTCTTGGCTTTCGAATTATTACTCGGTTTTTCCGATAACTCGATTGACAAGTTGTCGAAGTGTTCGAGTAACTCGAATGACGTTCATAATTAGTTTCTATGTTGATTGAATTTCAATTGTCGTACTTGATTCTAGAACATCTTTCGAAAAAATTCGCATTTGCACACTTTTTTATGCTTCTTTACACTTTACTCCGATTTTACAGTGTTTAAGGTGTAGCTGGAGTCTGAGCAGGAAATGCAGTTCTCGCTTTTAGTTAAGAAAAGAGATTGTGTTCTATTCTCTTTCCGATATTATATTTCCTCAACAATTTTATAGCTGACACACGAGGAGGAACATACAATTCAAAGACAAACAATGACATGCTCAATAACATAATGTATAAATATTCAAAATATTTTGAAATAAAAAGAATTCGCAAAGGAAATTTAGCACTTCCAGTAAATGTTTTATTTGAATATAGTGAACATAAAACAAAGACGTATGGGGAAAAACTCACTTTATGAATGTAATAATCCCATTCACGGAGTAAATTAATACTTAATGCTACTTTCACTACAACACAACATATTGTAAATAGGAACCTACTGTAGGTTATTGTGCGAAATATGCACTGACGTAGTTAATGGCATTGTTTGATACAATGCAGGACAACCAGTTACGACTAAAACGTTTATCTCGAAATTCTCGTAATGAATTACCATATCAGCATTTATTAATGGATATGACGACACAGTATGTAACAACGCATCGGTCTTTACGTGGTTTTTGGGGACCCTGACAGAAAAATGATTGAATATTGACTTTACTATATACAGGCTCGTGTAAGTTGGTTATTGCAGTTGAGGTCAATTCATTAAAACCTCTTCTTTTCAAAAATGTACACATATATTCTTTTTTATATTTCTATTAGCTTTGTTGGCCATTAAAAAAAAATCATACTGAAGGAGAAATTATACGTATAGTTTAGCTTGAAAATTCGAAATAACTATTTGCAAGTAGCAAACGAATTAAAGTTAACCCATTTCACAACATCAAACACTTGAACAGGTTTGGTGAACAATATTCTTTATACCGACAATCGATTACAACAAATAATTTATAATTTTCTTCCGATTGGCATTACAGTAAGCAAATTCCAGTGTGAAGTAGATATCCACAGTCGAAATCATAATTTTTTTCTGTCCGGTGACCGTTGTGTACCAAGCAGGTTTGACGGTCGTCATACCACATTAATTCAAGTCTAAATAGCAAAGTAATTACCCCCAAACCCTCGAAGAGCGGTCCTAGCAAGCAGCTTCTTCCAGACAGCCAAGATTCTTAACTGACCACCAGCGTGTAAAAAGAAAATGAAAATATAATCACATTAATCGCAGATTACAAAGGCGACCTGTAAAAAAACATTATTACAAAGGCGTAGTCTGACAGACTATTTGGGGTAAAAATAAAGAAAAACTCATTTTTAGGATGAAACACTAAATTTATTGGAATTAACATGAGTAATATGGAGTTATAAAATACATTTGTACGGTTTTATAAATTAATAAAATCCAATGTGCGCAGAAATTGAAAGAAAATCGCGTAGCGTCCAGCCATGCAAGATATGTCTATGGTATCATTAAAGGAACTAGGTTAAAATCCAAAAACAGTGAAATAATTTTCATTTGATTCAAAAATTCAAATATTTGATTGTGTTATTCCGCATATACTAATGAAATCAATGCCGACCTTTTTTATTCTAAGTACATCAGAACACAGCTGACGTCATGTGACAGCAAGTCTGCAAGGAAGGTACCATCTGCCATTAAATATGTGCGGTAAATATTGACATTAAATATTTGGTCTATTATGTGTTGCGTATTGGAGCTGTAACTGTTATTATATTCTTAGTGTTGCAGTATAATTTATATACTTATAATATTTTTGTGAAGACTGTTGTGGTAAAAATAAATTAGGTGTAGCGGTCTTATAGGAGAGTATTTCGCTTTTTGTTCTCGATCAGTGTGTGTTACTTAAAAAAAATTGCCTGGTTTTGCTCAACAGCATTTTTGCTGCTGCAGTTCGTAAATTATTATTAATTGTATAAAACATTGACGATATTTTTCAACTGATCAATAATAGCACTAAAGTAAAGAAAAAGTCGCGGTTTTGTTCATGGGCGTGAATATTTCAGTGTAGCCGCTTCCATACCCCCACCGGAGTGAATCACTGAGGTATTAGTGACGCTACAGCGATCTCTCTGCGCCGAGCGAGCGCCGATACGGAAAAAGTCGCGCCCCCGCCCCGCCCCCGCCCCGCCCCCGCCCCCGCCCCGCCCCCGCCCCCGCCTCCGCTCCGCTGCGCTGCGTTTATTTACCTCCCTATGTGATCGTCGCCCCGCAAAGCATAAATCCGCTTCAACTCAGCACCCGCCCTAGTTTCAGAGCACAGAAAGCAATACAGGTAAGGCTAGGGAGAGGGGGCGGTTGATAGATTGATACCGCGCGCATAAGGGCAGGGGTCCAGAAAGTGTAGTGCGTGTTTTAGGCCGAGAGGTTGACGGTGATCTTGTTATCCGGTGGATGGCAAAAGATCCGGCTCGTCGGCTTGAGTGAATTCCCGCAACCAGGCATCTCCCACCAGCGGAGCACCTCCCCAACCGGGACAAGCTCTATGCTCCCGACCGGTCTCCCGGAATGTGTGGTAGTGGAGTGCATGCTAGTGTAAGTGTATGTAAGGGGTGAGGATAGGACAAGGAAGAGGAAGGAAAAATCGGGCGTCCGTGGCCTGTTTGTTAGGGAACTGCTCCGGCAATCGCCTGGTGTTGATCGAAGAAACCATTTCAAACTACCGATCCGAGCAGCTGGCGCTAGAATTCTCCTCCCGACAGAATTCGACCTAGCGGACGAGCTAGTGGCGAAAATCCAGCCCTTGATTCGAATCCTAGAATTTCCCGGCCGGAAGCACTGCAGTCATCAGTCGATGCGCTGAGCTATTGGAGTCGGTGGGAGGGGGCGCCAATCGCGGCACCGTGCAGTGGGGATTAAAGTCGAAGTGAATATATATTTCGCGTCGGCAAATGTTATCCGCGTGCGACCTATTGAATTTGAACTGGTTGAAAGTTTTTAGGAAAGGGTGACAAAATAGTCTTAAGCGTTGCAAGCCAATGAGAGAGACGGGACAACCAATACGCAGAATATTTTTATTCTATCTTTATTTATGAAAGGGGTTACTGTCATCATTTGGGACTTTTATTACAAGAATGTATCTAAGCGACATATTTGTCTTTCGAATGGATGTTTACAAAACGATGCGAATTTTCCCCATACGTAATCCCTTCGTGGGAATTCCGGGGTTCAATTATTCCCAGTCCTGCCCTTAAAGACGTTACAATATTGTTTTAATATCGCTCGATGAAGATAAAAGTTGTGAAATCGGAACAACCTAGTGAATGTTATACTAATTCTTTAAAAAAAGAACGTGGTCATCTTTGATTCCAGCTAAACGGACCGCAAGTAAAGAAAATGGTCAATATATGAACGACTTTGCCAATTTAAATTCAGAGATGTCATTTGTCAATTCTTTAAATTTTATATTAAATTATTTTTTAAATTTTAGGCACCTATTACATACAAATACAAAATAAATCATATTCTTTACATGGTTTTAAACAATCTTAAATGCATTACACTACGATTAGCAAAGTTTCCTAAAAAATCCACATTGCAGTATATTCCTGACATTACAATAAAATAATGGATGTACCTTTTTGTTCTGTGATAGTGGTTTATGTACTATAAATGTTCTCTCTTGAATCAATGAATGAATTGCCTCAGCTTAGCAGCTCAATTCAACGTATCCCCTCTGTCTACTTCCCAATAGAAGATTCCTTCCCCCAGACTACATCATTCGTCAACATCTTCAGTCCTATTCCTTCATTTTGCTTCCACACCTTCTGGCGACTTTGATAAGTTTTCTGCACGTCTATTTATTATTTTCTTATTTTACTCTCTCTCATATTCCCCCACCCAACCTAACCTCTTTCCCTTTTCCCCTTAATCTCCCCCTTGATATCAAGTGAAAATTGAAGGTTATTTTTAACAGAGTTAATCCAATTTATCTCTAGTCCTGTCCTTAAGTTTTAAATGCACGCAGATGTTTTGGAGAAAAAACAAAATAAATTAAACGAATTCAACGCGCTATTCGGGAGGTCCATTTAAGTCCAGGCATTAACAGTATCTCCAAAAGGATACATTATACGTCAAAAATATCTGGGATTGTATTTAGAATAATAAAATTAATGTTCACCCTTTCAAAATAGCATAACAGAATGAGTAGTGACTACTATTAAATAAATACTATTTTTCCTAAGGGAAATATCTAATTCCTTTGTAGGAGATGACCTAGCAAACACATTTGTGTCGATATCTTTGGTTCCACGTACATAATTTATTTACGCTTCTTGCAGTCAATTCTAGAGGAAATCAATTGTATTTCAGCCGGCATAGTTTCTTAACGCTTTTGTAGTACCATTAATCCTTTTTATTATGTTTCTATTTTCTGTATGCACAATTTTATATAGTCTCGCATTACTATTTCTACCTCAATTGATTTTGTATGACTAAGGTACGTAATATTAATGACTCATTTTTCACATAATTCATTCCTTAAAAAAATGCATAACACGGCAAAAAATTGAATGCCAATAAACGAGCAATCCCTCAAAACATTGTTTTATATTATATTGGACTATATTATACTAAAATTATGTTATATGAATGGGTGAAAATCAGAACGGTATAACATTTTATAAATTCTCAGAACAACGTGTTTATTTTTGACTATATTTCAGAGACAATGTATTTTCTTGGTTTAAATGATGAAACAAAGCACCACGACTTTACAGTGACATTGACTTATATAAAAATATTTTTCAAAATTTATAAAATGTCACTCATACGTTTCTGGTGTTCACCCATTCACATTATATATTGATTTTAATTGCATATTAGATTTACTCCCAAGTTTGTTAGAGGAATTAGATTTCTTTAAATAATGCTAATAATAATAATAATAATAATAATAATAATAATAATAATATATCACATTTGCGTCAACATTTTAACAGTAATATGAAATGCGATTTAATGTAAATGACGATTGTGTTCTTCTGATGGTAGCTCGAATTAAACCATTAGAGTGAATCCGTGCATAGCAGCTGCAGTGAATTCGATCTTTGAAGAAGAACCTGATGTTCACATTCCCACAATATTTTATTTCACTCGCCCATAAAAGTGTAAAGCGTAAATTCAAAGAAACATGATGGAGCGCCTGGACAATACCACGAGCTTAAAAATGATTCATTTTCACTGAAAAGGAAAACGCCATGTCAATGAAATGCTTTTATCATTCATACAGAAAACGATGCAGTGTCGATTACAATGCGCCATGAAACAGGAAACACAATCCACAATGAATTTTAATACAAAGCATTTAGACTTTTGAGAAAAATTGACGTTAGATGAATTTTATAAATGAAATTATAAAGTTATTTATAAAAACAACATAAATTGAATTGCAATGAGTAATAGCGCTCTAAATTTTTAGTATCGTAGGAATGTATAAATTTACAATAAATCAAAAATAGATGTGTATAATTAAAATTATTCAATTACAGAATTTGCAAAAACTGTTTTATTTTCAATTTTAGAAACAATTACAAGTGAAAAAATTATTTAATATTTACTTTCCCGTATTTATACGTATATACCCAGTATAGGGAAAGTTATATGATACTGCGGCCTGTCCGTCCGCCTGCCTGCCTGCCCGTCCGTCCGCCTGCCTGTCCGTCCACCTGCCTGCCTGTCCGTCATCCTGCCTGCCTGCCTGCCTGCCTGCCTGCCTGTCCGTCCGCCTGCCTGCCTGCCTGCCTTCCTGTCCGTCCGCCTGCCTGCCTGACTGCCTGCCTGTCCGTCCGCCTGCCTGCCTGTCCACCCGCCTGCCTGCCTGCCTGCCTGTCCGTCCGCCTGCCTGCCTGCCTGTCCGTCCGCCTGCCTGCCTGCCTGTCCGTCCGCCTGCCTGCCTGTCCGTCCGCCTGCCTGCCTGTCCGTCCGCCTGCCTGCCTGCCTGTCCGTCCGCCTGCCTGTCCGTCCGCCTGCCTGCCTGCCTGCCTGTCCGTCCGCCTGCCTGCCTGTCCGTCCGCCTGCCTGCCTGTCCGTCCGCCTGCCTGCCTGTCCGTCCGCCTACCTGCCTGTCCGTCCGCCTGCCTGCCTGCCTGCCTGTCCGTCCGCCTGCCTGCCTGTCCGTCCGCCTGCCTGCCTGCCTGTCCGTCCGCCTGCCTGCCTGTCCGTCCGCCTGCCTGTCCGTCCGCCTGCCTGCCTGTCCGTCCGCCTGCCTGCCTGTCCGTCCGCCTGCCTGCCTGCCTGCCTGCCTGCCTGTCCGTCCGCCTGCCTGCCCGTCCGTCCGCCTGCCTGCCCGTCCGTCCGCCTGCCTGCCCGTCCGTCCGCCTGCCTGCCTGTCCGTCCGCCTGCCTGCCTGTCCGTCCGCCTGCCTGCCTGCCTGCCTGTCCGTCCGCCTGCCTGCCTGTCCGTCCGCCTGCCTGCCTGACTGCCTGCCTGTCCGTCCGCCTGCCTGCCTGCCTGCCTGTCCGTCCGCCTGCCTGCCTGCCTGTCCGTCCGCCTGCCTGCCTGCCTGCCTGCCTGTCCGTCCGCCTGCCTGCCTGCCTGTCCGTCCGCCTGCCTGCCTGTCCGTCCGCCTGCCTGCCTGCCTGTCCGTCCGCCTGCCTGTCCGTCCGCCTGCCTGCCTGCCTGCCTGCCTGTCCGTCCACCTGCCTGCCTGTCCGTCCGCCTGCCTGCCTGTCCGTCCGCCTGCCTGCCTGTCCGTCCGCCTGCCTGCCTGTCCGTCCGCCTGCCTGCCTGTCCGTCCGCCTGCCTGCCTGTCCGTCCGCCTGCCTGCCTGTCCGTCCGCCTGCCTGCCTGTCCGTCCGCCTGCCTGCCTGTCCGTCCGCCTGCCTGCCTGTCCGTCCGCCTGCCTGTCCGTCCGCCTGCCTGCCTGTCCGTCCGCCTGCCTGCCTGTCCGTCCGCCTGCCTGTCCGTCCGCCTGCCTGCCTGCCTGCCTGTCCGTCCGCCTGCCTGCCTGCCTGCCTGTCCGTCCGCCTGCCTGCCTGTCCGTCCGCCTGCCTGCCTGTCCGTCCGCCTGCCTGCCTGTCCGTTCGCCTGCCTGCCTGTCCGTCCGCCTGCCTGCCTGTCCGTTCGCCTGCCTGCCTGTCCGTCCGCCTGCCTGCCTGTCCGTCCGCCTGCCTGTCCGTCCGCCTGCCTGTCCGTCCGCCTGCCTGCCTGCCTGCCTGCCTGTCCGTCCGCCTGCCTGCCTGCCTGCCTGCCTGTCCGTCCGCCTGCCTGCCTGCCTGCCTGTCCGTCCGCCTGCCTGCCTGCCTGCCTGCCTGTCCGTCCGCCTGCCTGCCTGCCTGCCTGTCCGTCCGCCTGCCTGCCTGTCTGTCCGTCCGCCTGCCTGCCTGTCCGTCCGCCTGCCTGCCTGTCCGTCCGCCTGCCTGCCTGTCCGTTCGCCTGCCTGCCTGTCCGTCCGCCTGCCTGTCCGTCCGCCTGCCTGTCCGTCCGCCTGCCTGTCCGTCCGCCTGCCTGTCCGTCCGCCTGCCTGTCCGTCCGCCTGCCTGCCTGCCTGTCCGTCCGCCTGCCTGCCTGTCCGTCCGCCTGCCTGTCCGTCCGCCTGCCTGCCTGTCCGTCCGCCTGCCTGCCTGTCCGTCCGCCTGCCTGTCCGTCCGCCTGCCTGCCTGCCTGCCTGTCCGTCCGCCTGCCTGCCTGTCCGTCCGCCTGCCTGCCTGTCCGTTCGCCTGCCTGCCTGTCCGTCCGCCTGCCTGCCTGTCCGTCCGCCTGCCTGTCCGTCCGCCTGCCTGCCTGCCTGCCTGCCTGCCTGTCCGTCCGCCTGCCTGCCTGCCTGCCTGTCCGTCCGCCTGCCTGCCTGCCTGTCCGTCCGCCTGCCTGCCTGCCTGTCCGTCCGCCTGCCTGCCTGCCTGCCTGTCCGTCCGCCTGCCTGCCTGCCTGTCCGTCCGCCTGCCTGCCTGCCTGCCTGTCCGTTCGCCTGCCTGCCTGTCCGTCCGCCTGCCTGTCCGTCCGCCTGCCTGCCTGCCTGCCTGCCTGCCTGTCCGTCCGCCTGCCTGCCTGTCCGTCCGCCTGCCTGCCTGTCCGTCCGCCTGCCTGCCTGTCCGTCCGCCTGCCTGTCTGTCCGTCCGCCTGCCTGTCCGTCCGCCTGCCTGCCTGTCCGTCCGCCTGCCTGTCCGTCCGCCTGCCTGCCTGTCCGTCCGCCTGCCTGCCTGTCCGTCCTCCTGCCTGCCTGCCTGTCCGCCTGCCTGCCTGCCTGTCCGTCCGCCTGCCTGCCTGTCCGTTCGCCTGCCTGCCTGTCCGTCCGCCTGCCTGCCTGCCTGCCTGTCCGTCCGCCTGCCTGCCTGCCTGCCTGCCTGTCCGCCTGCCTGCCTGTCCGTCCGTCCGCCTGCCTGCCTGTCCGTCCGCCTGCCTGCCTGCCTGCCTGCCTGCCTGCCTGTCCGTCCGCCTGCCTGCCTGCCTGTCCGTCCGCCTGCCTGCCTGCCTGTCCGTCCGTCTGTCCGTCCGCCTGTCCGTCCGCCTGTCCGTCCGCCTGTCCGTCCGCCTGTCCGTCCGCCTGTCCGTCCGCCTGTCCGTCCGCCTGTCCGTCCGCCTGTCCGTCCGCCTGTCCGTCCGCCTGTCCGTCCGCCTGTCCGTCCGCCTGTCCGTCCGCCTGTCCGTCCGCCTGTCCGTCCGCCTGTCCGTCCGCCTGCCTCTCTGTCTGTTCTTCCGTTCGTCCGCCTGTCTGTTCTTCTGTCCAACCGCCTGTCTGTTCTTCTGTCCAACCGCCTGTCTCTCTGTCTGTCTGTTCTTCTATCCGTCTGTCTGTCTGTCTGTCTGTTCGTCCGTCCGCCTGTCTGTCTGTCTGTTCGTCCGTCCGCCTGTCTGTCTGTCTTTTCGTCCGTGCGCCTGTCTGTCTGTCTTTTCGTTCGTCCGTCCGTCTGTCTGTATGTCTGTCCGTCCGTCCGTCCGTTCGTTCCAACGGCTCTTTGTTCTTCAAACGTTTGGAGGAATAGTGCTAAATGTAATCTACGAGACGACATAAACGACTTTTTACTACATTCCTTGCTTTTTCAAAAATGACAAAGATGTACATTTTTGCCTTGTCTTTTACGTCATTTCATTTATATTAGCGGCGATTTGTTTACAATACTATATTGATGAGTAAATGTCCTTTAAATATTGACAAATAGTTTTCAGAAACTCACCGTTTTTTGTGAAACCTAGCTCAAAATTCCGCATTTCAGAAACGCTCAAACACTTATTTCTCAAAAACAGCTTCAGGTGTTTTCAAAGATTTTGAACGAATAGTGCTTTTCCGATCATCCACCCGCACGTCCACCCACCCGGCCCAACTAACATCTCACCCACTCAATCGCCCGCCCGCCCTTCCGATCACCCGCCCGCCCACAAACCGCGAACGCACGCACGCACGCACACGCACGCACACGCACACACACACACACGCACACACACACACACACGCACGCGCGCGCGCGCGCACACACACACACACACGCACACACACACACGCACACACACACACACACACACACGAGATCATCCATCTGCACGTTCGCCCGCCCACCCCAACCAACCACTCACCCACGCAATGGCCCGCCGGGCCCTCGCTGCGGCGGGGGCCTCTCGTCGCCGATGATGGATGAGCGCTCTTCTTGGCGCGCGGGGCGTCGCGCGTTTTCTCGATTACGCAACCTCTCCGCCCACCCACCCGCCCGCCCGCCCACCGCGGCGGCCTGGCCTGGATGTGCATCTGCCTTCAACCGGCACGGCTCAACCGGCAGACTCCAACCACCCGGACCAAACTACCAGGAGGCCTCCACCCTCCAGCATGACCATCCGGCCCCACGGCCACAACACCCCCTCAACCCAGCTTCAACTCCTCGACGTGGTGGCCTCCACCGCTCAGCCACGGCAACCCGCTCTCAACCAACCCGCCCCCAATCACCCGTCTTCAGGCGCCCAGCCACAACCGCCCGGCCTCGCCACCGCCCGCTCATCGCAGCGACCGATCTGCTTCGGCGAGGAGCCGCTCCCGGTTCTCTGCACCACACTCAGGCCTCCACCGCACGGTTCCAACCGCTCGACTTCAACACCCGGACTCAACCATCCAGCCTCAATCGACAGATCGGGCGAATGCCGGAGCAGTATTCTAACAAACGGGCCACGGATCACGCGCGATCTTTCCTTCCTGTTCCTCGACCTATCCTCACCACTTACACACACATACACTAACATTCACTACACTACCACACATGCCGGGAGACCGGTCAGCAGCTTAGAGCTTGACCCGGCTGGGGCGGTGCCCGGCTGGTGGGAGATACATAGTTGGGGAAAACCCCGTCCAGCCGACGGTAGATCGTCGTAAAATCTCGCCATTCAGCAGTGCAGGATCACCTCCACCTCCCAAGCAAAAAATGCACTACAGTTAGGGGACTACTCATCTTAACAGTTGACCCGCCTGAAATCACCAGTAATCAACCAATCGACGAGGATTCCGTCGCCTACCTGTAACCGATCGAAATCACCGCTGGGCTGTAAATGGTCTCACCCGTTGGCCCTTAACCAGGCGCCTTAACCGCTCGACGCTCTCCGCTCGGCCGTAACCGCTTCGCAATGAAACCCGAGCGTGCTGCGATGACACCGCTGCCTTGGAGCGTGCACCAGGAGTCTCCGTGACTGGATGTCATGAGGCCTTGACTAGCCGGGTGCAGCGCTTCCCGAGGAATGTTGCCGACTCGCCGGGGGGGCGTAATGAATATTCTAAGCCTCCGCTGTACATGGCCGGCGAGTGCGGTCGACCGCTGATTGGTAAATGAAGCGATGTGACTGTCCAGTTTCTACGGTCAGAGGCAAGGAAACGTATTCGCGAGGGTTACCGTATTTTACGGACTATAAGAACTACCTTGATTTTTTCAGCAATTAAAAAAAACAATACTTGTACAATTTTTTATTGCAAAGCCAGACTAAAAAGATCTTAGTTTATAAATCCGGGTTCTGGGTTTGTGTTGGCGCAAGTCATGTTCGTCGCTTCCGTGCACTGTTGCTGTCAGTTGAATCCAATATTGTCACTTAGAGATAGGCATCGAATATATGACGATTTTTAAGAATGGCCGGAATTGTAAAGCGAACACGGAACCTTATATTAATTTCGAATTTTTTAAACTATTTATCGAAGAAAATTGTGCGTCGTATAGTCCGTAAAATACGGTAATTCGAAAAGCGGAAAAAAGAATCCACTGGAATTAGCCAGATGCCATTCTTTTAAAACGTTTTCAGTACTCCTGTTTTTACTTTCTCGCCTTACCTACAAGAAGAAGTGTTGTAATCATGCGATGGAGAACGGCGAGGTTTCTGACAGAAAAACTATTATTGCCGAGCTCTGATAACGCAAAAGTGGACAAATATTGTTTCTATATACAGTAAGTCGCTTCCTCTAATACGCGATTGTGTGGTCATAATCCATGTTTCCTGAGTACATGATGTCAAAGAATTAATTGGCAGTAAAGTGTCTGCCTGCCTGTCCAACCGTCTCTCAGTCTGCGGTCAAACATAGCGCTTAAACCGTTTAGCCGATTTTCTCCCCAGTTTATATTCCCCAATAGGTTTTTAATTTTTACTTTTACGAGTTCCTAGGTTTTCGTAGTAAAGAGAGAGAATTGTAATTGTGGGGTGTCAATCGGAGTATTTTCGACAGAAAAACTCGTGTTGTCGTTGTACGTTTTGTAGGATAGGTTTTGTAGGATTAGAAAAATCGACTGACCGCAAATGTGGGGCCGCCTGTGCTTCGTGTCCATCAACGCGAGCGCAAAAACTGTTCATACGTCTCTGCAAAAACTGTTATTCCCCGAGCGATCTAAACGAACGCGAGGATCTGCGAGTTTAAAGTGGACAATTTGATTATTGGGGGCACTTAACATTATGACTCAAAACATTTTCAAAATGTTCTACGCTTCATTTGGCATGTTGACACGAAAGAGATGAACTTGTATGTCAGTGCGCGTGTGTTTAGTAGTATACTTTTACGTAGCTGTTACAAATAATGCGAGAGAGTGTGTGCAGTTTAGCACCACTGTGAGACATCTAAATTGTTAAATCGAGTCCACACCAAGCGATTCCGCTGGTATCTTCAATCTCATCACTTTAATTTAACAGACGTGAATGATAAGGAAATTAGTGATTCTACTACAGTGCACACTTCGTTTCACTCCGAGGGGCGGGGGGTGGTGGCGTGGCGGGGAGGCGTGGCGTGGTGGTTGGGCGCTGGGGCAGGGAGGCGTGGAAGGGTGAGGCGAGACGAGGTGGTGGGGCGTGGTGGAGCGGAAGAGGGTGACAGGGCGGGGCGGGGCGTGGATGGGCGGGGCTGGGCGAGGCGTGGAAGGGTGGCGTGGCGTCGAGGGGCGGGTGGAGCGTTGCGTGGGGGGAATCGCGGCGTGAAGACGCGGGGCGGGGTGGGGCGGGGCGGGGCGGCGCGGAAGTTCGGAGAGCTCGAGACGGATGCTGCAAGCGCGCCAGCTTGCTCTGCACTGTCGCGGGGCCGCGTGGCCCGCGTGGGTCGCGTGGGTCGGGGATGTGGGCGGGCGAGGACGGGCGATCAGCGACGACTCTTCCGCTCGAGCAAGTTGCAGCTGTGGCGCCGCTGCGCTTGACCACTGCGCAAACTCGGGCTCCTCCGCCGCACGCCGCTTTGCCCTTTGATATGTTCCCCTCGAAAGTTGTCACTATGTACTAGTACTTTACGAAGTTTCACTTCATTAGTAATAAACTGAAACATTAATTCTCGACCATTCACGAGATTTAGTCTCAGCTTCTCGGCTCTTCTACTTTTTAATCTCTTCTCTACTTCTTGACTTCTCGACTACTCTGTGTTTTCGACCTCTTCTCTACTTCTACTCTGCTTTCTGACCTCTTCTCTACTTCTTTTTGTCTTGTTATGTATCCCATTTGATATCTTTTTGACCTTTTCTGAAATTCAATTCAATCTCTTTGCGATTTCTCGACACTTTAACTACTCGACTTCTCTATTTTTTCTCCGCATCTTCTCCGCGTCCTCTCAACCACTCCACCGTCACTCCACCTTCACTTGTGTGCAAAAGTAACAAGGTTTTCAAGAGACAATGGACTTTATTGCATTTCGCCGAAACAAAACAAATAAAAAAAATGCATCTCGTCATTCAGTTCCCCGTCGTGAATCTGCCCGCTATGCACCCTCTTCCTGTTCACCTTCTTTCCTTGCATCTGCCCCATCGAGAGACCCGCCACTTCCGAACCCCTCCTTTCTCCCCCCCCCCGCGCTAGCACCTTCTTGCCACGCATCAGGCCGCTTTCCGCTCCGCTTTCTTCAGTTCCGCCCGATGTGCTTCGAGCCATGCTGCTTTCCGTCCCGCTCTCTCAACCCCGCCTTCCTGCGCCTAGCCCCCGTCCCCTCCCACCCCCGCCCAGCCCCTCCCCTCCGCCACGTCCCTCCCCACCCCGCCCCCGCCCTTCCTCGCCCCGCCGTACCCCGACCAGCCCATCCTCTCGCTGATCCTCCCCGCCCTACATCCCCACCCTCTCCTTCCCTCTCCTCGCGCCCCAGCCTTCCCGCGACTGGCGTCACAGAAGGCAGCGGAGCGGAAATGCAGCGGCGGTGGCGGCGTCCTTTGCGCCGAGTGGCGCGGCGCAGGTGGCGCGGCAGGGCCCTGCGGTGAAGAGACGAATTAGCGCGCTCCCAGAGACCGCCCGGCGGAAATTCGGCGCCGCCGAAGGGGCTCAGACCTCCGCTCGCCCTCGCTCTCGCGCTCGCTCTCGCCCTCGCTCTCGCCCTCGCTCTCGCTCTCGCCCTCGCACTCGCTCTCGCCCTCGCTCTCGCCCTCGCTCTCGCCCTCGCTCTCGCTCTCGCCCTCGCCCTCGCTCTCGCCCTCGCTCTCGCCCTCGCTCTCGCCCTCGCTCTCGCCCTCGCTCTCGCCCTCGCTCTCGCCCTCGCCCTCGCCCTCGCTCTCGCCCTCGCTCTCGCCCTCGCCCTCGCTCTCGCTCTCGCTCTCGCTCTCGCCCTCGCTCTCGTTCTCGCCCTCGCTCTCGCTCTCGCTCTCGCCCTCGCTCTCGCCCTCGCTCTCGCCCTCGCTCTCGCCCTCGCTCTCGCCCTCGCTCTCGCTCTCGCCCTCGCTCTCGCCCTCGCTCTCGCCCTCGCTCTCGCTCTCGCTCTCGCCCTCGCTCTCGTTCTCGCCCTCGCTCTCGCTCTCGCCCTCGCCCTCGCTCTCGCCCTCGCTCTCGCTCTCGCTCTCGCCCTCGCCCTCGCTCTCGCCCTCGCTCTCGCCCTCGCCCTCGCAACCGCCCTCGCTCTCGCCCTCGCCCTCGCTCTCGCTCTCGCTCTCGCCCTCGCTCTCGTTCTCGCCCTCGCTCTCGCTCTCGCCCTCGCCCTCGCTCTCGCTCTCGCCCTCGCCCTCGCTCTCGCCCTCGCTCTCGCCCTTGCCCTCGCCCTCGCTCTCGCCCTCGCTCTCGCCCTCGCCCTCGCCCTCGCTCTCGCCCTCGCTCTCGCTCTCGCCCTCGCTCTCGCTCTCGCTCTCGCCCTCGCTCTCGCTCTCGCCCTCGCCCTCGCCCTCGCTCTCGCTCTCGCCCTCGCTCTCGCCCTCGCTCTCGCTCTCGCCCTCGCTCTCGCTCTCGCTCTCGCCCTCGCTCTCGCTCTCGCCCTCGCCCTCGCCCTCGCTCTCGCTCTCGCCCTCGCTCTCGCCCTCGCTCTCGCCCTCGCTCTCGCCCTCGCTCTCGCTCTCGCTCTCGCCCTCGCCCTCGCTCTCGCCCTCGCTCTCGCTTTCGCCCTCGCTCTCGCCCTCGCTCTCGCCCTCGCTCTCGCTCTCGCCCTCGCTCTCGCCCTCGCCCTCGCTCTCGCCCTCGCCCTCGCTCTCGCCCTCGCCCTCGCTCTCGCCCTCGCCCTCGCTCTCGCTCTCGCCCTCGCTCTCGCCCTCGCTCTCGCTCTCGCCCTCGCTCTCGCCCTCGCCCTCGCTCTCGCCCTCGCTCTCGCTCTCGCCCATGCTCTCGCCCTCGCTCTCGCCCTCGCTCTCGCCCTCGCTCTCGCTCTCGCCCTCGCTCTCGCTCTCGCCCTCGCTCTCGCCCTCGCCCTCGCTCTCGCCCTCGCTCTCGCCCTCGCTCTCGCTCTCGCCCTCGCTCTCGCCCTCGCTCTCGCCCTCGCTCTCGCCCTCGCCCTCGCCCTCGCTCTCGCCCTCGCTCTCGCTCTCGCCCTCGCTCTCGCCCTCGCTCTCGCCCTCGCTCTCGCCCTCGCTCTCGCCCTCGCTCTCGCTCTCGCCCTCGCTCTCGCCCTCGCTCTCGCCCTCGCTCTCGCCCTCGCTCTCGCTCTCGCTCTCGCTCTCGCTCTCGCCCTCGCTCTCGCCCTCGCTCTCGCCCTCGCTCTCGCTCTCGCCCTCGCTCTCGCCCTCGCTCTCGCTCTCGCTCTCGCCCTCGCTCTCGCCCTCGCTCTCGCCCTCGCTCTCGCCCTCGCCCTCGCCCTCGCTCTCGCCCTCGCCCTCGCCCTCGCTCTCGCCCTCGCCCTCGCCCTCGCTCTCGCTCTCGCTCTCGCCCTCGCTCTCGCCCTCGCTCTCGCTCTCGCTCTCGCCCTCGCTCTCGCCCTCGCCCTCGCTCTCGCCCTCGCCCTCGCCCTCGCCCTCGCCCTCGCTCTCGCCCTCGCTCTCGCTCTCGCTCTCGCCCTCGCTCTCGCCCTCGCCCTCGCTCTCGCCCTCGCTCTCGCTCTCGCCCTCGCTCTCGCCCTCGCCCTCGCCCTCGCTCTCGCCCTCGCTCTCGCTCTCGCCCTCGCCCTCGCTCTCGCCCTCGCTCTCGCCCTCGCTCTCGCCCTCGCTCTCGCCCTCGCCCTCGCTCTCGCCCTCGCTCTCGCCCTCGCCCTCGCCCTCGCTCTCGTCCTCGCTCTCGCCCTCGCTCTCGCCCTCGCTCTCGCCCTCGCTCTCGCCCTCGCTCTCGCCCTCGCTCTCGCCCTCGCTCTCGCCCTCGCCCTCGCCCTCGCCCTCGCCCTCGCTCTCGCCCTCGCTCTCGCTCTCGCTCTCGCCCTCGCTCTCGCCCTCGCCCTCGCCCTCGCTCTCGCCCTCGCCCTCGCCCTCGCTCTCGCCCTCGCCCTCGCTCTCGCCCTCGCTCTCGCTCTCGCCCTCGCTCTCGCCCTCGCCCTCGCCCTCGCTCTCGCCCTCGCTCTCGCTCTCGCTCTCGCCCTCGCCCTCGCTCTCGCCCTCGCTCTCGCCCTCGCTCTCGCCCTCGCTCTCGCCCTCGCCCTCGCTCTCGCCCTCGCTCTCGCCCTCGCTCTCGCCTTCGCTCTCGCCCTCGCCCTCGCCCTCGCTCTCGTCCTCGCTCTCGCCCTCGCTCTCGCCCTCGCTCTCGCCCTCGCTCTCGCCCTCGCTCTCGCCCTCGCTCTCGCCCTCGCCCTCGCCCTCGCCCTCGCTCTCGCTCTCGCCCTCGCCCTCGCCCTCGCCCTCGCTCTCGCCCTCGCTCTCGCCCTCGCTCTCGCCCTCGCTCTCGCCCTCGCTCTCGCCCTCGCTCTCGCCCTCGCTCTCGCTCTCGCCCTCGCTCTCGCCCTCGCTCTCGCCCTCGCCATCGCCCTCGCCCTCGCTCTCGCCCTTGCTCTCGCCCTCGCTCTCGCCCTCGCTCTCGCCCTCGCTCTCGCTCTCGCCCTCGCTCTCGCCCTCGCCCTCGCCCTCGCCCTCGCTCTCGCCCTCGCTCTCGCCCTCGCTCTCGCCCTCGCTCTCGCCCTCGCTCTCGCCCTCGCTCTCGCCCTCGCTCTCGCCCTCGCCCTCGCTCTCGCCCTCGCTCTCGCCCTCGCTCTCGCCCTCGCTCTCGCCCTCGCCCTCGCCCTCGCTCTCGCCCTCGCCCTCGCCCTCGCTCTCGCCCTCGCTCTCGCCCTCGCTCTCGCCCTCGCTGTCGCCCTCGCTCTCGCGCTCGCTCTCGCTCCCGCTCTCGCCCTCGCTCTCGCCCTCGCTCTCGCCCTCGCTCTCGCCCTCGCCCTGGCCTTCGCGTGTCGTCTTGGTCGCTGCAGATCGATCCACGGGGGCGACGTCAGCGAAGAGCGAATGTGGACGACACCTCGAGATGCGCACCGCCGCGAGCGAGCAAGAGAAAAAGGAGGGAGACGAGACGGAGTGTGACACGACAGAAACAGCAATTCGTGAAACATTTCACTTGTTGGCCACAGGTATTACATAACACACGTTACGTAATTCTGGGAACCAACTTCTCAATTCATCTTTGTGAGGCGGTTGTATTTATGTGAGCGTTGTAGCGTTGCTTCCTGAAATAAAGGAAATTCGATTACATAAATGCACACGAGAGTTTAAAACTTTCGCTTACAAATTAATAAGTTCTTTCGACTTGTACTTCAACTTACGTTTGCATTTCGCTTCATATTTTGGATGTTCCCAAATGCAGTCTCCGATAACGGGCGGATCCACGGCGGAATTTTATTCGTTCTAAACAATGTTGACAAAAATCCCTTCATGTATAGTTTTACTGGAAGCTAGATTTAAAATAGACTTTCCGTGCTAGGTTCTCCATAAAGACAATAATAAATGTGATGTAAATGAAATATATACTCTGGGTTATTAATTGGAATTGCAAATGTATTAGTTTGTACAGTTCATATGTAGTTATTATGGATATGGAGCGCAATGAAACGTGAAATCATGTTGTTGCGGTCCCTTGAGGTTGAAGAAATATTTTGATTTTTGGAGGTAGTTTACCTAAACCTTAATATTTTCACAAATTGCTTCAAATTTTCTGTTTATTGTTTTATTGATAGAAGAAATGTATAAAAATGGTGCATGTCTCATTTTCGTTCCAGTCTCTAAATTTTCGAAAATTGTGGAAGTTCAACATTTTTTCGGCGTCTTCCTGAAATTACATTAATGTTATTTAATGAAATTAATAATTAATGTTATGCACATTTTTAGAAAATCCAAGCACTTTTCACGCAAGTGAATATGGTCAAAAGATTGCCCTAATTTTTTTGTTTGAACTTTTTGTTCGAATAAAGTGCCAATGCACTGAATAATATGACATCATCACCCTTTTGATTTATTCTTTTGATTTTCAAAACTTTTTCTAGACCAAATCATTCTGCCATTTGTTTAGCTTAATATCTTTATTTTTATAAAAGTATCACACAGACAGATAAAACTAATGTACAAAATTGATTTGACTTGTGCTCAAAACTTAGTGAATTCACAAGTATATCATTCGTGAGAAAAATCAAATTGAATTATTAGGTAATTAATATTATTAGAACTTGCAGATAAAAAGCAAACTTTCTGATTGTCGGCAATATTTATATTAGTAGCAAATTTACTTTCACTGTTTGTTGCTTTTAACATCATGTAAAATCATTTTTCACATTAAATAGTAAACAGATGATGTAACTAATCGAGTTACGAAACGTGTTTATAGTTCATCTGCAATAAATGATTTTAAGACGTTCATTTCATCTTAATTCATTTCAATCTTATAGAGTTTTTAAAATGTATGATGTCTTCTGTTTTGAAAGACATTTTGTGTCGAGAAATTTCTGTGGAATGCGAACCATCGACCACAATTCCCTAGACTGTGATCCCCTCGCAAGTCGGCGATTGTTAGGAATCGATTGCAGTGAGCGGCGCGTTCAGGCGTTGGGCCTCCCCTCCATCACGCAGCACACGTCACGCGGTCCCACGCGAACACTCAACGCTCCGACGGAGCCGCCAGCGGTCGAGGCGGGGCGCGGGCGCTTCTGCCTCACGTTTCTTCTTCCATAAAGCCTAATTCACGCAGAAATTGAGCTCTTGCTGACAGCGTTGGCGGTCATGCGTGATATCAGGCCTACCATGCATATCGCAGTGAAACAGATTGGGTTGATTTTGAATTTCTGAATTTACTAGAAAAAACTCTTGAATATAAACTCCGGCTGACCCCTGCAGGACCCGTATTTCAGACGCACAATGTTCTCTCCCGATACTAAAGATAGGAACTTGCTACTTTTGGCTAATAACCTTTCGCGGGCCACGAAAAATGGCACCGCGGGCCGCCGGGTGGACAACCCTGGTCAAAGTTTAATGCATGCAGAAATTGCTCTTTCACTGAGAGATATGGTGGGCTCACTGTTCGCCGTTGCAGATCGTATACTGCTCGTCAGCCAGTTGCTAGCGGGATTCTGTCAGCGTGAGCAACTGACTGCTTTAAGTTGGAAAAGTAAACCGCGTGCATCTGCAGCTCAGCTCACGCATGCGCAGGAACCAAATATTCGCCCAAGTTCTGACGTCATCTCTAGCCCTGCGATCGCTAGTACTAGTGCTGAAGACATGGTTGTGCCGGTCGCTAGAGGGTTTTACTAAGCTCTGCGCAGGAATTGAGAGAAGAGAAAAGATTGGGGTAAATATAGAAGAGGAATAAACTAAGGCAAAATAGGGGGAAAGAGAAGCGGAAAAAAATAATTTCTATCAATTTAACCGTCGTAATGGAGATTATTTACCTTTCTTAAAAACTTATATTTTGAAGTAAAAAACGTTCAATCTAGATTAGCGTTAAGATTATCACAAAACTTGATGTGTAATGCGAAATGACACTGGGATAGAACCGTAGTGCCTCCGTATCGAAAACCTGAGGTTTATCAAAGTTAAAATCATGTTTATAACTCAATCTAGAGGGGGACGCAGAATATATCATGAATTAAATTGGCTATTTAATGTAAACATTTTGATAATATTGATTGCTTATAATTACCTGGAATCCACTCAACAAATTAACTAATTACGACAATCATCACGAATAATAATGAGATTATTCAAACCTACTTTGCGTTCTTCAAATGTCCGCCACTGCTTAGTACACTATACAGGTTTGACGTCTTTTGCTGGGGAAAAGTGTTGCATGGATTCTGTTTTCGGTCAAAGAACAAGCAAGTAAGGAAACTAATTTAACTTATTTAAGAAAAAAAGTGTCGTATTTTTGGTGTGATTAACCTATATGCATATTCAATAAATTAAATTCAATTATACATTAAATAGAACGATCCCCGTAATAAGGCGTTAAACATTTTTGTCTTCAAATGTATCAAACACACATTCTCACTTTCAACATCAAACTATCCCTTATCATTCGAAAAACAATTTTTTTGCACCATACAGTTACATTTAGAGACTTCATAAGACCTGTGAGAGTCGGATATAGTAAGCCAGGATTTCTGGAAGGTGTAATGTTCACATTCAAACACATTTAATTGCGGTAAAAGGAATTTTAATTTTCTGTAGTGCTATTGGAGAACACTCTCATTTTCTGTCACGACACTCACTAGTTACAGCGTACTGAATGAGGAAGGTTTAGATTTTTCTTGTCCCTGGCCTTAGTCCTTCGCAATTGTACCAACAGCAACGCCTCCCGGTCTCCGCGCCGTATGCTGGTAATGGCAGGGTGAGTGGCGTATGTAACCCTGGCGTTCTAGTACGATTGATTGATTGATTGCTAGTAATTCCGAGTGCGTCAACTGATATGGTTACCGTAAGTGTGGTGAATATTATTTCCTCGGGAGGTAGGAGTGATCTTCCCCCACTGGATAGTGAGATACGGCGCCGACGTATCGTCAGCTAGAGTTGTTTTCCCCAACCAGGTGTCTCCCACCAGCGGGGACCTCCCCAGCCGGGACAAGATCTAAGCTCCCGACCGGTCTCGCAGTATGTGTGGTAGTGTAGAATGCATGTTAGTGTGTGTAATGGGTGAGGATAGGACAAGGAAGAGGAAGTGTACGGTCCGTGGCCCGTTTGTTAGGGTTCTGCTCTGGCATTCGCCTGGTGTTGATCTGAGAAATCACGAAAAACTACTGGTCAGAGCAGCCTGACGCAAAAAGTTTCCTCTATTCGACCTCGCTGTCAAGCTAGTGTCGAAACTCTTGCCACCGTCAGGTATCGAGCCTAGGACCTCCCGATCAGAGGAACTGCAGTGACATCAGTTGATGCACTTAGCTACCTCTCCTGGTGCCTGAGTATGGATTTGAGGAGTTGATGTGACGTGAATGGAATGGGGGAGGGAATGTCGCGCATTGTCTGTTATACTTTTCGTATGTTGCTGTTCTGGCTGCGTTTAATGGGAACCACTGATGAGAGCAGTCATCCTACAAAGTCGATTCCAAACACCTTGTTGTGTCTCACCTTCGAACCTCCAAAATCCTATCATCGAATCCTAGTCGTAAGGCGTAGCCAGTATGTTTGCTGCTGCTATACAGGGTGGATTTGATTTAAATAAGCAAATGTAAAGATTCTACGGGACTAAGTAAATGGCAGTTTCGTGTTTATTAAAATTGACTGTTTCAACTATTGGCATCCATCACTAGCGTTGATAATCTTGTAAATAAAATTGAATTGAACTGAAATAGGAAAAAATCAGGCGTATCAATATTCGTATTTATGTATTGCGGCTACGCGGGTACATTAGAGCTTGATTTTTCTCAACTGGAGAAATTATGACCGAAAAGAGGAGTCGTCTAAGCTTAGAATTCGTACATTCACGTTAAAATTTGCATCACTTAAATTTAATAAATACACAGCTGGTTTTAGTTTTAAATTTTTGAGTGAAATGTTTCAAAATGAAATTATTAGGTAATTACTAATAATGTTTGCTTTTCTGTGATGTTTTTAATTATAAAAATATTGATAAACCTTTGATAATAATTACGACAGTGTCAAAACTATTGATATCGATGTTAAATGAATCCTAATTATTCTGACAATGGGCTTAGCACGTTTGATGTCATATGTCTCATACATGCATTTTGACGAGAAGGTGAAAAGTAGATCGTAATATTTTCATTACTCCATGGTAAATTGTGGTATACTCTAGTGCATTAAATACATAATATTTGATTCAAAGGAAAGAAGATGCGAAAGAGTTTGTAAAGTCAATATTTTTCAATGCGTTTTGTTGGTTACTCACTGATATAATAAAAGGAATTTAGGAAATTAATTTGATAGTTTTATATGATTCACCCGCATTATTATTATTATTATTATTATTATTATTATTATTATTATTATTATTATTATTATTATTATCATCAGAGTTGAAGTGATTGGTTGATGATGAGAGGAGGTGGCCGGTGGGATGGTGGGAGGTGATCGTGTGCTTTTTGAACCATACCAGCATTCGCTTTATGACCAAGGGAAACCCCGAAAAAGCCCGTTGAGGATAGCCGGCCCGGGGATCGGCCCCGGACCTCCCGATTGCGAATCCAGCGCGCTTCGCCCTGACCCGCTTCGCTCGGCCCCACGCGCACACTCCTATTCAAATGGCTGCACATTGAATTTCCTCTCTTTGTGTAATCACAAACATTTGTGTTCTTGTGTTTATAAAACACTCATACTGACTCTCAATATTGAACTATCACTCACCCCAAAATGCACGTTGTTTTACACGTTACAATTACATTTCGACACTTCATAAGGAGGAGGAGGGTCGAACGCAGTAAGTCGTGATTTCTTCAAGGTGGAATGCTCACATCCAAATACAGAATCGAAGTAAAGTAACTTTTATTTAGTGATATGTCTGTCTCGCTGAACGTGAGGCCCATTATAAACGGCATTGATGTACATGTACTGAAAATATTTCCTAAAACCACATTTTGTTTTACTCCAAAATGTGTTCTAAAATTCCATACTCTAAAGATTAAAATAAACGTATCACTTTATTCGGAGACAAAACTGACTGAATCACCCCGCGCAAAACTAATAAGGTAATTATGTTCGGTTTCTTAAGAAATAAAGGCTGGTATTTGAGCGATGGCTTTGATATATTAAAGTCTTCCGCGCTCCAGAACATTAAGGTAGAAGTTTTTGAATCTTCTTGCCATCGGTTTGTAGCCTTTGAGTCCCTTTTAAAAGTTTCTATTGCTTTAAATGGATCAGTTGGACCGTGAATCTAGAGCAGGAAAGCTACGTAGGACCAATAAATTAAATTGCAATATTCAACTCATTGAAATGTTTTCTGCTGCGATTTTAATAGATTTTTAGATAAAAGAAGAGTACTCAGGAAAGTCAGAATAAAACGATACAATGAATAAGTGTATCCTTAGCAATATCTTTTAATTTCAGGGAATCTAATTAGTCTTGTTTTCATATTTCTCGTAAACATAGATCAGCTATTATATTCGTATGAAACACTGATCAGCAGTCATTGCCTTCAGAGCCTGTAACAAATATATGACATGTACCTATCTTACATACCTACGTAGCTGAAACAGGAAAATTGTTCATGACATTGACCTAAAAATATTATTTATTATTATATAAAGTTGAAAAATATATCTTATGTATATAACACTGGCTGTTGTGTCCAATTTGGTTCACACAGACATAAAATTAACTGATCCCCAGTTCTACAATGACAATTAAAAAAACGTTTTTTTCTTTTGATGATCAATGACTATCCATTAAAATTCGTGAAGAAATATCTGGAAAAGAAGTTAAAGAAACCAAGCAAGTACCAAAAGGGGGTAATAACACCAAACAGCCAACAGAAAGTGTGGGGGAAGAAGTGAAAAGAAAAATTCTATTATTTTTTTTCTGAACTAAATATAAAAATTTTAAAGACATTACGGAGTGAAAAAGGTGTTTAACGTAGAAATAGAACTATAATAAAAAAGAATGCATTTGCAAGACATGATAATGGCTACTGACTGAGTAATATGGTCTACTCCCTCCACAATAACGACTGTAATTTGCAATATGTGGCCGGAATAAGAGAAGACTCAAAGGTGAAATTAATGGCCACAGGGACAATATCGAAGAGCCCAATAGACAGAACTCGGTTCCCAAGCACAGGTTAGATATCAACCATTAAATAGAATGCAGTGAACAACATACTCTAACCGCAGAGCGAAGGAGCATGGATAGAAAGACAATGGAAAAGTTAAGAGAGCAAAATTGGGCCGACAATGAATTCAGAGGTAGAATTAAACTCGTTTACTGATAACTAAGCCAAGATCATTGTAGAATTACGTAATCAACAAAATCAAAATTAAAGACAGACTCCATTATAAAACTGAAAAATTGCGCCTTTAAGGGAAAACCCCTGCCTTCTCCTCCTCATCCCTCCTCATCCCTCCTTCCTCCTCGACATCGTATTCTCCCGTGGCCCCACCACAGCTCGTTTACTCTTTCGCTGTAATTCCCGGCCCCGAACATAGTACTTAATGCGAGTGTCCGTGAGCTGATAAACGAAAGCTGTTCGAAAGAAACAGATCTTTTTTGGATTAGTAGGGGACAAATGACTCTCGACAGAAAGAAGCCGTCGCTTTTTGTAAGAGATTTTTAAAAGGAATTGTAAAACCTTTTAAAAGAATTTGACAATGAACTTGTCCTCATGGAATGTCACTCGGGAATACCAGTAGCACGATAGCTCTCTCCTTGGTCTTACAATGTCTTATTTTTTATAAAAGTAGGTCTACATGACAATACGAATGAAACCTTGACAATTATTTTAAAATTGTTTGTGTGTTTCGTAAGTAAAGCTAATTTTATTGTATCGTAATAGACCTGAAGATAGACCTGGAGTGCAGTACCCAAAACGGCATTGAAGACTCAAGGATGTGTTTGTCGGTTAACTCTTATTTTAAATAAAAGTAAAGTATTAATAAGTAGTAAGAAAATAAAAGTATTGCAGCATTATTATTTTATCGGTAGAGACTATTTTATTGAGTCAAGGGTATAAGAAGAAGAATTCACTCAATGAAGAAAAAGTATAAATCAATGAACTTTGGAAATATTCCTTTATTTGTAAAATTAGAATTACGAAAAGTTTAATTTTCGGATATTATCGGCTGGTTTGCGTTCATATTTTAGCAGAAATTATGAAATATGATTTTTATTATACAAATTTGAAGAGATATAATTATTGTATAGTTAGGAAAAGGGTAGTTTCTCCACCGCCGGCAGCGTCAAGTACAAAGCCAGCGCCTTACGGCTCGCGCCTTCCGGGGACTGAAGAGTCGCGAGATGTCCCCGGCAATAGGCCAGGAATAAACTTGCGGGAAAGCTCAGTGGCTGGAAAGCTCGGCAATGACTTCCGCGATGTCTCTGATCGCTTTGAGGCGCAGGCCGCAGACCTACTCTACACGCGCACGAGGTTTTCTTCTCTTCCCTTCCCATCCTATCGTCACCATCCTATAATGTTCCCCTATCCAGTCGAGAATGTCATGGGATACAATGTTCTGTCCTAAACCACAAGTTTACAAGCGGAAAATGCTGTCGAGGTGATCTCGCAGACCCAACGACAATGATGTATTCAAATTTTTTAAATGACCAAGGTAACAAATGTCATTTTCATAGTTTTATCGATATGCAGTATATTACATATACTTGTAGGTTTCTAATTACATATCTCTTTTGCCATATCTTTACCCCAATCTGAAAGTTGTGGAAGTATTGTTTCACCGAAGATATAGCATTAATTCCCAAGAAATTCGAGGAAAAGAAAAAGAACTTCCAAAGCGTTCTCTTGGTTATGTGGGGAGCTAAGAAAACTAGCGCACACCGCTTTGTTGAAATTAAGTAGGATGCAAAACCCCGACGTTCTAGAATGTTTAGGTAACATATTACCAGTGTCGTACCATATATGTTCTACTTTTTTATTGATTGCCATGTACGACTCGAGTAAACTGGTGCAATGTTCTTGGACGAAAAAAGAATATCTAACAGACCTAATTAGAACGAATTGTCTCTGATGAAACGCTTATTACTCGTAAATTTAGCGGCAACGAAACAGTTGACGGGTGTTTCCGAGGGATGTGGCAATGCAACGGTAAATAACTGTTCCCGCGCTATTCGCCCCTTTGCAAGAGGGTCATCTGGCACAGATACCTAACGTCCGTGACTTTTCCTTAAACAGCTCAAAGGCAAGTGAGAAAGTACTAGTTTGCAACGAACAGTTTCATGAATACAGGGAGTTAGTTAAAAATGGCCCCAACTGGTATTCAGTTTTCCATAGCCCCATTTCTATAACTGCACGCACAATGCAACTAAACAAGGACGATTTTAATATAATATTTCTCTAATTTCATCAAATACTATTATTTGAACTATGAAAACAATGCTGCAAGTTTGACTGTTCGAGAAAGGAGAACACCATTATTGGAAGTTTTAGACTTTTTTCAATATAATTTGAAGTCCAACAAAATTGATATGTAAAGGGGGCAATCGACAATCAAGAATTAGCACATGCGTAGTGAAATAAGTTTTCTATACCCTTATGCAGAAAGAGTCACTGTCTTATGAAGTACTCTCAATGGTTGCAAAACAAGTAATGGGAAAACTTGTGGAGACGTTCGCCTTATTTTATTCTCGACTACCCAGACCGGGAGAGGTGGCTCAGTGCCTCAGCTGATGTCACTGCAGTGCAACTGTTCTAGTTAGATGTTCTGGGTTCAAGTCCCGACACTGGCAAGATTTTTGACAACTTGTCCTCTAGGTGCAATCCAGTCGTAGTCTGGAGAAGATTTCTAGCGGCCGGCTGCTCTGATGGGAAGTTTTCCGTGGTTTCTCCCATCAACACCAGGCGAATGCCGGAGCAGTACCCTGACAAATGGGCAGCGGCGCAACCGACTTTTCTTCCTTCTCCCTTTTTCTACCCCCTGCCCGTACTTAGATACACCCTTACAATTACATGCACTTCATTACAACATATGCCGGGAGAGCAGTCGGGAGCTTAGAGCTTGCCCCGGCTGGATTGGTGCCCCGTTGGTGGGGGACACCTGGTTGCAGAAAAAAGCACATTAGGTCGGTGCCGGATCTCGCCATACAGCGGGGGGAGATGACCGCCACCTCCGGAGCAAGAAACACGCACTACATTTACGGGACTAATGGCCGCAATGGTTGACGCGTACGGAATCACTAACAACCGATCAATCATCAATCTAGACGTAGTGATATTCGAGAATGTGATAGGACGAATCGGAGCGAGCGCTGCGAAGTGGAGATGCGAGGCAGGAAGGCGCAGGGAGCGGCGCCGGCGGCGGACGACGTGACGAAGTGGCCGGCGCGCCGCCCGCGCTGTGCTCGGAGGACTCCACCCGGCCCGGCAGGCGCTCTGGAGGGAGGCCGGCGCGTCGTCCGTCTTCCTCCAACGGCTCCCCCTCCCCCTCCCGCACCCCGGCCGCAGCCACGCCCCCGAGGTTTCGCGCCGCCCCACCCCTCGTGCTCCTCAGCCGCCTCCCCTTTGCACCGGGGGAGTCGCGAATGACACGAGGCGAACGTCTCCACACACTTCTCCATTTCTTGTCTTGCAACCATTGAGAGCTCTTCAGAAGGATGCACTTCGTACTAAAGAAAAAATTCACCGCGCGTTTCATTGTCAACTGTCCCCTTTCCGAAACTATTTTGCCGGACGTCAACCTACATTCAGAAAAAATCTAAAATCCCAACAATGTGTCTCTTCCTCCAACAGCTTCCCCCTCCCACAACCCTGCGCCCCGCTGCTGCAGACCCGCCCCCCCCCCCCCTATGCGGCGCCGTGCGCTTCTTGGCTGCCTCGCCTTCAACCGCCCGCTTCGCCTCGCTCCCTTCAAGACGTTGCTACACAACACACACACACACACACACACACGCACACACCAGCCTTTCGCACCAGAGGAGTCGCGGTTGGTGGGCTGTGTCGAAAATCTTACCGCTGTAGGGACTCGAAGCTTGGACCTCCCAATCAGAGACACTGCCGTGACATCAGTTGATGCCCTGAGCCACTTCTCCTCATTGCTGTTCGATACTCCACTACAGTAATGGTATTTAAATGTCTCTCCCCCTTGTCTTTCTGCTTCTTTTCATTCATAATTGACTTCTTTTGTTGCCTCATTCATGTTCACTTCTTTTGTTTTATTTCCTTTTCTCTACTTCTCCAATAAATTAGTTTCAACATAAAAACTTCATCAGGATAATCCTTACAATAATTTCCTCGTCAACTCCCAGACGTATATGTAATTTTCTTTACCTGTGCTTTTAATTCATTGTTCTCTGCCATCCATTCCAATCCCTCCTTTCCTGGGAGAATTTGAACAGTCTATGGCAAGGGTTTTGCTTTGTTCCCTTAGCGCCTTCTCCTAATTCCAACATTCCCCGTTCGTCGCTCTCCCTCTCGGCAGTGTTCGCTCTGCCGCGTGGAGACTCGCCGTCAGGGAGGTGCGGCGCTACAGGGGCAGCAAATTACGCGATCTTAATCAAGCGTTGCCTACCTTAACAGGAAGGAAGATAATGGCGCCCCGAGCGTCGCTGGGAATTGTTTTCCCCGTTACTCCATTACTCATTTCGCTGCGGCAGCTGTTTCTCGCCGATCGCTGCCCTCAGTAGGCCGACGGAGCCTTAATTTGGTTGTTTTGACGTCGCAGAAAAAAAAGAGGCTAACATTTTCCACATTTGGTACAGTTTGTCGTTTTATCTTCTTGCAGACGTGCTTTACGATTTTCTATTGATTTTTTTATTCATTGTTTGGAACCCTCGTGTTGTAGTGGAAGTAAGATTCGAGAATAATAAAACATTACAGTTTTTAATTAAATTCATTAAAGTATCCATAATTTACACGTCAGCAAGTTGCCAATACTCTCAGCTTTTAGATGTTTACAATTTACAGAAACGTGTGCCTGTTTTATAATATTAGAGATCAAATTAATTTATAATGCCTTTTCAGGAAATTAACAATATTTTTTATAATAATCTGAAGGATTTCTTTCCTACCTTCGCTAAAAACTTTTACATATAATTGATTTCGAACAGAAGGGAAAGGAAGAAATTTCTTACAAAATAAGTTTAATTTGAGCACCATACTTCGCAAATTTGAGATTTAAAATGTTAAATTATAGATTTAGTAATACATAGTGACTCTTACAAAGTTATTGAGACGATCAAGTGTAATTTTTACTTCAACATTTCTTAAAATTTGGAAATAACTTCGACTTTAACATTATGTAAATTATTGTGGTAATAGTAAATTAGATTTTGTACTTTCCGCCTCGTTCCTCACAAAATGTATGATTGCTATTGTACTCGAAATATAGTAGGAATTATTTGAAGTGCAATAGAGTGACAGTTTCGAATTCTATAATTGTATCAAAATACGTGTACATGTCTGGTAAGTGATTGGCACCTGTAAGACGCCACTCACCACAGTTTTAGGAAGGGAATAAGTCCACAATTAAAACTGTATAAATGACCGTTGCCTATTGAATAGAACATAATTTCATTACAGTCTATAAAACTCTTTAAAAAGCTCTGAGGTTAAATATCAAATTTTTACCGTCATATCTATGACGGAATAAGTTCACAGTGAACACGGTTTACTAAATAACTATTTTCTATTGAATTAAACTCCGAAAATAATTTCATTTCAGCCAAACAAACAACGTGCAAGGTTGAATATCCAATTCTTCCCGTTCCATCCATCACGTCCTGACCGCTAAACGTTCAGCTGCCGAGGCGAGAGGGCGGACGATTCATAACCAGATTCCGACTCCCGACTGCCGCGCCCAGCGTGACAACCGGCCGTTCGCCTGAAAGGAAGATTCAGAAGAGAAAGTTTTCGGCGCCCACTCGCTCTCGGGCACCGGCGCGCGCTCGCGGTTCGCGGGTCGTTTAGGCCCTCTGCGCTGCGACGGAGCAGCGTCGTTTGTCACTGAATTTTCGAGTCGCTCTGTTTCTCTTTTTATCGCCATGCGTCTGCAGAAATACCATCCTACGTTTTGTGGATCTGTTCCTGAAATGTCGTTGTATATTGCAAAGTTTATAAAATTTATGCCAAACGTATTTCGCGTTCTTTTCGTTTTTATAAAAGAGAAGTATTCTTGGAAACTTTAAACCGATTTTGTTTTTTTTGCGTTTTACATAGCTGACTACTTTAATGTTTAAAATGCCTGTCCTATTCATTTTAATTGTGAATAAAACTTCGTTCTAATAATTGAAGAAAATTCAGTTTTAAATTACTCATGAACACAATTTTAATTCAGGAAATCCTAATCGTTTGAGAATGTTTATAGATTTCTAGAAATATTGCAATGTTTCCTTATTTCCAAAATGTACCAATTTTTGGTTTGCTGCTCTTATTTGCTTCCTTATCTTGTGTATTTTTTGGGCATTACAAGAGGATTGAGCGATTCAAAAGTCTCTCTAAGAGGAAGTCAACACGTTGGCAAAAACCTCTGTGCAACGGAATTCATCAAAATGTCCTCGCGAAGCGAAAAACATTTAAATCAATGCCCGTACGCTTCGTGGGATAGAACTCGAAACGTCGAGAAGCCTAGAGCATGGCATCTGATCAATGAACAATTTTTGTTTGGTTGCTGGACTTCCCGCCAATCGTTTCACTGGAAGCATAGTTTATATTCTGGTGTTTGCATTTTGAGGCGACCGTGTAAACTTTAAAAACTCTAGACACGCCTTTGTTCGACGTACGTGTCCTATTTTAAATCGATAGACCAGACTCCATTTTTTCGTTTAATTTTTCTACGAACCAATACTTGCACTGTGTAAAATTCGCATTGGATTTAAGTTATGAATTATTATAAATATATGAATCTATGTGATGCTAAATATCTGCGCTAATTTTTATTCAGCTATCAATATTACTATTTTGATACGTGATGTTCACGTTTACATTTTTGGAAAATGGGAATGAAACTATCAAGTAATGTTTAGGGCTTGTTTCACGACATCACTCACACATTAAGTTTTAATTGGAAATGAGTCTCAACGTTATATCACTTTGAAATAATATTATATACTTTCGATTGAAGAAACATATCCATAACCTAATGCAGCTTGTCGTTTTCGAATCTCAAAAAAATATAAAAATAATTATAATCGTAATAAAAATAAAATTAGTATTTTGGAAATTACTAGCCCATCCAGAAAGTAACTCTCAACACGTTGGCACTTCACGGCTGGCAGATAGCAGGGTGTTACGTAACTAATTAACTTGCGTCGCGCAACAGTTGTAAGCCCCCGCGAACATGTTTTGTTTTGTTTTTCATTCATTTCAGCTGCCGAATTTTGTTTATTGATGAAATTCGTGATTAGAGAATTCATGCTAACGAGGGTTTACCGCATTTTGAAAGAATTCAATAAAAATGGTTTATGGATATTTTAAGGCACCTAAACTTGTGAAATATGCTGTACGTCTTTTTCAACATTTCATGATTAATTACGGCTTCATTCACCTGATTGACAATTATTAAATATAGTTTCATCATCAACACAACATTTTAAACAGTATTTCTGCCGATAGCTGCGTGCTCTGCAGCGGCCCCAAATGTTTCCGACAGTGGCGACTGCTCCTTAAGGGCTCTAGTGCGGCGCCCTTGCCAGAAAAGCCAACGTGCGGAAAAGGTGCAGAAAATATCGAACTTGCAATAAATCGACTTCTTTAATGTGTGCGTGCCACCAGCACAATTTGTGAGGACGGACTTAGTTTGTGTCCGATTATGCGAAAGATAAATGTTTTTGGAATGGGTAGCATCGTGGACTATCGGGAGTCCGTCCGTAGCATGCGAGGGAACGGAAGCAGAAGAGGGGCGATACTACTTGATGTTGCTTGGGGGCAGTGTGCTGCTATTAGAGTTTAGTTCGCAGAGTCCGCGCCTATTAACTAAGCTAAGAATGCGGACCATTTCATCTGATTTCATAAATTACTGTTTTGTTTGCTGGAAATATTTTTTTCTAAATCAGTTATTTTCGCGTGAGCACAATTGTATCTTGCATTATCAACGAAACGTAATCTTAGATGAGGATTAAAATCTCGATATGTGCAAATCAATTGTACTCTACATGTTCCTCGTTCAAGAAATATTTTGAAGAGGTTAAATGTATGTGATTGTTCGGACGGCCGTATGCAAATCGCGGACAAAATAATCTTTAGATCTTTTTTCGCAAAACTTTATAATTCTACATGTAAATTGCGGACCGAAGCAGCCCAGGTAAGGAAAAGGACTGATTGAACAGGTAAGCGCGTTAGGGGAAGGGGCACCGCCGCCGCGCTGCTGACCTGGTATTCCTTGAGGGTAATTGAAAATCTTCCATTCTTGCTCCAACATCAAACTGAAAAACAAAGAAAGCACTAAAAGTGTTCAAATTTCATGTTCAGCTTTATCAAATATTAGTTGAGAAAAGAGAAGAATATAAAATGGCAAAAATCAGAATTCATGAAGCCTTAAATGAAAACTAAGTTTAACCAAACCATAGTTCGAATGAAATATGCTAGTCTTTAAGTCTGTAAAATTGGGGGAAGAGATGTGATTTAAAACTAATACCTATGAAAATGTTCCTCGAAAATACTGATATTTTCCACTTTTACCCGGAAGGGGATGAGGTTGTCGGCCCGCAATTTACGTATCCCTTTCTCTGGATCTGACCGCAATGTACATATGGGTTAAACCCCCGTTTTCCGCCTGGACCGCAATTTACATATCCCGGCTCGGTCATACACGCCGCCCCTCCCAATTCTCAACCCAGCGGCCGCTTCTGGATCCCGAGCCATCTGCCATCGGTTTACCGCTCTTCTCCTTACTTACACACTAACACCGAGTAGCATGCCTAGAGACCGGGAGACAGATTGTCTCGAGTGGGGCGGTGCCCCGCTGGTGGGACACACGTGGTTGGGGATAAATCCGCTAGCCGACGGGAGGTCAGCACCGGAAGACCACCGCCACCTCCAGAGAAAAACATGCACTACACGTAAGGGACTAATGACCTGGGAAGTTGACGGTGCCCAGATGAGCCGGGCAGCCGCGACGAGCGTGGGAGGACGCTAGCCCCGAGCGCTTCCGAGGCCAGCCGTCGCCGTCGCCCGCGGAGGCCGCAGATCGCCGGCGTTGATGCGACTGCCTCAATGGGGGCGTTCACTGGCAGCGCTGGCCCGGAGGCAGTTGGCGCACTACCTGCCGCCGCACAGCGCAGGCCTGCGGAGAGGTGGCTCAGGGCATCAACTGATATCACTGCGCTGCCTCTGATCGCAAGGGCTCCACTCCACACGGTGGCTTGGCAGCTAGGTCGAATTCAGTCGCCGACTGGAGAAGAACTTAGGTAGTTTTCCGTGGTTTCTCCGAACAACACCGAGCGAATGCCGGTGCAGTGCCCTAGCGAACGGGTCACGGAGCCCGCGCGATCTTTCGTTGACGTGGATACGTGTCAATCAATGGTGCTGCCGATGCTCTACGGCACACAATTTACTTCAGGCTCATTTTGTTTGCTCAATTTCCCGGCTACTATAAAGGAAAATCAAAATAAAAAGTGATATTGCCTGTCGCTTCGTTTTCTGTCATATACCGTTGAATACCCCTCGCATATTCAGCTACCACTTCCTGCGCCACTGGCTCTGTGATTGTGAACGCTTCGTGAAATAAGAATGACGAAATATATTGGCTCAGAGAGAACTGCAAACATTTACTACGAATATAGTTCACTTTCTATCATTTTTCATTGGAAATTGATCAAATGCAATTTCCCTTGAACTCTCTGAACAGACAATGCTCTATTGACTTTTGTAATGTTAAGGTTTTCTTTCTTGGTAAAGGCTTCAACTTCTGAAACAATTGCCATAATCATTAGCAACATATTCCTGATTACGTGAAAAAAATCTCAGAAATATGGGGAAAAAGAAGTTGAAGTAAATGAATGTAATTTAGAAAAAGGAATATAAAATGTGTGCAATATTTTGTCTAAAAATATTAATGTTTACTCTTACATGCGTAGAGAGCATTTCTATTATTCGCGATGTGCAATTACAAGGATTTCATTAATACCATCTAAAACTGAATATACAAATAATTACATTCTATATGTACATAATATAAATAACTAATTATTTTCTATACTTTACTTTCTTTCAATGTTTTCTACAGTTTTCTCATGCATTTCTCGTGTATTTGTTCCTAACATTTGTGATAAGCAAACGGTAGATAGTAAGTTAGTGGTTCTACATAATGGCACGAACTTTCTCTAAATACTTCGTTTCCTAATATTTTGAGTCTGGGATAAATTTTTGCTTTTTTTCTGTTGTGCAGAAACGAAGCGATTCTCAGAAGAAATTATGTACGAAACATCTAATTGAGGCGAACACGGGGGTGATTTCTTTTTGCATCTGAGTATTGTTTTGAATGTCCATGTGTGTATTTATTGTGCCATTTTTTATAATTAGGTTACATTGCCACTTAGTGGGTTAGACGAAGTACGTGCGAGTCCATGAGGTACGCCCCTCCCTGCACACCTATATCATCTTACATTTCTATTTATTTTCAGATTTTTGTGACATTTATTTTATTACGCAAAATTAACATGTTATATATTTAAATCTTTAAATCTAAATTACTTTTATTTAATCTACATTCAAACATTATTTATGTTTTTTTGCATCCACTTCTTAGCCGCATCTAGCGACGTTAGCGTCTTTAGTGCGGGGAGCCGGTTGGTCTTCTTCTGACACATCGGAACTGTTAATTACAATTTCATAATATGATAATTGAGGCTATTGTTCTTTTAGCACTATTATGATTAGATTTGTAAAATTTTCAATATCCTTTTATGTCCTTTCAATTGATAACAAATTAGGTAAGGCGTCCATTGAGACCTGAAATCCAATTCGTGTTTGTATCTCGAACCGCAGCCCAACCGACTTTGGGCATTCACACAATAAGAGAATAGCGGTCTCCTCCTCCTTGCAGTCGCAGATGGGGGAACCAGTTAGCCCAAGATTATGTAACTTGCTTTAAAACAGCCCTTGTTAAGTGACTATAAGAGTTAACGCTCCAGACTGCTTAAGATGCCGAAAATGCCTTGTATACTGTCCCCGAGGAAGAAATGCAAAAGCATATCTCTTCCTGACTCGCCGTCCTGTGTATTGGGGATTGTCTATGTATGCGTTGGATGCGAGTTGAATGAGGACTCCCGCCGCCCCCGCCCCCGCCCCCGCCTCCGCTCTCCTGGCGATGCGACCTGCGCCTGACGGCTGACGGCTGCGGGGCCACACAGCTGCCGCTGGCGGGCGTGGGCGTGGGCGTGGGCGTGGGCAGGACGGCCCGGGCGTGAGCCGAAACGCTCATCGAAGTCTCGTCTGCTGTTTCCCACCTACGCTGCCCCACGCTAGTGCTCTGTTTTCGTTTTAACTTTAAAACAAACACACCAAAGTCCGAAAGCAAAACTCGGCATTTCGCGTCTTCGTACTGCTGAAAAGGGACTTGGTATACTCACTGGATGAAAGTTGCTTCTGCGGAGACTCGTTTAGAAACTCGTGCATCGCAATACACTCATTGAGAGATAAATGATCGACTTTTTAAGATTTTATATCACTAAACATTCATTACTTAACGTAATTTTGGGGAATTTTCATGGAGTTATTTTGGCACAGACACACATTTCGGGTGTCACCAGAGTAATATTTTCTTTTTAGTGCTCAGTCGCCCGTCAGTCTATCGTTCTGTCTCTGTCACCGTTTCTGTCTCTAATTCTGTAGAACTGAAGGCCTGACGTTTACTTTTCTGTTAAAACTAGACCACGGAGTTTAGGACAAATGCCTGTTTAGTCCCATCAAGATATTGTAGAAAATAATTGCAAATTTTTAAGAATTATGAAAAAATATGATAACTCAAAGTATCTAATATGGCCTACAATTTCCTAAAACGGCGTGCGATACCTATTTTAATGTGTTTTTTGGCTTAAATGTGCATAAAACAAGTAATTTTGATGAATTATCATATTTTAATTACGCAAATTTGTTTTACCAAAATGCAAATATTTCGCTAATTCCTCGAAACCTGAATACTCCCTGATCGAATACGCAATCTGCCACGCTATGAAATCCCTCACCCAACACACCGAACACAAGGAGCTCTGCGTGGAAGTGTAAAGAGGATGGTTCACGCTCGCCTCCTCTCAGCACGCACGTCTTAGGCAATTGGTGCAGCTGTGCTGTTGACTGGCTCGAATGAAAAACTTGAAAGAATTAAAAGAAACGAAAAGAAATGAACGAGAATAAAATAATATGCTTGAAGTCACTCTCATTAATGAAAAAAATGCTTGACTTTCCTTAAAAATAAGAATCGCATTAGGTACTTCTTTTATGATCAGTTTTAGATGCCAGAAACATAACATTTCATATCTAATATTTTTTAAATGCCTACTTTAATCATTTTGTTGTGCCGAGAGTATCTAAAACGTCACTTTGCATACCAAAGTTCATCACATTTCATACCAAATTATTTTTAACCATCACTTTTCTGTGCCTGAAATTCCCAAGAATACCAGTAGTCATAACAGACATAAATGAAAACTAGCCTCTCTACATCTGGGCTTCCCTTTTATCGATACTACACTTCTGGAACATGCTAATCGTACACATTCAAATACTTGATTTTATTTTTAGACGTTTTAAAAAACCTACGTCAAAATTGCAAGTTTTCATAAGATTGTATAGAAAAACAATATATTACCGGATGATGCCTACTTAGCTTAAAGATTTATTCGTTCTTTTGAGTAATTCTGCGGTGTTAGAAACACGTTACAATTTCCAAAATTAGACGTTTCCTTGGCGTGACATCTTAGGCACCGGCGTCTAGTCTCCGCACGCGAGGGATCGAGTTAAAGGTGACGGAGCCTTTTCCAAGCAGCAAAGATCTGTGTGAGGCCGCCTCGGCGCGCATCGCCCCGCCCGGCGTGCGTGAGGAGGTCGCTTGAGGAGTTAAATAAGTCGCCAGGCTTTCAACCGAACACAATGGCCCCAGTCACGGCCACTCAGAGTGTCAGAGCGGTCACGTTGTACGAATCGCTCGTGGGCTGACACGGTTCCCCAATGACGAATCCTGCAATTGGGACTTGAGGTACACTGTCTGCACTCATTCTGTGTTGCTTTTCTTCGAGACCAAACGAAATGAAAATTGAAACTAAACGACAGCTTAATAACGGTCGGCTGGAACAGACATATATCTCGCATGTTCAAACACGAATGTCAAGTTGTGAAAAAAAAAAACAAACGTCGAAGCTTCAAACAATCAATTCTGTTTGGCGTCAAACAGTTATTGGCAGCAATTTAAAGGCAATCAAAGGAAAATACTCGAATTGATTTTTTTTACATTAGTAGATCCACGCAATTTTTAGTGAAATATTGTAATATTAAAGTGGCGCATTTTTTAACATTTTGTACGAAGAAATGCGTTGAATAACATGACATACACAACTTTTAATGTATTCTTTGATTTTTCAAAAATTACACATATGTAATAGTTTTTAAAACTCTCCAGTCATTAATATTTACATTGTAGCTGTGTTTTATTGTTTAATACATTTGTTAACAGAGGTTCTTCAAGTTATATCTAATTATAGTTTTTTTAATATAATGTTTTAGTGCAAATTTTCGAAAACATTCGAACCAAATTTTCTAAAACAACACTTGCAACTCCCTCCACAGAATTATCTATTTTGAACTACAGTTCTACTTTGAGTAATATATTCTGTAAGCCTGGTTTCGACCAAGATATAAGGGGCCCAGAAATCGAAAAAAATACGAAAAATATGGGTGTTTTCTAATCAAACACAGTATATAAATATGGATTGTATAGAAACAATAAAAAACCATCGCGATAACTGAAATGTTCGCTAAATCTATTGTCTTAAATCATTTTGTCAAATGTTTGGAAATATCAACGATATACAAACGAAATATAATATGTAGACGAAATTATAAAAAAATCACATTACACTTTCTAAGGGCATCCTTGCTTCTGAACTGGTTTAGGTGTCTCAGGGAATCAAATGATGTCACATAAGTTTCGTAGTTAGCAATTTCATAGGAATAAGGAAAGCATGAAGCACACTTTTTACCTGTAACGCGCGTTACACTTGAACCCCCATTAGTACCATACATGACTCGGCAACAATGTGTCCTGTCTGTCTGTCTGTTCGGGTACAACCACCTCTAACCAGCTCACCAGGCTCACTAGCGCCGTCCCGGCCTTGCGGCCATGGGTTAAGGGCCGTATTCTGGTATTCTCAACATCTGAAGTGAATTATCTCACCATCACACAGCAACACATACTTGAACAATGAAAGGAAAGCGTACACTATAAACTGCCGCAACCAGGAATCGAACCAGAGCTCGCGTTGACCAGTGAGCTACCCGTGAGGATAACAATTTGTCCTAGACCCTTAAATCAAGTTTTCATGTTCTGAAAGATACAGGAGCTGTATTTCTTATGCAGTAATCTACAAAATAACGTTTTTTATTTTACACATAGTTTTGGGAGAATCTCTATGAGTGGTCAGAATCGTTCCCATTTGTTTTCCAGTATGAATAATTCTCACTTAAAAGAAAATTACTAAGAAACAAATGACAAAACGCATGGAATGTGCCCTCGGGTCCAACTAACAATACAATATTAGCCTTAATTTGGCAGTATGAGCTGATTACCCGGCGTTGCCAGGATATTTATTTCTCACACTCATTTGTAAGACAGCACTTCCGCGTTCTGTCGGTGACAATGTCTGAGCGTATGCTCAATTTGCAGGAACAATTGTAGTAACATTTTTAATCTCTAACTTCCTGTGTTTCTTAATGTACCATACATTGTTCTTACAATATTTTATAGCATTCCTTCCAGTCGTTCGAAAGGTTTTGATGACATACACACGCTATTACCACTATTAGATATTAATATTATACTTCCTAGTTGATCGAGAAATTCACCTTTTCTCTGTTTGATTAATTTCGGTGTTCGATTTTTTGCAACGCTGTAGCGTTGCATGAAAAAACGAGGAATGAATAACCTCTTAAAGGTCGGCGGTCGATAAGCATTTGAACAGTTCATCATCCGTTACAAACCAACTAATAAGTTGTAACCAAATATTGTGTACGAGCACATCTCGGCTATCGCCGCGGTGTACAAATTTGAACTGCGTCTTTTGTTTGATCTACATCGGCCTTGTGGTATTAATAGCTATTCTACCACCTCGACACTATCGCCACTACTCTGCGATAGCGCCAGAGATCGGTGGCGCTCTCGTACGTGTAGAAAGTAGTACGCACATTACATACATTTAGGTGACTTTTGACTTTTCTTCTTGAGCATGGCGGGGGTTGACTTCCGTGGTATTAAATTAATTAGAAATACTTAGTTTGTTACATTGGAGGTGCAAAGAGCGATTATCTAAAGTCGGCCTAAAATTTTAATAAATGGTTGATATTTACAAGCGTTCGTATTATATTAATGACATACATAAAAAAATATCAGCAAAATTATTAATTTATTTAATGCTAAACTTTACCAAACATTTGCATCTATAATTTAAGAACAGAATTAAGGCACTTCTCGAATTCATATGTTTAGAAGTAGTTTTTGGAAATCACTAATAATGAGAAAAGTGTTTGAATCGAATAATATTAAACTCAATTGTGGCAATTTGAATATAAGTTAGAGGAAGCGATTACACCGACTTCAACTCACGTAAAGTAGAATTTTTCTGTGTGTAGCAATCGAGTTTACCATTACACATTTACTAATTTTCCCTACAAATAATTTTATTTTTTATTTGCTATTTTACGAGCGTCACTAAGGACACAAGCAAATCGTTTCGGTTACTTTTATGTCCGACATTACACAACCACTACTTAAATATTCTTCTCGCGAGCGGCGGGTTTGCTGTGAGAAACGTCATGAGGCCGAGAGACGGCCTCAACGGACACGTCGCTGCGAGCGGGCGGCGCACCGCATGTCGCACACGAAATGGCTGCTCCCCAGCCGGCGCGAATAAATCTCACGCTGATATCATCATTGTGGCTTGCTGAGCCACAGTGGCGAGAAGCAAGTGAAAAGAACGTCTAGAAAAAACAGAACACATTCCCACTAGGACATCTTTCATGTAGGGCCGAACAAAGTGGTGTAGGTACGGTGAAACACATGGGTGTTTTACATTCCTTGAAAGGTCGACAAAAAATATTAGAAAACATTTAATAAATCTGCGAAAATCAAATGAGTTTGAAAAATTACCAGAAAAATTAAGGGTGTTTATTAAACCAATTTTGACTAAAAATAATAATTTATTGAAATATATTATTCTATAACCAATAATAAGTACCGCCTCAGAATTAAAAAAAAACTTGTGGAGTTAATGGTGTGAATTTTTACTGAAAATACATGGCAATATTTCATATCCTATTGACAAACTATCACTCTTTGAATAAAAATACATAATAGTAATCAATACAGAAAAAAATCTCTAGTATTTATTTGTGATTTTCAAATTTTCAGCTAGTAAATTTTCAACTTCGTTGTTCGATTAATAATAGGTCACTTCATATGTCTGTCTGTTCGAACCGATTTAACTAAAAAACTTCTTAATCGAACAACATGGAATTTAATGATATTATAGACAGTAACCTTGAGATCGTGATGTCACCAATCGTTGCGAAGATTTGATTTTTTTGTTAAACCTCCCTCCGCACGGTACTCCATCCCCACCGCGTTGTGATCCTTTCAGATAAAATTGGGTACATGGGTTTGTATGTGCCACAAAAACTACAGAACCTCTGCCAAATTTGGCACGAATCCTTTAGAGGAACCAAGACTGTATAATAGCGTTGTTACAATTCAAAACTGTTTCCGCCCAGTGTTTTTAATGGTCAAATTCAATCTCTATTCATTGATGCTAGGGTTGCCGTGTGGCGTGGAGGGAGACTCATCAGGACTGGACGGAGGGGACCGAGCTGGAGGTGAGGGATGGGCGGGAGGACAACAAGGAACGGGCGAAGCAGAATAAGCGAATAGAGCGAGAGGAGCAAAAGAAAGAGAGAGCAGCGAAACAGATGACGGCGGTGGTGCGAAAGAGCAAGCGCAGCGGAGGGAATGGGCGAGGCGGAGGTGCGGGAGGAGCAGATAGAGCGGGCGGGGCGGGAGGAGTGGGCAGGGCGGCCCTGGCAGGCGCGGTGGGGCGTGTGGGAGAGGCGGACGAAGTACGATGAGCTGGAAGAACTGATAGAGCGGATGGGGCTGGATTGGCGGAACGGAAGGTGTCGGCAGGACGGCCTTGGAAGACCGATAGGGCATGGAGGGGGGCGGACGAAGCGATAAGAGAGATATAGAAATCACACAGAGCGGAATGTCCAAAAGAGAGGACCACCTAGAACGGAAGGACGGGCGTCATTGCAGGGCGAGCGGCAGGCCGGAGTGGCTGGCCACGGGGTAGGGCGAAGCGTGAAAGAGTATGAGGCTGCTTAAGAGCATTCTCGGCTGTCCGGGTTGAGCCGCGTCTGTCAATTGAGCTGTTTCGGCCATCGTGTTGAGACCTTCTTCAGAGCTATACTGCTCCTGAGCAGCAGAGAGAGAGAAAGCACACAGAGCTAACTGCTGAACAGTACAGCTCTGAAGAAGGCTACACGATGGCCGAAACGTCAGCTCAGTCGCCTGAGACGCGGATCACCCCGGACAGCCATGTATCCAATGACTCCGGCCTCGGAAGCCTACGAACACAGGCCGCTCAATAGTCTCCCGTGAGAAATAAATGAACCATCCAAAGAAGAAGGGTACATGTTTACATTTTGGATATTTTAATGTTATGATTTGTTTGTCTTTATTTTATCTTTAGTTTTCACTCTTCCAAATGTTTTTGTAGTATATTACGTTCAGATACTGCACAAGTATCTACAAAAATGTTTCGAAATAAAATATTAATGTCTTCTTGCAAATCGTTTTCTCTATCTCCTGAAAAGTTGTGAAGATGTAAGATGTATAATTTCTCCATTGGGCGGTTCAAATATCCGGGAAACGTCGGGTAATCAGCTACTTCATAAAGTTCGATTTTATGAAATAGTAAAAATTATCCAATGTAAAGAATTCGTGTTCTTTCAATTATCTTTCTATTTATTAGCTCCCAATAAGTGGAAGACTGGTCGAAATCACTCCTGGAGTAGAATAGCCGAAAACCGAGGTGGATTGACTTAAAGCGCAGTCAGTCGTCCTCGGTGCGCGAGACTGTCGAACTCAACGTGCATGGGAAGGATTGTATTTACGCAACGGCAAGGGAGCTCCACAAAGCAACACGATTGTTGCAACTGCAAGTCGTGACTGTTTATTACAGGAAAAAACTCTCTAGAGCGAAATATGGGAAATCCAGTAAACATATGGAGGGTAGAAACATGATCTATAAACTGATGGGTCGCGATTCCCATTGTTTAAAACCACGGGCTGAGTTCACGTAGGGATAATACTCCTGAACGCTTATGCCCGTCACTATTTGATTCCCATCCCCTTATGGAAGGGAATTGATATGATATGGGCAACAACATCGTGTTATTCTAGTAGCACTGTCATTGCCCATAAAAGACACATTACTGCCAGTAACTATGTTACATTTTGGGGATTAATGAGCATCGTGTAGTACAGAATATGTTACCATATATGAACACAGTGTTTAAACCTGATAGTGTTTCATTTTAGACCCGGGCGATGTAGCCTTAATTTAAAGAGAATCCCTATGAACTTAGATAACCTTTCGTTGCCATCATCACGCGATCTCAATATTACTGAACCGCATTCTTCGTTGAGGTATCTTCCACTATCATCATTGGAGAAACTGCTTTATATTATTCGGTAAAAATGTTATAAAATTCCACATGATACTACTCACCGTTTATATTAATGAAGACTAAATTTCCAACATTTGCACCGGGAGAAGTGTCTCAGGGTATCAGTTGATCTCACTGCAGTGCCTCTAACTGGGAGATCCTACGTTCCAGTCCCGACTGTGGCAGCTTTTTTGACATTAGCTTGTGAACTGAGACGAATTCAGTCCTTGTCTGGAGGAGAATTCTAACTGCTGACTGCTCTGATCGGTAGTTTTTCGTAGTTCCTCCCATCAATAGCAGGCGAATGCCAGAGAAGTACTCTAACAAACGGACCACGGGCCGCGCGAATCATTCCCTCCTCTCCTTTGTCCTATCCTCCCCCGTTACACACACACTTACTTACACTACACTGTCGCACATGCCGGGAGACCGGTCGGGAACTTAGAACTTGTCCTGGCTGGGGCGGTGCGCTGCTGGTGGGAGACACCTGGTTATGGAAAACCCTGCTAACCGACGACAGGTCGGCGCCAGATCTCGCCATTCAGCAGGAGAAGACCACACCACCTCCCGAGGCAAACATGCACTACACTTACGGGAGTAATGATCTTAGCAGTTGACGCGCCGGGAATAACAATCAACCATCCAACATAGACGTGTCGGGCCGTCAGTGGAGGGAGGGATGGAGAGAAAACGGCGAAGCGAGCACAACATCTCCGAGTGGGGCATTAAAGTGCCGTAGCAGGCAGGAAAGGGCCAAACAAAAATGAGATGACGACTTACCATGGTAATAAGGTGGCATTGGTTTTGTAGAGGGTGTGCGGCAGACTGGAAAGAAAGTATGGTGGAAGGGTGAGGGGGCATGATTTGGGGCAGAGGGGGCAAAGCGTTGAAGGGAGATGTTGGGATAAATAGGTGGCGTGCCTGAGGGAGAGGAGGAGTGGCATGGCGGTATGTTTGTGCGAAATGGTTCCGAGGCGGATAGAGGGATGTGCGTGCGGAGTGCAGAAGCGTTTCGAGTTGACAGAACAGGGGTTTACACCCCCCTGCGTGGGGAGGGGAGCCGTGTCGTGGGGAGGGGAGCCGTGTCGTAGGGAGGGGAGCCGTGTCGTGGGGAGGGGAGGCGTGTCTTGTCGTGGGAAGGGGAGGCGTGTCGTGTCGTGGGGAGGGGAGGCGTAGTTTGTCGTGGGGAGGGGAGGCGTGTCGTCGTTAAGTGGGAATGGAGAGGAGGAGGTGTCGGGGTGGAGTGGGGTCCAGAGGCGCCGTGTGGGCGTGGAGAGGAGGCGTGTCGGGAGAAGGGGTGACGTTTCGGGGTGGAGTGGGGGTACGACGGGGTGGAGAGGGCGGCGTGGTATAGTGGAGAGTGGTCGTTTCGTAGTGGAAAGGAAAAAAAGCGTGTCGGGGTGGAGCGCGGGATGGATAGTGTAGCGGGTGGAAGTGTCACGGCTGTGTGTAGGGACGGCATGGTGGGATGCAGAAAAGAAAACCGGGCTGACCGACGGCGCCTAGTGGAACAAAGCCAGAGGGAAGTGATTGGTTGAAGAACTGTGGACCGGAAACTTAAGGAAAATTACTTTTACTTTTTATCAAATAAGGGGCTCCATGAATTATTCGTTCCTTTCCCTACTAGATAATTGGGATAAATAAATACTCATTTAATTCTTCAAGCTTGTTCGAAAATGAAAGAACAGACTCCAAGCTTACGAAGAACGTTCATTTGCAGAGTTCACATCGCTGCACTCTCGCGAGATCTAAGGACTTTTTTCCATTAGCGACATTTGAATCTTGAGGGATCTGTTAATTTCTCCCGCATCGTTCTTTGAAATCTGTTCCTTTGAGACCGCATAACCTTTGTAACGCGAGCACTGTGAAATTGAGAGCGCCGAATCGCAGCCCGGTTGGGCTTGCCATCGAGGACTTCGCTCATTTGCGAGTTAAAAGGCGCTGTTTCAGAGCTCTCGCGGCTTCGTGGCAGGCCGTGGATCTCCGAAGCGTCGAGCGGAGACGATTGTAGGCGAGGCGCGCGAACCCGCTTACCTCCCCGGCTGGCGCGCCCTCCTCCTCTCCCTCCTCCTCCTCCTCGACCTCCTCCCTTTTCTTTTCCGTTCGTTTCTCTCTTCTTTTAAGTCTCAATTTGCTTTCTCACTACGCAGTAGGGAGAAAGCGTGGTTTAGCCAGAATCCATGTTTCGACGTCTAACACCACGTGAATTTGAAACTGATATTTTGATATTGGGGAGTACTTTACATAAAGCCCCTGGGGCATTTTAAAAAATGGCTCAACCGTTTGTGATTAAATTTTGTTGTTGGAGAGGGTGAAGATGCAGGTCTCATGTTCATTGCAAATCCTGATTTTCGCAATGCAATGTAAAATTTCAAAATATATTCGGAATCTTGCTACAACTAAAATATTAAAGTTAGAGATTTTTCCGTAATGAAATCTGTTCCCTATACTAAGATTTATTTATCCATGTATTTGACGTACATCAGCTATTCACGGTTTCATCCAATCGGGAGCTTGAACGCCATTCATCCAATCGGGAGCGTTGCGTCACTATAGCGACAAATAAGTTCCCGATTGGATGAAACCGCAACGGCTGATTTACGTGAAGCGCACGACTAAATACATTGTATCATAAAGGTAGTTTTTTTAAATACGTTCATGTCTAATGTTTTGAAAAATTGATTTTTTTTGCGTAATTTGGCGAGAAAATAGGGTGATGCAAAACGTGCTGTTTTAGCTCCTCGTTTCTTTCCTCTCCTCACTTCACTCCTCTTCCCTCATTTCTCTTCCCGCTTTCTCCTTCTTTTTCTGCCTGACCGTCGTTTTCTTTCTCATCGACCCTTTTCATCATTCTCAGCGTTTCCACCTCTGCTTCCCGTCCTTACCTCATTCCCTTTTCGTCTCACCCACCATCCTCCAATTCTCTTTCTCCCAACTCTCCACCGCTCGGTTCTTACTGGAAGCGGAGTGCCGAGTACACTGCTGGAGGCTCCGCAGATCCTACTGAGCTCACACATGGAGGGGCGTTCCACAAGGCTAGGATTTGAAACATTGACATTTCATCGAAGTAGGTTTAATAGAGAAATATTTGACAATTCTGAAATTTAATAAATCAGGGAATTTGTGTTACAGTAGAACTTGCTCAACGCGTAATCTCAAAGGGACAGTGTTTTTTCGTGCTAAACAAGATTCCACATTACGTAATGTAATACTGCAGAATTATGTTTGTCAGGACCGCGATTCATGTTCACATTAGCCAGATTTCCGCAGTATACACGTTCCCCATTGAGGAAGTTTTACTGTGTAACAATGGAGGACATTTGTTAGGGTCGACGTACACCAACTTATGACCACAATACACCAAAATTATACCACATATTACTAACGAAATATTAAATACTGGCGGGCTGTAAGCAAACGCGAGACATCTTCAGAGTACCATTAATTTCGAGATGGAGGGTTCAAATCCCTGCTGGAGTCAGAAATTTGCTTGACGTGATTAACATCGGCAAGTTTGTAGCACCTACCTGGGTGAGTGACGTAGAACAAATGCACTGTAATGGTTTTCCTGGCGCTTGCAGGCCAATGTCTATCGATATCCTAGAACATTCGACCTATTAAAAATATAACTAGTTGCGCTGCAGAATGACAGACTTTATCATTCTAATGACAGACTAATCTTTTTAGTCTTGGTTAGCTATTCGGTTTAATCCCACTCTCTTCCTTGCTGCTACATATCGGCGTCTTTTTTTCACATTTTGTCAATTGTTCAGTGTCCTAATGATAGAATTAGGATAAGGATAATAATATTAAAGAAGAACTAAACCTAGCCTTATGCGCAACTTTTCAATGAAAAATGTGGAGCAGTTTTTGGGAAAATTTTCAAAATGTTCCAAATGGTTCAAGAAAACTACTCTCAAAAGTATAAGATTTCTTTAAAATATCTCATTGCGTCGAGTCAAGCCAAATCGATCCAGAAATATTCCTTTTGGACCCATTTAGGTTTTGGGATGGACAGCCGGACGGCTGTTTTGGAAAAAGCAATTCGCTATCGGGAGCCGCAAAGTAAGTATTTCCATTAAAATTTCAAAATATATTTCTCTCAACTTTATATAACTTTCTTAATACTACCAACATTACTTTGTACATACGAGTATGTACCTATGCAAGAAAGTAAAACACAAGTATTTATTTAGGAAATATTGGAAGTTTTGCATATTACGAGCACGTGTTTCTCTAAAACAGAGAGAAATTTCCTTCGTTGTAGTCAACAGAATGAATTACGGTCGAGTCCCATTATTCCAAACTCACCTGCTTTGACAAACGCATGCGGCATAAAAGTGTTTTTGTTCCTTTGTAATGCAAAATAGTCTTTGCGCACACACATTTGCACGAAAGTGGCTACATATAGAACGGTATTGTGTGCTCTTAGCATGTTGCCAACACAACTGAGCTTTCATGTAACTGGCTAATGCATAGCCGTGTAGTACATGGCTTGTTCATAAACTCCATTGTCTTCTCTAGGTATGTCTACGTAGGTGTAATATTGCTGTTTCATGGCAAGGACGATGTTCCTGTGAAATTGTCTCGTTTACAACAAGCAAGACGGTACAGAATATTTGTTCCGAGAAAACGTTTGAGTTGAGCGTTTAGACGAACGTAACTTTGACTTCCAATTGAAGACTTAGAAGACAGATGTTGACAATTGACAAAGTAGAGAAAATGCGAGCATTAGGAAATTTCATAAAACGATGTTATATTTTTTTTAATAAGAGAACTTCACATTCACATTAACTTGGATCTTAAATATACGTCTGATCATTGTAGTATCTAGAATTTATCCTGACGTATGTGGAAGTATAGATGAAAGTAATATGGCTGACACAAAATAGTCAGATTTGAAGCATTTGAGCCGAAAGTTAGTAAACACCGGAGTAAGATCTAGCTGATTTAGTTGAGCCGTTCCGGGATCATTAAAATAGTTTTGTGTCAGAGTTTTGGGGAACACCAACTCTCGGTGATATTTTGAAATTTTCCTACAAAAATGGTGCACAAATTTTACTCGAAGAGGGAAAGCAAATTCTTACAAATATGCAGATAACATTGTCATTTAAACGTCTCAAATATTGAAAATATCACGAGAACAAACATTTATTAAGCTCTCCTACACTTTAATATAATATTAATCCAAAAAATCCAATTAAAATAATTCCGGATATTTATTTCTCAATGACCAATTATGTCTCAATTTTTTATCTTTAAATAATACCAAGTATTTTTATCATCTATGAACAGATTTTGAGTAATAACATTAGAAAAGGAAAAATGACGGTATGCCGCGCATTCCTAGTAATTTGAGATGTTCTACAAGATTTGGCACAAATAAACGTACTCTCCTTAGTTGCTTTTATGGTACTCAAACGCCCACAGGAACTTGCACGTTTGGTGAACGGGGAAATATCCCCACTGAATCTCTAGTTTTCGCGCAGGGCACGTGGAGCGCTGGAGTCAACGAGGGCGGGCCTGGTCGCCGTCGCGTTCAGTGTGGCAGGCGCTGCGCTGGGAAGAAGTCGACTTCCATTCTGGCTCGCCCGCGAAAACCACTTTCCCGAAGCCTGTTGTCCGGCCAATTGGCGAGGGCGGACGCAGGCCTAATGCGCTGTGCGAGGGGCGGTGACAGCCAGTGGGGGGGGCGGTAATAGCGGGGCCTCGGAGACGAACGCGGACCGGACAGCGCAGCTCGGCGAATTCCAGTACAAAGAGGTTCGAGGGAGAGCGGAGAGGGCAGTTGGGGGAAGAATGATCCGCAATGGGGTCGTGTAAGCCACAGGCGAAAGTGTAGCAGGGTTCTTTGAGGGAGAGCATGTCAGCAAAGAGGAGGATGACGAACGCAAGCGAAAGGGTGGATATAAAGATTTGAGAGAGAGGGTGGGGCAATGGGAAGATATATCGAGAACAGGTCGAGGATGGATGTAGAGACGGGTTGACGGATGCGAAGATGAGAGCGATGGCAGCGATGGGGTGTGAGGGTCTTGGGGACGGGCGGTGGCGTAAGCAGAAAGCCGGAACGGTGCTGGGGTCGCGAAGAAACTGGCATGGGCGGAGGCGAGGGCGGAGGCGAGGGCGGGGGCGAGGGCGGAGGCGAGGGCGGGGGCGAGGGCGGAGGCGAGGGCGGAGGCGAGGGCGGAGGCGAGGGCGGAGGCGAGGGCGGAGGCGAGGGCGGAGGCGAGGGCGGGGGCGAGGGCGGGGGCGAGGGCGGGGGCGAGGGCGGGGGCGAGGGCGGGGGCGAGGGCGGGGGCGAGGGCGGGGGCGAGGGCGGGGGCGAGGGCGGGGGCGAGGGCGGGGGCGAGGGCGGGGGCGAGGGCGGGGGCGAGGGCGGGGGCGAGGGCGGGGGCGAGGGCGGGGGCGAGGCCGCGTTGGGGGTGGTGGCGCGGAGGGCGGAGTGTGAGCGGTGGGTGGGCACGGCGTGGGCGGGTCGTGTCGGAGCAGAGGCGCCTGGCGAGGCGAGGCGAGGCGAGGCCAGGCCGCACGCTGCTAAGTTTATTTCGATCCCATCGTCGCGCCGTAATGCAGAGCCCGCGCCGGCGCGCCGGCCGGCCGCTCGCCCCGCCCACGCTCCGCGCAGATGACTGTGCCGCCCGACCTCCCTGGAGCACTCGCTCTTGGCCGCTCCCTCCCTCCGCTGGCCTCGCCCTCCTGCTTTCAGTCTGTCGCACTACGCACTCCCTCTTACTTCTTCTCTACCTTTCCTCCTCTCACTTCCCCATTTTCTTCTCTTTTATCTATTCCCATATCATTATCTTTCCCTATTCCCAATTCATTCTCTCTTCCCTGTTTCATTATTTTCTCTATTTCTCCATTATTTTTTCTCCATTGTTTTTATTCTGTGCGGTCTCCTCTTTCTTTTTAATTACGTGGTACTCTTAATCTTATTAAATAATACTTATTAAATCTTTTTGTTATTATTTCGTCACCAGTTTCACTTCCTCCCTGTTTTTGTCTTATCCCCTCGTTTCGTTCTTCAAAATCTGTGTAACTGCAATAATATTTTAATTCATTTTTCTTGACTCTACTATTTCATCCTCTTAGTATTTTTTAAAAATCTCGGGTCAAATCAAATGTATTATATTTTTGATTATCTCTTATTCTCTTGGATGCCACAGAGTATTATGCGAAGGGGAAAAGCGAACGAATTGTGAGTGAATTCTTGATGGAAACGAAACCGTCCTGATACCTGTTTCGCTTCGTCCGGAGGTATTTTCTTTGGTGCGGCCCGTAATACCCTTCCAGCCATACGCTTATCCACTTCCGCGCCCGCAGTAAGGCGCTTTCCGGCGACAGGCGCCGCCCCTTCGCGCAGTAAGCCCCGCGCGATCCCCAACCGCGCCCACGCACACGGCACTCTCCGCCCTGCCCCGCTCCGCCCTGCCCCGCTCCGCCCTGCCCCGCTCCGCCCTGCCCCGCTCCGCCCTGCTCGCTCCGCCCTGCCCCGCTCCGCCCTGCCCCGCTCCGCCATGCGCCGGTCCACGTGGCCCGTCCCCGCCCTGCCTCGTTTTTCCCAGCCCCTCCCCGTCTTAACTCAAGCCACACCACGCACCTCTACGCCTCGCTGTACTACGCCTCGCCTCGCCTTGCTGTGGCCGGCCACGCCCCCTCAGCTCCCACCACTCCGCGCCACGGCACTACATACCTCGCAGTGCCCCGTCCCACCTCACCCCACATTGACCCGCCACGCGCCTCCACGACGCACCCCGAGCGTCGGCGCTAGGCTCTTTTACCCAACTGAAAAACTTCAATCCTTCTGGCAACAGGGGGGGTCTGCATCTCATCCGCTTTTTGTATAATCATTTTCACGGTCCTTTTGCTTTTCTGAGATAGTTTAGTTACCACTGCAGTGTCGTTTTTAATCGAGACCCTGGTCTCGGATGCCGACTGGAGGAGTTTCAACACAATCGAATTCAGTTTCTGCCTAGAGAGAGAATTTCTAGCGGCCGGCTGCTCTCGTTGGTAGATTTGTACGCTATCGCCGATAAATACAAGGCAAATGCTGGAGTACCCAATCACGCCCATCACGAACCTCGCGCGACCTTTTCTTAATCCTCTCCCTCCCACCTCTCTCTCTCTCTCTCTCTCTCACTCTCTCTCACACACACACACACACACACACAAAAACATCCAATCACACACACGGTTTCATGTTGTACTCTACCATACCCATAGAGACCCATCGGGCGTAGAGCTGTGCCGGTGCCGCTGGTGGAGAAACTTGGAGGAGAAAACGCCACAAGCCGATAAGTAGCTCGACAATGGGTCTGTGTTTAGCGGGAAAGGATTTCCGTCATCCGCGAGTTATAAGATACATTACGCTTTCCAGTGACCCCATCAAGACCACTTAACGAAGCCAGCGGGTCATTTCCTACGTCGTTCAATGTAGTGCTACGCGTTCGGCAACGAGGAAACAACTTTTTTCATATTCTTGGAGTTTACACATCTGTTGGTATATTTTTAGACTACATTCTACTATTACAATATTTGTGAACATATTTTTAAATTTTTTAAATATTTAATTTATTGGTGTTAGACAAATATATTTTATTTGTTCTTCGTCTCTTCTTGGGAAACCATTTTGTGTGATTTGGTTCACTAGAATTCTTTCTGCTGTAGACCACTAGACAGGCCCAACAGTATGGCCATATTCTTGTGACCATTTGCGAAATTTAATAGTTTTGGTTTCCCCTCGTTTTTTAAGGCAAAACTTGGAAGTATCACAATTTGTTTTTCAGGAGTGGCAACTCTTTTGTGAAAATGTGTCATCAATTTTTTTTCTGTGGCAACATTGGTCCCGTGGGAGGCGTAATTGGTTTTATGAGGAAAGCCTTCATAATTTTGTTGTAGAATAATTGTTTTATTTGCAATAAATGCTAGTCGTTTTGATATGATTCTCTATAATTTGTTTCGTCTTAGATGTTTTAATTGTATAGTTTTGTTTAATATTTTTAGAATTGTTTAATTACTTTTCATGTAATTTGATCTTTACCTAATCTGTTGTTTGCTTTGTGATGAGAAGGCCAAAGAACTTTTCTCCAAAGAAAAATAAGGTACCTAGGCATTAATAGAACTTGATCTCCATTCACAACAAGTTTCTGAAAATATTCGTTTTCAAGACATCATTAGCAAGCATTAACAGGAAATTATATAATGGCGGAATTTAAAAAACAGTGTGTCCCATTAATATGGCTAGGCATTGTATATGTTTGCAACTAGCGGAACTTGGCAGACGTTGTTCTGCCCTTCACCTCCCTTTCTCTTTGCCCCCCCCCTTCTCTCCCCCTCTCCCGAGAAAAATGGAATAGAATGTTCAAAAAGTTTCATCCTTTAGATTATGGAGTGACAAATGTTTTCTTGACGCCACTGGCCTCAATATTTTAGTTTTAATTCCCTAGAACGATTCAAAAATATAAATTGAAAAAAGTTCTGCAAAGGGTGTTGCGGGTTTGCATTTGACATGAATATTTAGTTTTGTTCTACAGCGCCATCTAAAGAATTTTACCAATATTTTAATAGTTATTCTGCTATTCGTGGCGGAGATGAATCCGACAAATTAGAGACAATAAAAATTGGTCGTGCCGCTCTTGAGTGGCAAATGCTGTAACTAACCCAACTTCGTTTTACACATCTTTGCCTTCGTTTGTGTTGCGTTTTGTTCTGGACCCACCCTCATCCCCCTCCGTTGGTCTTCTCAGGAAATGGGAATGACAATGGTACAAAATTGTTGATGGTATGATGCCTCATGATCTCTACATTCTCCCTCGTAATGAGGCGTAATGGGCGGAGCACCACTCCCCACTCGTTACTTTCCTCTCAAAGACCGTCATTACGGGCGAGTTAATTCTTAATTTGGCTGAAAGGGTAGATAAAATCTAATCAAGGGTAATATCTCCACTAACAAGTTAAAGCTGAAGATCTCGGAGACAGTTTGCGAGAGAGATGGCTCAGTGCATCAACTGATGTCGCTGCTGTCCCTGTGACCGGGAGGTCCTAGGGCTCCTCTCCCCACGGAAGCATTTTCGACTGAGGCGAATTCAGTCGCCGTCCAGAGGAGAATTCTAGCGGCCGCTGCTCTGATCAGTTGTTTCCGTAGTTTCGCCGATCATCACCCAGCAAATGCCGAAGCAGTACTTAACAAACGGGCCACAGACCGCGTGCAATCTTACCATCGTCATCCCTGTCTTATCCTCACCCCTACATTTCCCATCCTCACACTAACATTTCTACTACACTACCACGCATGCTGGGAGATGGTCGGGAGCTTAGAGCTTTCCGCGGCTGGGGCGGTGCCTCGACGGTGGAAGATACCCGGTTACGGAAAACACGGCTAGTGGACGGTAGGTCTGACGGAGTGACTGACCCACTGACTGAATGAATGAGTGAATGAATGAATGAATGAATGAATGAATGAATGAGGGACGCACGGCCGGCCGGAAGGCGGACGCTGTGAGAAAGCACTTTCCAAAAAATCTCGAAAACATTTTTCTTCGCATTACGTTCCTTTCTCTCTGCTACGTATCTGACTCCATTTATATGTAGTACGTATACGAGTAATGAAAACAATTGTAGTTTTTTGAAATGTGCATAAAAATCCGCAGAAATATTTCTTTACAACAAACCAATTGCATTGGAGATTATAAATGTAAATTCTGTAAAAATATGAATTATTTTCGACTATGAAACGATTCTTTAAATAAACGAATAGAATATTCTATTATATAATTTTTGTCTCTTTATCTCAGGAGATGGTAAGGAAATATGCAAGAAAGCGAAGAAGAGAGAGAACATGAAGAAAAAGAGACAAGAAACTAGAGAAGAAGATAGAGAAAAAGATACAGATGAAGATAGAGAAGATGAAAGAGAAAGTAGAGAAGAGTGAAAGTAGTCAAGGCTCCGGGCAAGCGCCACACACACACACACGCAAACACCCACACATACACACATTGAGGGCATCAATGTGATTAATCACCCATGCGCGTGTGATCCAATCTTACCTGACGTATCTCTTTCCGTTTCCATAGTTTGCCCGGATGCCCCGCAATGCGTGCGGGAGGAGGCAGAGCACAGTGAAACGCAGTTCATTTTGACGGGTGTTCAACTTTAGACGTAGGTGAGGCGTGGGGCGGTTGGTCAGTTAACTAATGATGGTGGATACACACACTGCGCCCTCGGTGGCTCGTTGCTTAGCAGGTTCGCTTTCCACGGCACAACCCCGGGTTCAATTCCCGGCCGCGGCGTTCGTAACACATGTCTCAGTATCTACCGCTGCGTGACGAGGCGAATGCCCACATTATGGTTACGAAGACCACTATGTACGTTGGAGGGAAGTCTTTGAGTCAACCGCATGAACCCCTTCTCCCATGGCCGAGCGGCAGGGCCACCGCTAGTCGCCTACGGCTCGTAGCGGGATGTCGAGCCAACAACAGGACACGATGCACACATTCCACAAGCGGTGATTAATATCTGACCCGCAGTGCGTTGGATAGAACTCGCTAGCCTCTTGGCAGGAGCAGTGTCCGACTTCGTTGAGCAGGCAGCGGCCTCCGGCGCGCGCGCGTGTCCGTGGCCCGGCCTCAGGCCGCCTCCTGCAGCGGCGGGGGCGGAGGCGCAGGCGGCTGGAGTTCATTGACGCCCTCGGGCGGGCAGAGTTTCTTGCGTGTCCCATCGTTCACACGCGTCTCTCGCGTCTCACTTGCCCTTTGTCATTGCCTGGAGCGATGGCTCAGGACATCGACCAATGTCACTGCAGTCTCTCTGACAGGGAGGTCCTAGCGCTCCAGTCGCCACGGTGGCAAGATTTTACGCACTCCCTACGACAGCAAGGTCGAGTTCAGTCCGTCTCTGGAGGAGAATACTAGAGACGGCTAATCTGAGCAGTAGTTTTCCGTGGTTTTTTCGATCAGCCCCGGAGCAGTACCCTAACACACGGGCCACGAACCGCGCGTGATCTTTCCTACATCTTCCTTGGCCTATCGTCACCCCCTACTTACACACCCTTACACTAACAAGCACTACACTACCACACATGCCAGGAGACCGGTCGGGAGCTTAGAGCTCGTCCCGGCTGAGGCGGTGCCTCGCTGTTGGGAGATACCTGCTTTGGGAAAACCCCGCTAGCCGGATTTCATCATACAGCGGGTGAAGATCACCGCCACCTCCCGAGCAAATGCATGCACTACGCTTATGGGACTAATGACCTTAGTAACTGACGCGACCGGGATCACTATCAATCAATTCTCGCTCCGTCCTTCTCGACCAAACCTCATTGACTCTACTGCTGTAGCCGACTCCCAAAACACTCGTAGCTAAATAATAATAATAATAATAATAATAATAATATTTATTATTGTTCATAACAATAGTAAAAATATTAATAATTATAATAATAAAACTATTAAAATTGGTAAAATACGTGCTTTGACATTTGAACTTTGGAGATTGTTTCCAGTTTCTGTAATATTAACTTTAATTTTTGTCATTTCCCTTGAGTATTTCGTTTAAAATACTTTCATTATGCGGCTAATTAATGTCTTGGACTTCTTGGGAGAGAGGAAAAATGATTTCTTCCACTAAGACGCGAGTTTGACGTGAGTTATGAAATGAAGTTTGTCATTTTATATGAATCATAGCGGAGGGCTTCTGCCAGTTTGTTCCGTGTATTCATTTAGGTTTCTCTTACATTTGAAGGAATTTGAAAAATGGTGGTAGTTAAGTTAAATGTTCTGTCATATCAAAGATAAAAAGGATCTTTACAAGACGGGATGGGAAGAATCTTGAATTGTGGTGCTGCAGACTTATGAGATGACTGTCGTGACATTTGATATAATTAGCGTGTGATGTTCTTAATGTAAGACCGCGTTTCAAAAATGCAAAGGAGTATATTTTTAAGAGGATTATGTTTTTTCAACCAATTAAATTGTACGTCATAAAAGAAAACTCAGAATATTACTTCCAATTATATTGAAAGATCAAAGTATGTTTCAAACATTTCACTCGCAAGGAGCATTTGTTTCTATTCACTTCTCCGTAACTGTCAACTGTTCAGAATATAAAAAGAGAATCTTGTGTATAATTCTTTAACTTCACGACTGATAACATATCTCTGTGAATATTTTTACTATGATGATGTTGCTTCTTTTTTTTCTGGTCTTAAGTTGCATTAATGTTTAGACGCTCATATTCCTGTTTGGTGTGTATCTTGTGAATGATTAATATGGAACACTCACGTTCTTAATATTAGAATTTTAATAAAGGCCATCGTAGCAAGTTGAAAAATGTTTGAAAAAGCAAAATTACTTGATGTACAAAACTTGATATACAGTAGAACCCGGGTTTCCGACCTAATTGGGGGTGTGGTCTAATCGGATTCGGATTTTCAGAAAGTTCGGATTTTCAGAAAGAATTTACCGTACATACACAAATACATCTATAGGATTACCAGACACAATGCAACATAGCGTGCGATGTGAGAAAATAGAATATGGTACAGCGTCGCATCATCACATCGCATCATCAAGCAAATTCAGTTCCTTTCGGCAAAAGGTTACCGATTTTGCAAGTTTCTCTCAGTGGAAATTACGTTTGCTTAAATATATGTATACCGTACTTACCAGTGTAATAAACGTTTTATTTCGACAACTTGTTTCAAAAATTAATTGTTCCGTTCCACAGTAATTATAAACTCCTTTATTTACACTACAAAGAAGCATTTTATTTATTTTGTTTATTTTTCCTCCATCCCGAATTTTGTTCTGATCATCCGATTCATCGGATTTGCGGGATTCGGATTAGCTGGGTTCTACGTTCCTTATATTTATTTCCACTTGCAATGCAAACGGAGTAGTGCACATATTGGCCCAGTGGGTCGGAAGAGGATCGGGGCTTGGTTGAGGGAGTGTGAGGAGCTGCTGCCGGCGGAGGCGCGGAGTGGCTCGAGCGCAGTCAGCCGTCGCGCCGCCCGCCAGGTGTGTGTGCGTGTGTGCGTGGGAGGCTGAACCCGTGACTCGGAGACCAGACGGATTGCTACAGTAAGGCCCCGTAAGCCGGCGCTGGTCGAGCGGGCGGCGACGAATACAAATCGGCTCCATCGCCCATCGCCCATCGCCCGTCGCCCATCGCCCGGCGTCAGAAGATCGCGCTGCGTCCGCCCACGCCCGCCTCGACTGACCGCCCGCGCCCCGGCCCCCGTCGCCCATCGCGTCTCGCCTCGCCCGCATGCCTCGCTCTCGCTGGCTCCGCTGTCCGGCGCCCCGCTACGCCCCGCCCTATCCCTCCCCGCCCTGCCCGACCGCCTTGTGGAGGTCGCCTCGCTCCCACCGCCTCGCCCCGATCGCTTCGCCCCGATCGCCTCCTCTCAATCAGCCCGCCCGTCCGCTCCGATCATCGCACTCGCGCCATCTCGGCTGCCTCTCCCCTCCTGCCCCTTCCTTCCGCGACCTCGCCCTTCGTTCTGCCCTCACCGCCTGCCAGGCCACCCGCCTCACTGCCTCACTGCCCTTCATCCCCTTCAGGGCACTGCGCCGTTAGAGCGGCAGCGTCCCTCTTCCGTTGCGAGATGTCGCGATGAGCCAACATTGCCACGATCTCTTCTGCGCCCCTGACCGGGAGTCCTAAGGAATGCAGTCCGGATGATGGAGAATTTTCCAGACTCGCTAGGTAGCTGCGTCCAATTCAGCCACTGGCTAGAGGAAAATTCGAGCGCCGACTCTTATGATCTCTAGCTTTTCTCGATCTCTCCAATTAATACCAGGAAATTCCAGAGCAGTAGCCTAAAAAAGCGGACAGGAACCAGGCGATACCTTTGCTTACTATTCCTTGTTATTTTCTCTCCCCCGTGCATACGCCAACATGCACTTCTCTACCACACATATCGAGGGCTCAGTCGGACGCTTAGAGCTCGTCCCGGCCGAGTCAGTGTCCCGCTGGGGGAGATACTCGGGGGAGGAAATTCTCAGCATAGGAACGTGTAGGTCAGCGACGAATTTCATCTTCCATTGGGAGTGAGAACACAGTCGCCTCCCACGATTCACTACACTAACGAGTCCAACGACCAACTCAATAAATCGAAATAACAATACAGGAAAACGAAATATAGTTTTTTTTGTATAACAGTATCATAATAAACAACTTTTTCTTCTGCGTGAAAACGTTCATAATCGGGCATTTTACGTCACTAATGATGACTATTAGATTTTTCTGCACGAATGATTGCGTCTTCAGACATTCAGCCAATCGCAGTGGGAGGTAGACGTCAACGGAACAGCCGGCTACCGTTTTCTCGCACAGATGTTAAGCATGCGAGACGTTATAAGAAAGATGTTTTGCAAAATTAAGTTTGATTCTCTTATGAATGTATAATATTAAAAATAGTAAAAATATGAAAAAAATATAGGAAAATAGAAAAAAAATATGGAACTCTATAATATTGCATTATTGCCTTCGTACGAATTTGAAAACGAGCTACGTTAGGAGCATGTTTTCAAAACGTACTAATGCAATAAAGCTTAACATTATAAACTATTTGAATAAACTACGATTACATTACCTGCTCATGATAGAGCTGCAGCTGTCGCACACCCACCAGAGAGACCTAGGGTGGTGAGACGTGGTGGGTGCGTTGCACTGTCTTCCGGGCAGCGCTGGAACTATATTTGCTCCTAGATCCGGTTGGGCGGTAAACACTCTCGGAGGCTGGTTAGTGCTGCTTCTAAGATTTACCGACTTAAGCTCAACATCTGCGTACGTTGATGCCGTTCCGGGTGGGCGAAGTGTCCGAGTTACAGATTGCACCACTTACACATCTTCGCGGAAACGTCTACGCTTTCAATGTACATCGAATTCACTGAAATCAGCCTCAACGCTACAAGTTTGTCGTTCTATTAATAAAATAAGACTATGCTAAGAGATGTCTTCATACAACCGTGAACTCATTTTTGTTAGCACATCTATGCAAATAATTTTAATTTAATGTTTGTTAAATAAATAATTTTAATTTAATGTTTGTTAAATAAATAATTTTAATTTAATTTGTAGACCATAAATGAAGCCGGGGCTAAGTTCCAAAATGTGAAAATGTGTGTTTTGTTCTGTAAAGCCTGGTAAGGATCAAGCGCAATGCGATGTGAAATGGGTTACATCAAATTCTCATTCTTAGGACTTCAAATTGTAGCCACTAGATGGCGCAACAGTGAAGTCACGCAGGCTTTTGGGTTTTCTTAATTATTTTAGAATTCCATTTTTGACACATCATGGTTTTCACTTAACGTCTACATTTATAATACAATCGTATATGATCACTATCTATTTCAATGCTTTTTAAAATAATTTGTACGTTTCGTACTAAATTCTTTAATACTTTCACTGCCGACAAAAGACATGACTTTTGCCGCCACAACAATATCTTGATCGTCAAATCACTTTTAAAATTCTGCATCGTATATCGTATTCATTGTCACAAGAGCAAACATCGATTGAAATCAATGTCCATCCTGTCGCGTCTCCCCTGTGATACATCCGTGGTACGAAGAACATTGTGCAATGTAGGCAACTGGCGACATTTTTTTTTTAGTTTCAAGGATAATTTTAATAGAAGTCAATAATTTACATCATATACACACCGTCACTTGCGAGATCATATAACTATGCGTCACGTAAATTAAAAGAAGTTAATAATTTACCTCATGAACACATCGTCACTTGCGAGATCATATAACTGTGCGTCACGTAAATTAAAATCTTTCTACTCGTAGAGCTGACGAATGAAATAAAGAAACTCTCAGATGATCAAACGTTCCAAAAATCTATCCCTCTTTGTTTGCTTGGCGAAGTTGGGTAGGTATTAACCCTTCTCCATCGCGTGAATCTGTTTCCCTTAAATAGTCGCGTCTCGGATAACACCGCCACGAACAGAAATTGGACGCAAACAAAACATTTAACCAGTCAAAGACGTTTTAACTCGTACAATTTTTAATGCAAATTAATCTATTGATGAGTTTTACATAATTACAAAAATTACAAATCTAAAAATATTATTATTATTATTATTATTATGAGGATATTTTTAAAATTGAACGTAATGAAACTCCTCCATGTGTAACATCTAATTCTGGTTGGCTTATTTTTCTCCCTGTAGAGTAAGTACGTCTTCCAACCTTTGAGAGATTACTCGCAGTTTTTGATATTGGGTTATAAGATGGCTCAGGAATGTCTGCCAGTTGATACATTTTTGAACGTAATTCATGGGAGTTTGAATGAAGCAACAAGTACGACTTTTATTTCAACCAGATTAGTGGGTCCCGCGTCCCTTTCACGACTCCACTTGGATAGGTCTTCGTTTATCCACTGATTTGTGTATTTACAATTTTCTTTAGTAATGAGTCAGGAAAGAAGAGTTTCCATTCACCAGGTACAGTTTTCACGTAGAATGCTTAACCTTGCACCCGTGGTAAATGCAAGACAATATTGTGGTGAGGCATACGAACGTGTCTTTTCCTGTAAATCAAGGGAAACCAAGAAAAGAAAAGTCGAAATAAGTCGCAGCGTCATTAAATTAACGTTTTGTAATTTCATCTGGAAGCTAGATTGAAATACGTTGTTTTATTTAGCCTACCTTACCTTCGACATATTTTACAATATTCAAATTTTCTTTCATTGACATATTTGCATGTTTCTTTGTTTCTGAAAGCAGGAATTAGTTGTAAATGAGAACCGGATGTCGAAGCTTCATCGCATAATTCTTCCGAAGACGAATTATGATCACTGTCTTGCAGATATTCTCCTTCCTCTCTGTCGTATTCATTACTAATTTCAAAATCAATTCTCTCATCTTGCTCATCGAATACCAATTTTCTGAATTATTCCTCTTCATTCAAATCAAAATGCAAAACTCAACTTGCAAAATTGGTATTCCTTTATCAGTCTGGTCGCGGCCTCTTGAATTTTAAACGCATATTTTTAATTTTTTCGTACTTCGCATTACGTCTCGAGGACATTTTCAAAATGTTCTTAAAAATGGATTCTAATATTTTTTTCTTAGAGCAAAATACGCTTATTAAAGTCGCGCAAGTTCACTTTTTGAAGAAATATAGATTTTTAAAAATTGCAAAATTTTAATAGTTCAGAATTTTAAATTTGGAACATCTTCCTAAAACTACGATATATACTGATCTTTAAAAATAGATTTTTAAATAAGATCATGTACCACTTTTTTCAAATACAATAGAAGCTATGTTAAAATCGTTTTTCTCAAAAACGGATTCAATTTTTTTCTTTGATTGTTTTTTCGGATAGTGCGTAGTAGGTTTATAAAAATAGCACATATTCAATTTTTATTGAACTTTCGAAAGTTGCAAATGTTACAAGTATGAAGAACCACTAATTTTAATTGATGCTTTTTGAAGATTATGCGATTGAATTCCTATTGGCAAAATTGTTTTGTTTTAGATATAATTTATGTGTGTATGAGAAGCAACTCATCTAAACGCATATTGCCCACTGGTGGGAAAAATTGAATTTGATATGAAATTGTGTAGTTTTTAACACGCTACACGATCCTGCTTTAGATATCTTAAAAATGTATTTAATTATATGTGTTAAAATCCGTTTAAAAAATCAGAAAGCGGGAACGCGTGGAACGATTAGCAACGGACCGTGGGCCGCGCGAGCCATTGTCGTGGTGGGACGATCAATGGGAAATAGACGTTTTCGGGAGAATCGCACAGGAGTTGCTAAAATTGGTTGGTTTTGCGAGGACAGGTCTTGTTGCGGCGTTGACTTCACGATTTCATATCAAAGTCAATTTTTCCCACCAATGGGCAACATTTGTTTTGATTAGTTGCGCCTCATGTAGCCTTTATTTCGAATGAAGTGGGTAATTTTGCTTTTGCGCTGGGGATACTCTCCCCCAGCCCTTGCGCAGCCGGGAGCGCGGGCGGCGAGGGCCGGCGAGGTGCGCTCGCTCTGTCGTCGGGCGGCTGCGCGCGGGGGCGGAGGGGGAGCGGTCGCGTCGCCAGAGGAGGCGCGCGCCAGCGTTGTCCACGAGCCGCCCGCTAGAGGCAGCGCGCTCGGCAGGGAAGGAGAGCGTCGGCACGTGGGTGGGCGTGGCGAGACGGGGACTGCATGGCGGGGAGGGGACTTCTATGGCGAGGCGAGGGCTGGCAAAGTGAGGTGGGGACTTGCACGGCGAGGCGGGGGCGGGTACGAGGAGGCGGGGAATGGTGCGGTGAGGCGGGTGGGGACTGGTGCTGTTTGGTGGGGACTGGGGCAGTGCGGCGGGGTCTGGTGTGATGAGGCGGGGACGGATACTGCTTGCTGGGGACCGGCGTGGCGAGGCGTGGACTGGAGGGGCTTTTTGTGGCGGGGCAGAGGCTGGCGTGGAGTGGCGGGGTGTCGAGGCCGTTGAAGAGTAAGGGCGAGATAAAGAGAAGTGGCGAAAGGTGTCGAAATGCGGCGTGGAATGGGTTGATCGGCTCTTCACTTGTAGCGCATTTACTTGGTCCCTCAAGGTTAGTGCATATTACATCGTGGAAGGCGGCAGTGTTCGCCCCCCCCCGCTAAAACGTGACGTCAGCATCCACCCACACGTCGTCCTATCGGGTTTCCTCTTCAAGTACATCCGACAGAAGGGCACCGCCCACCGGAGTATCCCACGAGTTTCCGGCTCGTCGCCCGGCTCGTTGCCCACTGCAGTGGCAACAAGATTGATTATTAGTGATACCGGGCGTATCAACTTCTAAGGGCATTAGCCCGTAAGTGCAGGGTATGGGACCGGGAGGTGGCGGTGATATTTCCCCACTTCTACTGTCGGCTAGCGAGGTTTTTCCCAACCAGATATCACCCACCAGGGCATCGCACCAGCAGAGACAAGCTCTGAGCTCCCGACCGCTCTCCCGGCATGTGTGGTAAAGCAGTGCGTTTTAGTTTAAGTGTGTAAGGGGTGAGAAAAGGACAAGAAAGAGGAAGGAAAGATAGCGCGCAGTCCGTGGCCCGTTTGTTAGGGTACTACTCCGGCAGTCGTCGGCCGCTAGAATTCTCCTCCAGACCGGGAAAGGACGCAGCCCAGCTATGTTGCTAGTGTCGAATATCCTACCGCCGTCAGGACTCGAACCCCAGGACCTCTGGGTCAGTGGGACTGAAGAGACATCAGTTGCACTGAAGCCGGGCTGCGGAATGTCGTGGCGAAGCGTTCAATGGGCAATGTCTGTCTTGGTGAGAATCCGCTAGCGTCGCGAGGAACGGGGAGGTCGCGCGGGGAATGGTCTCGGTGTGGCGATGACTGCCACGTGTGGCTGAGATGGCGTGGCGGGGCTTAGCGGAGATTGGCGGCGAATTCAGGCACGGGACCTTGTAAGAAAAATATTCTCCCTTATGAGGAAAGTGCTGGTGTTTTGTGTGGATTTTTATAGTTTTAATTTTCGTTGCAAACTGGGTAATTCCATACATCGTAAGGTTTCAAAATGTTCATAAAATGTTTGTTTCTTTGTTAATTGAATACTTCGTGCAGCCATTCATTTCTTGTTTAATAAATGGCTTCCTCCAAACAAGGTCCAGTATTCGACCTCCCAAGAGATTACTGGGCCAGGCTATAAATCATCCAACAAGCTAACTGGTCCAGCGAGGGCGGGCAAAAAATCTGCGAGGAATTCGTTTGCCTTCTCTCTCTCTCTCTCTCCCTGTCTATCACTCTTCCTCTCTCCCTCTCTCTGCCTCTCTCTCCATCTCCCTCTCTCTCTCCCTCTCTTTCCCTCTCTCTCTCGCCAACTCTCGCGGTACTGTACCTCACGGCCTATTTTCCTTCTATTAGAGAACTGCACGAGTGATATATTCAGCACCCTGCGTTTTAACTTGTGGCCTACATTACACTTTGTCTCTTATGAAATTGACTTTGCATTGCGCTCTGTCAAAGAGTGAGAATTTGTACCGCCTCTCTCGCAAACCTTGAGAAAAACTTTTGTTGGGTATTACGAAAAGTTGTGTTTGTTCTCTTTGTATTTTGGCAAACCGGTTAATCACAAATCTTTTCGTGAATGTAGTATTGCTTAATTTTATTGTCCACCCAAAGAATGAACTGTCACCGAAATGTTGAACTGCAAATTTAAAATAAATCTGAAATTACTATCCGAGTTATTAATAATCATCATCATAATTTTATTAATTAAATAAATCATAATTTTTCTTTTGTAATATGTACGCGTGAGCGAAATTGTTTCCTAGCTATTTTCGTCTGATATTCAAAGATTAAAAGACAACATTAATTTCTTCCTGCTCTAATATTAAAGGAAAGTGACAAACGAGAACAGGTTTATATCGCCTCGGACATATTTATAGATGAATGGAATCATATTTTACATCAAGTTCCAACTTTACGTCAAAACGTTCCAAGATCTGGAAAAAATAATAAACGGTTTGAAAAGTAAAATTAAACAGCATGAAAGATAAATCAGTTGTATTCTTTGATACTTTTGTTTTATCTACATTGTATTTTGGATGACGAAATAAATATAGATCGTTAGTATCTAAGCGTGAATGACTTGAATAACTAATTAACTAATTTCACTGCGGAAGATTACAGGAATAAACTCGCGATGCATTATTAAATACAGGGTCATACAACTTACACCCCAACATTGTTCTTAAAGGGTGAGGCTGTGTTCTCGGATTGAAAAGGGCGCAGCAGAGACATCTGCTCACCACGACTGAACAGGTAGATCTCCCAAAGTGAAACGGTTGGTAATCTTGGAAACCTTTTTGTACTATTGTAATTTAACATATTTTTGAGTGCTTAGAAATAATTTGGAATCTTGGAAACCACGTAAGGACTTCGTTTTCTAACTGAATGCTTCCTGATCCCACCAAGATTGTAAAGATATTCATAACAGTATATGGTACCATAAACCACTATTCACATAAGAAACATGTTAAAATTATTAGTAATCTCATAAACATATTATTTTCGTTAATATTCATCGTCAACAAGAAATATTTTTTTTAAATATTATGTAAGATTAGTATTTACCATCAGGGATTTTGTTTAATAAAAAGTTCATTACATACCAGTTTTTGTAGGGTTGCCTTTCGTCTACTAGGTCATACAGTAACTGCTGTATGACCACTGTAATTACCATTTATTTTTGAACTTTTAGGGCATACTGTGAGCGGACACACACAATCATTTATGCCCCAGGTGGATTCGAACCCTCGAACTTTCAGGGAAGAGGCAGCCACGGCCATTCAGCCTCAGGGACCTCGGCTATTCACGCTTGCACATATCAGTATTGTATTATTTAAAAAAATGCAAATTACAACTCTACTTTTTAGAAAAAAGTGTAAACAATTCTAAAAGTTGAAAAAAAAATCGAATTTTACTCGAGAAAAATAAAAGTTATTGAATTCTAAAACAAAGTTAAGAAAATTCACGTAATATAATTGAAACTCTTCACAGTTTCTTTTATCAGTTGCAATTTTAGGTGAACACAATTTCCCTTCACGGCCTAAAATGTACAGCATATTACTAGTATCAAGGGGTATTGTCTCAGACTGTGAAAAAAGATTTCTCAAACTGTCTGATTTTAGTTCATAGTCAGAGGTTCAATAAGGAAACTTCTGACATTAAGAGTGATTCGTGTATATATAATCGCTTTGAAAACACCCGCTGTTAATATTGCGGCAGAATCACCATCGTTGAAAATTTTGCTCGAACACGGAATAAATAGAGCGTGACCGATATGCACGCTTTTGCACCGTCATACTTATGGTCGCTGGACATCGAACATGTGGGTTGGTGCAATTTGTACCAGTAGCCATATACAATTACTGACACATACATCGACAAGTCTGGGTGAAATTTAATGATGCAATTAGTTTTCGTGAAATCGTGTTAATTTGTGATTGCAAACAAAAGAAAAAAACTGAAAAACATTGACATGTCACTGTGCTATTGAATAACGGGTTCAATAAATTAATTTCCGATATTTACTTTCCTTTTAAGGTATTGCGAAAATGTTAGGTAATATTTATAACAACATGCAGGATGTTCCTTTAGCAGCCACAAAAAAAAATCGAAAGTAGTTTATTTTAAATGTACATAGTGTGGTAAATTACGCTCGTTTATTTTTGTAACAACGCAATGTAACGCAATCAGCTACTGAGGTAATTATTCCCGTATGTATAGTGCATTTTTTCGGGAGGTGGCGATGACCTTTACTGCTGGATGGCGAGATCCGGCGCCGACCTACTGTCGGCTAGCAGGGTTTTCCCAACTAAGTAACTCCCACCAAGAGTGCACCCCCCCAGGCGGGAAAAGTTCTAAACTCTCGACGGTCTCCCGGCATGTGCGGTAGTGTTGTACATATAAGCGTAAATGTGTGTAAGGGAGGTAGGACAAGGGAGAGGAAGGAAAGATTGCGCGTGGTCTGTGGCCCGTATGTTAGGGTACCGCTCCGGCATTCGCCTAGAGATCGGAGAAACCACGGAAAACTACGGATCAGAGCAGCTGGGCTCCAGAATTCTCCTCGAGACAGCGACTGAATTCGACGTAACTGACACGTCAGTGTCTAAAATGTTACTCCTGTCGGGACTCTAACCTAGGACCAACCGGTCAGACGTTTCAGCAGTTGTGAGGCACTACTCCTGTAAGTATAGTGAATGTTTATCTCGCGAAGTGGCTCTTCCTCTTCCGCTGAATGGTGAGATCCGGTCGGCTGTCGGTGAATTTCTCTCTCCAAATATCTGCCCCGGTGGTGCACCACCCCACCCCGGACAAGTGTAGGGCGTGCGAGTGTGTGTATGCACGTATGTGTGTGTAGAACAAGTGGCCTATTTGTTAGGGTACTGGAATACAAGCATTCACCTTGTTTTCATTGGAAAAATTACGGATAACCATCAGACAGGGCAGCTGGCCTCTAGAATGCTCCATCTTTTACAAATGAAATTCTCCGAGATTCTCCTCTAGGCAATAGCTACTTAGCTAGTTGATGGCTGAGAACCATACTGTTTTAAGCTCAATTTTTTAATGAAATGATATTTCTGTTTCATTATGTTTAATGCTCCTGGCTACATGTATGAATCAAACCAAATATAAATATTCCACGCCGTAAGCTTGCAACAAACCCATTCCATACTAACTCATTTCTCACTTACACATTACATATAGAATCTTTAAATGGCTCTCGTGAAAAATGTAATGAAATGAACTTCGAACAGTCTGGTTGTTAGCCATTGCAGTGTCAAAAACTCGCCATCGCTGTGACCCGAACTTAGGACTTCTCAGTCTGGGAAGGTGCAGAATCAAGTAACGAAATTGGTCTGAACGATTCGAAAAAATACGCTTTTCTGCAGAGATGCATACATTTCTGTAACTATTTGTAGAAGCAAATGTTACAATGGCCATGATTTAAAAATAAAAAATAGCGTGGGATTGAGTATCAGAGTTGATATTAGGTTTGTTAATATTCGTAACTTGAATCGACAGGGTAGGAGTAGCTTCTAACAACATGACTTCTAACAAATTTGAGTTTCAACATGAAATATTTATTAAGCGACGTTGATGTGCGAGATTTTGAAAGAACACGTAACCATGCTATTTAATAAAATACATTATAGTAATATATTATGGCGATCCTACTATTCTGTTCTATTTTCTTTTAGTAATGATATATTAATTTTATTACTATATAATACTTCTTTAATAATAATAATAATAATAATAATAATATATAATTTTATTATTGTTCAACCCCACAATGGCCCTGCCTAGTGCATGGCAATCTCCGAACTCGAAGTGACTTCGCCTGTGGGAGAGCGTTTGTTCTCTGAGATCTCCTTTAATATCCTCCAACGTTAATTAAGCGGCCAGAAGATTTAAATTTATTATGTCGTGGGGGCTTATTTAAGCAGAAACGGCGCCATAATTTTAAAATCTCGCCGTCAGGTAGAATCCCTACAAATAATACCGTATTTCTTTTCAAATACAAGAAAGTCAAATCTCAAATTAACTTCAAATCTCAAATTAATTTCTCCAATAAATCTAGATTATTTCTACTCAACACCCAATTTACATATTAAACCCTAAAAGCACTAAATTTATTAATTTGAAAGTTAAATGCACAAAAACAACAAATTATCCTTGGTGACATAAAGGAAGTATACATTTTCAAGCTTGGTATAGCTTTTTAAGATTTCAATGTTAGTGAGAAAATTTATGATTGAGCTTGCAATTTAACTTGCAATTTAATTTTGAAAAAAAAGGTAACGGATTTAAAACTGTTAATTCTGATAATGCGTAAAATTCGATTATTTTCACTTTTCGGACAAATTTGCCATGGTACGTTAACGTTCATTGAAAAGGCGAACATAATAACATCTAGTAAGTCGCCAATACAATATCACTGCCTTAAAGGAAATCAATACATTTGGAATGTCGTTTAATAACTGTGAGTTAGCGCGTGTCATGGCGATCGGAGCCAATGAGAGCTGGAGATGAGCCTCCCCGCCCGTTTGCCAGATGGCGCAGTGCTCACCAGCGACGATTCGACAGCGGCTCCACATTGCCTCTGCCTCCTCAGTAACACAGAGGCTCCGTCTGACATAAATCAGGGATCCACACATGCACTCGAGATATGGTGGACGATTATAGGCGAATAGTACACACGTCAGGTCAATTCCACGTGTAACGCGCTCTCCCGGGCACTGACAGCCTGAAAGCACACGTTATTGGATGTGATAGCATGTGTGTGCTACTGCGCTGTTTGAAGCTGATTTCTACACTTTTGTAAAATTAGTCATTTGCAGAGGGAAAAAATATAAGTTATAAAATAATGAACAATGTATGTAGTCGCTTTTTTTGTGTTCATAATAATGTTTTCGGTCTATCGGAGGCAATCGTTATAAGAAATACATCATATTTTTCAGTTCATTGCTTTAGATGACGATTTAACATCTTTGGGAATTCAATAAAGCTGAAAAATGTTTTCCTTTCAAACCAACTAAAGACTGTACGTATCTGTATTGGTAATTTGCAATGCGCTGAAAAATTGAGAGAATAAAAAAAGAAAAAATCTACGCAGATTCTCAATAAGAGATAGTAAGTAATTTAATTACAATCTCTTATTGTGTATGTGGTCAGTTTGCAGTGGACGTCATATCATTTGCAGAATATGTGGACCGTGCGGCAATTGAGGAACGAACAGTTTCATCGCCGTGAGTCCCTTACACAGTCGGCTCAATGCGCCACCAGTTATCGCACCGCTCACCCGATCAGCTCCCGCGCTCCGGAGCGCGAATTAACCCGCTGCGCCCATTCAGCGGCGCCACGCCAAGCCCGGCCAATCGCCGCTCGCGCGTTTCCGCCTCCAGCGGGGGGGGGGCAATGGCGGCAGATGGAAATAAAACAGCGGCGGCGCGCGAAGCCCGGCTCGATGGCGCGTGCGACGCGCGGTCCCTCATGTTGAATCCGCCCCGCCCCGCGCCCCCACCCGGCACTCGGCTTCGCGCCCAACCCCTCCCCAGTCCCGCCGCCACACGCGGCGACACGCCGGACCGCTCTGCGGAGAGGGCGACAGGACCAGGGAAGGCGCGAGAGGGACAGTGGGAGAGGGAAGGCGGGACAGGTTAAGGCGAAGCAAGGCAAGGTGGCCAAGGGCGGGAAAGGAAAGGTAAGACTCGGGAAGCGCCGCGGTGCCGGTTCGGCGGGGCCCGGCGCGCTCCCACCTCCACGAGACCTCGTCGACGGCGCCGACAAACGAATAGTAATTGCCCATTACGATTGCTCCCGACGCAATGCAATTCCAATGCGCAATCAAGTACTGCAAACAGGCAGGGAATCGGCGACGTATGAGTGGATTACGCCCGAGCTCAAGCCCCAAAACCCGCCCCGCCCCGCCCCGCCCCGCCCCGCCTCGCCTCGCCTCGCTCCGACCCACACCTTCTCGCCTAATCCCTCTCCCCGCTCCGCATGCCCCCACCTCCCCCCCCGCCACGCCCCTCCCGGTCCCGACCTCCCTGGTCCGTTCGCCCCACCCGCACAACCATCTACCTACCCGCCTCGCCCTCCTCGCCTCGCCTCGTCCAGCCCCTAACCCTCCGCCCCTACCCGCCCTTACTCCCCTCCTCTCCCCGCGCCCCATTGCCCCCATCCACTCCGCCCCGCGCGCAAGCGCCGCTCCGCTCCCATTTGCTCGTCCGCACATTGCGCCGAGAGGCCGCGATATTTAATTGTGGCGGGTGGGCTGCGCGGCGCTGCTGAGAGCGCTCTGCCCCCGGCCGTCGGCAGCCGCGGCACTCCACGGCCAGCAGTTCCCTTAATGGGGGAACGGGCCATGTTCAGTTTGCTAATATCGATCATCCTTTCCTACAAATGGTTAACAAGACAGAAATAAAAATCTTTGTTATTATTTTGACAAATGTTTGAGTTGATAAAAAATAGTGTTTTTTGCAATTACAACGTTTGTCCTAATTTTTTCAGCATTTTTGGAAAAACACTATTTTTTATTGGTTAATGTTTATATAAAATGTCAATTTACTGCTAATACTATAAAGAATTATTTTGCAAATTTCAATAAATTGTGAATAATAGTTTCTGAGAAAAGATATATTAATTACATTAGTAGATTTTCAGGAAATGTCATTTGAAAATGTCTGTACTTGCCTCTGTTCTACCAGTACACTTCTGCTCCGCGTTCTGGATCTTCTTCTTCCGCATAAAAGACCGATGCTGCCAACGTATGGACTAGGGCGTGTTTTAATTACTCACTAACAACCCAACATGCGTTCAAAATTTCGAAAAAATAGCATATACTTGTACGTCATAAAAACGAGCGTGTCCCATGCACACCAGGGCATTTAAATGAGAATGAATGAGACTTTCAGGCGTATTAGAAGAAAAATGTTGATTTAATCGGAAAGAACACGGTTTGAAGTATTTATTTAGCTAAAAACAAAAATTGACGGTTTGACCATCTCATGGTACCCTTTCCCGATTAAAAGCATGTCTCTCAGTCAGCAGTGAGTTGAGAGTTCGTGTAATGAAGATTGATCAGTCAATTAGTGATTTGTGTTACACTATAGGTAGTCCAGTCAATTGGTGCTCAAAAGAGTCCGATCCAGGAAAAAAATTCCGAAATATTTTTTCTTCAACTGTTTTTAATATTTTTGAGGGCATATACGCGAGGGCAAATACGTGTCTACTGCTTCTGTGAGTATCGGAGTGTTAATAATTGAACAACGCCAATTACTTGTTCACGATAGCTGATTGCAAGCGTGATAAAGTGAAACTGGAGGGAGGATTCCTGGAAAAGGCTATTCCTCCGCTTTGCTAGAGGCTCAGAGTCGCCGTATTTCGGCGTGCCCTAGCGCCTAAACCGTCTTTCAGAAATTTGAAGTTAATGTATGCATTTTGTAGGAACTTTTATCTACTTTACATTTTGTAATATAATTTTGAAATATTGTATTGATAAAACATACAGTTGTAAACACGATGCAGATATAAGCGAAAAACTAAAAACAAACAGGGAAACATTTTTAATTTGTTTTTTAAATTTTCTCTACGAAGCTGATCTTTCTTGAGGTGGCGAACATCAAATTCGGACTCAGCGCCCTCAGAAATATATAGAATCGTGGAGAAACCAAATTGCAGAATTTTTTCCTGAGTCACGTACCCTTTGACTGGACTAAGGTTGGTTGGTGCTACATTAACGCAGGGACAAGCTTTCCCTCGCAACTTATTACTATCTCAGTGGTCGGAACTTATATCACTAATTTTCGTGACACGCGCAAATTGAAAGAAAACTATGCATCTCCGGTCACGTGAGACGTGCCTAAGGTTTCGTTTAATTAGCCGGAGCTCGGAGAATTTTTTTCCTTCATTGTATAGAAATCATTTTTGTCACACAATTGCAATATTTTTGAAGATAGGATTTTTTGTTTCTCAAAATTAGGTCTTTAAAAGTATCTAGTATTTGTGGCTAAAAAATATTACTTTGCAGGTAATTTTGACTGAAATCGAGGAAATTAAAATAAAGAAATGAAATTTTCCTTGATAATGTGACATATTTGTAATTTTTATTTAAAGTTCTGGAATTTCGAAAAGTCCAAATATCGAACCTAATTTCAATCTTAAATACTGATTCTAGAAAACTCTTTCTTAGAGAAATCACTTTATCAATATGATATCTGCAATTCATTTTTTTAATATTTCTAGTTTTTGCTTCATTTAGAGTTAAGTTGCTTGATTTTACAAATATAATTTAAAGTGCGAGAAGAAAAGTCAGAATATTTTAAATACGAGGAAATCCTAACAATATTTTGAAAGTATGAGCTATTCTAGCTCAAATAGAGTTAGATGGTAAAATTCAATTATGCTCAAATAGCTTGTGAACACAATTCTCTTAAATTAACTTTTCACTGGTCATTTTATTGGAAAATGATACAAATTATTTTGTAAACATTGCGTGAGTTACTTTTCATGAATATTTTGTGTGAGTGGCATTGGATATGCAACGTAATTCCTGAGTTGTCGTGTAAAGTTAATATCTTGGCTTTAGAGCAGATCTTAAAATTAAATTCCATGTATCGGAATGCGCGAGGAAACAAGTTTTAACAGAGGCCGCGCGCCACTTAATGCTGAAAAGACAAAGCGCCCCGCGGCAATTTGCATAATGAGCCCATGTCGAGCGCTTCCCGACGCCGACGCCTCTTCAACAACGCGGGCGCGAAGCCTCCGCGCTGGGCGGGCGGGAAATGGGGAAGGAGAGGAGACGGTGATGGGCAAGAAAAGTTGGTGGAGGTGAAGAGAATAGGGGTGGTGATGAAGGGAAGGGGATGGTGATGAAGGAAAGAGGATGGTGGTGAGGTGAAGGGTGTGGTGGTGAGGTGAAGGGTGTGGTGGAGAGGTGAAGGGGGTGGCGGTGAAGTGACGACGGAATTGAATTAGAGAGTGCGAGGGTGAATGAAAGAGTAAACGACGGAAATGAATTAGAGTGGGGCGAGAATGGGGACGAATTGTGATTATTTCGTATTTCCTAGTCTTGTAAGTGAAGTGCATGCTGCATCTCGAGAGGCGGTAATGTTCCATTCTACAACGTGAGATCCGGCGTTCACTTGCACATTGTTTTGCGAGTGATTTTTCCGTGACGGCAATTCCCCCAGCGGGGCACCGTCCCAGCCGAGACAAACTCCCGCGTTCCCGAGCGGTTTGTCGTTGTATATGCTAGAGTAGTGCATGTAAGTGTGTGTGTGTGTGTGTGTGTGTGTGTGTGTGTGTGTGTGTGTGTGTGTGAATGTAAGGGGAGAGGCGGTAACGGAGGAGACGGATAATATCGCACGCGGCCCGCATCTCGGTTGTTCGGGCACTGCTCCGTCATTCACCTGGAATTGATCGAATGAGCCACGGAAAACTACCCTCCATATGAGCATACAACGTGAATTCTCCTCTAGATAGGGGCAGAATTTTACTTATCGAAACCTACTGACGACCTTTTCTAGCTAGGGTGGGAAATCAGTCGCGTCGTGGCGACTCAAACCCAAGGACCTCTCGGTCAGAGACCCTGCGTGGCAACATGACATGACCCTGCGCCATCTCAGCTGGTGAGTGGATGGAGGAGGGGTCGGTGGACGAACAACGATTGAGGTGTGGCGGCAGTGGGTTTGGGGTTGGAGGGGGCTGGGGGAGGGGAAGTAGAAGGGGCCAATGGCGTAAAGGCGGGGTGTAGACAAGGGAATTGTTATTATTATTACGGTGCCCTTAGCACACAATCAAAACGATAAGAAAGAGTCCAAGAAAATGCCTAAACATGAAGAACATGCTACAGAAATTAAACAACTGTGGAAACTGCAGAAGGTGAACTCTGCTGCCGATCCAGACGAAGGTGTGGTTGGGAAACATTTCAGAAACAACCAGGAAAGCGGCCGTGAGGGACGGGGTGGGGCATTAACTGCTAAAGCCATGAGCCCCGTGAGTGTGGTGCACGTTTCATCCCGGGATGGGATGTGATCGGGCGCCGACCTACGCGTCGGCCTGTGGGATTTTCCCCAATCAGATTTTCCTCTACCTCCCTTCAGCGGTACCGCTGCAGCCGGGGCAAGCTCTACCTCCCAGCTTGCCTCCTAACACGTGCGGTAGTGTAGAGCAACTACGATTGTATTACGAGTGATTGGAGAGGATGGAATAAAAAGGGTAAAATGTGCTCGCAGTCTGTGGCTCGTTTGTTAGGATACTGGAATGGTTTTATTGCTGTGATTTTGCCATTCGCCTGGTGTTATACCTGTGTTTGTCATGAAATAGAAATTATAACGTAAGAATTTTTTTCAATCTTCATCCCTCAAATGCCGGACAAAAGGTATTTAAAGAGTTTTATCGGGGTAATGGGGTACAGAATTCAATTAACGGATGATTCCGTATTTTGAAGGACGTTTGAGTGTACTAATTTTATAGGTTTTATAAATGTAACCGATGTGATAAAAACGTTTGTCGACTGTTTTATGAAGCAGCCATGCGAGAGATGTACAAGTATTGTCTAATTTTCAGTAGACGTGATCAAACCGTCATTTTCATCTATTTCATGACCTCCCTACTTATTACGTGAACATAAGCCGGCAGAGGTGACTCAGAGAATCAACTGATATTTCTGCAATGCCTCTGACCGGGAGGTCCTAGGTTCGAGTCCCGACAGTTGCGAGATTTTCGCCAGTCGCTCGCCAGCTAGGTCGAATTCAGTCGCTGTCTGAAGGAGAACTCTAGCGGCCGGCTGCACTGATCAGTAGTTTTTCGTGGTTCCATCAAGTCCAGGCGAATGCCGGAGCAGTACACTAACTAAATGGGCCACGGACCGTGCGCGATCTTTCCTTCCTTTTCCTTCTCCTATCCTCACCCCTTACACACACACACAGGAATATGCAGTACACTACCTCATATGCCGCGAGGCCGGTCGGGAGTTACGAGTTTGTTCCGGCTGGGGCGGTGCCCCGCTGGTGGGAGATACCTGGTAACGAGTAACTCCACCTCCAAAGGAAAAAAATATGCACTACACTTACGGGACGGACGTTCTCGGTAGTCCGAAATCGAGAGAAACGGGATGGAGGTTGAGTCCAAGCTGCGTCGAAGCGGATTGTTTCGTTTGATCAGTCTTTTGAAGAGAGCTTAAGGCGAGCATTTCTTGAATGTTAGCGCTTCTTTCACGTGACAGTGTGCCTAATTCTCCATTCTGTCGCAAAGTTTTTCTCGTTCATAGTTAGTTTTTATTAAAGACATAGTCTTTTTGTTTTCATTTCACTTCTCGGAACTTCGGTCCCTGTAGTTGACTCTGCAAGCGGTGATCGCATTACAGGCAGAACAAGTCGCAAATTGGGTTTTGCTTTCAAGTGCTAGAGGGTAAGACTGCCGCGAATGCAGATCAGAACAAATGACGGGAAGTAGATGAATGTTTCTTGGTTTTCGGAACCACGATTAGAAAGCTGTATCTGTAACATAATATTTTGATTCATATTTCCCTCCATTTTTAAACAATTGTTATTATCAAAGGCATAATAGATGTTCTAATTATCAAGCGGCGACAAAAATCTCTCGTGCCGATGACTCTCGAGCACATATATAATTATATTTTTTACCTAAATTTATAAATTCAGGTTTACTTATTTACTGCTTAACTAGATCTTAAGTTGAGCGTATGGCTATCGTCTTTTCATATGTCACTGCCATAACTCCCTTTCGTAATTCTCTCTGTAAGAGAACACGTTGCATCATTCAACTGTTTTCATGTTTCCCTCGTTTCCACGATCCTCTCGATCTAGGTAAGTTATGTCGAGCACCAAGTCTAAGATAATTACCAACTACAACGTATCAGAAAAAATAAAATTATTTAGTTCTAACTTTCTCATTCTAAGGACTTTAAGCGTATGGCTATCGTTGAAAAGAAAAACAATATATTTTACGTACATAATGCAGTTTATTTACACAATCAAACTCTTTGGCACACCTGGCTGCCTGCATATCGACAAAAGGAATTCCAAGAGAAATGTTGCAGAGCAATCGCTGTCCGTGAGGCAGATGGAGAAGGTCGGTAGAGTGGGCGTGTCAAGCAAATGTTGTATGCTGGGGAGCCGAGCCCCTTACGCGTAGTGATTGAACGATTGATTAGTGTGTCCGAGCGCGACAGCTGCTAAGGTCATTTAGTCCCGTAAATGTAATTACGTTTTTTATTGCGCGAGGTGGCGGAGATCTGTTTCCGCTGGAGAGCGAAATCTGGCGCCGACCTACCGTTGGCTTGCGGGGTTTTCCCCAACCAGATATCTCCGATCAGCAGAGCACCGCTCCACCTGGAATAAGCCTTTAACCGGTCTCCCGGTATGTGTAGTGTTAGTGTTAGTGCGTGTGTAAGAAAGGGGGTGAGGATAGAACTAGGAAGAGGAAGCTTAGAGATCTCGTGCAGCCTGGGGTCCGTTTCCTACGGTATTACTCCGGCATTTGCCTAGTATTGATTGAAAAAAAAACACGGAAAACTACCTATCAGAGCAGTCGGCCACTAGAATTCTCCTCCAGACAGCTGCTGAAGTCGACCTCGCTACGAATCTTGCTGGATCGAATATCCTGCCACCCAAACCCTGGAACCTCGCGGTCAGACACATTGCAATGACATCAGTTGATGCCCTGAGCCATTTAAGCCGGTCTTTCCCATTTTAAATAGTCTGTTCTTTAGTAACATTTTCTCTACAAGCTATGTGTTGAACCTTGTGAGGTACATAGATTGGTTTTAAACACTCTCAATCATAATTTACACTCCTTAATTTAATTATTATTTAATTTTCATAATGTTTTCTATTTCTTCATTTCCGATTCCACAATCCGATTTAAATGTAGTGTCTCTTGAAGGTCACGAGCTGGAAGGAGAGCGGGACACTCTTGTCCAATCGGGAGCTTAGATACGATATATTTTTTTAGATTGCTTTTAGCAACATATAAGCTATTTATAGCTCCCAATTGGATTATCTTTTTTATATTTCTTAGTTAGGGAGAAAACATTCCTCACATATCAAAATATTGAATTTAAGAAAATGGTCTTCAAATGTTTATAATACATTCCTCAACCAAGTGCAGGATAATCAATCGGATTGGTATTGAAGTTAGTTTTCGTTGGCATTTACAATGAAATAATTATATGAGTCGTCATTGCCAACAATATTATTTATTACAATTGCAGCCTTCGATGGCTTAGCCATCATCATCAGTTTTGAAGAACAAGAAAAAACAAAAAAAAAACATATTAAAACGTGAATATTTTTTGATTTGACCACAAAATTATAATAAAAAATTACTAATATTTTACAATTTGTAGAAAATATAATTAACATATTAAAAAATGAAAGAAAGAAAGTGGGGGAGTATTAAATCATTTAATGCTATAAGAAAAGTGAATGAAACTGAATTTTAACATACATTTTTTTGAATTTTAATAAAATTGTTTTATTAATTACTTATATTAATTATATTAATAGACAAATATTTTTCTTTTTTATACCCGTCAGAGCACTTTAACTTTAAAAAAATCCAATTACAGTCGATTAAACCATTCCAAAGGGGAACTGGAATACATTTTCTATATAATGTCTATAAGGTAATTAAGATTACAAAAAAGGAAATATTTTCAGAAATCAAGGACTTTCAAATTTTATTTATATAGATAAGGAATTAACGGATACAAATCTTTAGTAAAAATATATTATTGCTATGGTTGAAAACTTAGTTTATATAATTTAAATATGGTCTGGAGAAATATATCTGGTAGTGTGCACCTTTTTACGTGGAATATATTTTTGGAACGTGACGATCCCTATGCCTTTCCTTGGCTTGCGGGTGTCTGATCTCCCGCTCATTATTTTGGTTTCCTCGAATTCCTGATCTGCTTATATAAAGAGACCAAAGAGGCAGGCACATAATAGGTCCACTGTTAACTTGAACCGAAATACCAGACAAATAAATTTTCAATGGCCGGAGTTCTTAGTGAAAGCTGATAGGGCAAAACGTGCTTTGTCCTGTCTTACGTTTTCTGGTATAAACCAAAAACACGAAATTAAGACTTCTAGACAACCTACTAAGTCAGGAAAAAAACCTTTTTGATAGATTATTTCCAAAATAGTTGACCCCATTTTCCAGGAAGAATAATGTTCCTTAGGGTTGGATCCACTCCGTTAAAAGATTGTAATTAATTGTAAAATACATTACCGTTATTATAGATCTCCAGTTTGTCAAATTAATTCACAGTATTCGGAGGATCGTCGAAACAGTTTCAAATTCTTTAGCTAATTATGCATCTTCTGCTAGTGCGACGTAGTGTACGCGCTCTGGTTTTTGTCGTGATGCGTACGTAAAATATGTTTGTCAAAGTAAATGGTAGGATTGAATATGTTTGTTTTTATTGCTCTAGTTCTCCTTTTCGTCTTATTATTCTTGTGTTGAACATATAAATACTTAACCACGACATTCTACAAAAGTAAAGTATCTTGATCGATTAGTTGTGGATTATACTCGCAGCCTTTCGCGGAAAATAGGGTCAGAAACGGGTTAAATTTATGATATTTTCAATACATAAATAGATTTAAGAATATTTTGAACTCATAGTAAATGTTTAAATTGTATTAAAATTGTCAACAACTTCAAAAAGTATTACAAGAGAAGAAAACGTATAGATATTAAACTATACTAACTCTATGAACCAACAGGTACACATTGGGAAACTTGAGTCACAATTAAATTTGACTGCCTGGTTATTTATAAGCGGTTTGGACTGGGAATGGTTTATGCCATCTGTCTAGCTTACGCGTGATTTACCGAGAGATTTTCTCCACCATCTTGGCGAGACTCCACGCACGAACGGCCCAGGGGAACGCATACGAATAATAAGTATACATCATGTGCAGTCACAACAAACGGTCTTTTAATTCGAAATCGGAAAAAAATTCTAAATGAATATAAGCTCAAATTAGAGAAAGATGAATCGTCTTTCCCCTTCCGACAGCTGCGAGTCGGTGTAAGGAAAAGCCAAGGCCGAATCGGATTCGCCTCTTTCCTGTCTGACAGCGTCCGTTCCCTGGGAGCTTGGAGTCAGCTCTGCACAGTGGAGAAAACGCAGAAGTGGCCTCTCGTACAGAACTTCAGAACAAGTAGGACAACATAAAATTAAGTACAGTGGAGTCTCGGTAATTCGAGATGCACTGGACCGGGCCTAGCTCGAATTAATATAGAAATTATTAATATTAAAATATAAGTATAAATACAACTTTAAATTTTGAAGTAGGCATGTATATTTCAATCAAAAATGTACTTTCATAATAGTATTACATTAATTGCTCTAGGCATGTTAATTAAATCATAAAGTAATTGGCCATTGTCTTTTGTTTAAGTACATTATTTCTTTTCTTGCATTTTCTTGCATTAACGCGCCATCTTCTGAACATCACATTGTAGGCTTGGTTTATTGTTCTACGCACCTCACAGCGACCTCTAGCGCAGCGAGACCCTCGTTGTGACTTACATTTTTCGGGAATATATTTATTTTTTATTTATTTTAATTTATTTAAGTAAGACGGAATTAGCTCGAATTTATGGGATACTCGCTCAATCGAGACTCCAATTATAGAGACTGTACTACGTGTATATTGCTAAAAGCCAAATGTAATGACCCAAACAAAAACGAGGAGAAATATGAGTTCTGGTATGATTGTACAATTGCAGCACTACACTATTGCACATGTCGGGAGACCAGTCGGATGGTTAAGCTTCTCCCGGTTGTGACTGTCCTTCCTGGTCGGAGATACCTGGTTGGGGAGGACCACGCAAGCCGACGTGTCGCTTGGCTCCAGATCTCACCATCCGGGGGCCAATCGACACCTCTGAGGGCAAGATCGCCGCCACATCCTGAGGAAAAAGCATTCACTATACTTTCGGGACTAACGACAGCAGTTCACGCTGCCGGAAACACGGAAATAATAAATCAATCAGCGACAATGAATGCGGCGCTCTAGTGTAGACTGGAGACAACCACCTGTGCTCAGAAATCGTGACGGTCCGCCATGACAGGGGAACGTCTATTCTGTCCTATTTACCTCAGAACGAAATAGCAGGAAATAGCCTCTCAATGGTATTTTCAACATTTATTCCCTTTTATGTTTACTAAAACTTAATAAAAAGTTGAAAATAACCAATATTCAATACTTTGAAATTGGAATTTACTTAACAAACTCCTATTTTCAATTTTTTGGGGGCTTTTTTAACTCTCATTCAACTTGTTAGGAAGTCTGTAGGTAGACGTTCGCCGCAGCCAACCTAACGCAAAACGATCGTCACGAGTTTCAGCCCTTTAAAGCATTTCAGTTGTGCGTCCAGCTATAATGTCGAGATCGCTTGTCTCCCCTGGATGGGCTGTTCTGTGCACTGTGAGGTGTCTGTGTGTGTGTGTGTGTGTGGGGGGGGGAGGCTCGTCTCGAGTCGCCGCCGCCGCCGCCGCCGCCGCCGCCGCCGCCGCCGCCGCCGCCGCCGCCGCCGCCGGCGCCCGGCGCTCCGCGCGTGGCTGTTGTTTGCGCCTGCCTGCCTGTCATCGCTCTCCGCCAGAGCAACCGACGCGCGCCTGCGCTCCGCGCGCGCCGCCTCAGTGCAGCCACCCACCATCCCACCGTCCCCCCTGCTGGCGCGAACGCGCGGAAGGAAGGTCGCAGCTCGTTGCTCGTAGGGAAGGTCTTGGGAAATCATTTACTAATTCCACGATTCTAAAGTCTTGGGGATTTATAATCTGCCTTGTGCATGTCATCCAGCACGTTTCTGCAACTCATACTAAGTTACTACTGCTAGTAATAATAATAATAATAATAATAATAATAACTATAATCATAACATTAATAATAATTTGTCCCATATGTTTTACTGCGACCGCAGTATTCTGACAGGGATAAACCTGTCAGGAAAGTTTGGTTTATAGATTTTGCAGTTGTCAATACCAGCAATATGTTGACAACGTATCAAGCAAAAATCGACAAATAGAGCTAGCATAAGCAATTAGAGAACAGTGGCACATTGCAAACGTTAATGCTGCTTCAATTGTCCTATCAGAAACCGGAGTCGTACTAAAATGTTGTAGCAAATCGTTAGAGGACCTAAGAATGGACAAGAGTATTATCATCGCTCTTCAAAAATCAGTCATCATCATTGAGCACGCGCAGCGTGTTCTTGGTCAGGATGTTCATGGGAGGACATGTGGGATTCTGAAGCTTTTCAATTCAAGTATTATATTGTATTTTTAAGTTTGATATGCTATATTGTATTATATTAATTGTAGAAAAAAGGTAAAACAAATCAGTTGATGACGTCTTTATATATTATCTGTGTGGTAGCTGAATAAGACCAATAATTTGTGTGAAAACGGAATATTAATAATAATAATAATAATAATAATAATAATAATAATAATAATAATAATAATAATCTCCTCTTTTCGAACAGTATTAGTCTGTTTCCGAAATTTGTGGGAAGAAATAAAAACTACTGTTAAGTTTCCAGAGGTACGACAAGGGACTAACTCTGTATTTTATTAATATATTAAGGAAATCTGGGCAAAATATCGATTGAGTTTGTCATTGTGATATAAGCTCTCATCAATATTTGTCACAAAAGTTATTTGTTTCAAGTAGCATGAAATGAATATTTCCTAATTAATTTGTTTTGTTTAACTGAAAGTATTATAGTTTGAAAGAAACGCATTAATAGCTTTTTGCATTAAGAGCGGGAAGAGGCGAATCATCGGTGAACAACGCACCTCGCAGTCTTGCGCAAAGATTTTTTTAGGATAACTTTGCAGTTGTCTTGACTACCATAATTTCTTTTAATGAAATTCAAAAATAAGTGACTTTACGTGCAACGCACAAATTCCCTTGTTTCTGCAATTGTGACATAACGCATTTCAAGCTTTGCTCAAAGATATTGGTACGGCCAAACTTACTTCTTTCCTTCCCATAACATATTTTATTAACACTAACAGTCTATATTCAAATTTTTAAACACCCCAAAATAATCTATAGTTAATGAAATTTTCAGTTACAAAATAATTAATTTCATGACTGCTATGCACGCGTATAGAGGTAAATTATTGATGTATAGAAACTTTTCTTTTTTTATATTGCGGATATGGAAGTGGAGATATCTATGGTAAAGCTAGAATTGATTTCGATAAATGAAATGAAATTAAGTTAAAAACTCTCTTGATCTCTTAAGACCAGTTCAACGATCTTCAGTTTTGTGTTAACGTGGTTTATTTTCGAATTAATTACATGTAGTAAGTTAGTCGCGATTAGTCAATGCTAAGCTGGAATTTCAGATTTACTTGAAAAGAATCTATATTGTCTTACAAATGAAAGTTTGCGATATTAACTTGTGTAAACTGCATAAAACTGTCAATGGCGCGATGAAGCACATGCGCAGGTATTCTCAATAATTTTAATATAATTATTATATTCTGAATTTAATGCTAATCGTAATATTTAAACACAAGTTGCAATAAACGCGTAATGATTGGTGAAACTGCATTAATATACTCGGAGTTGTTAGAATAGAGCAAATGCACCCTTGTATTTTTTATTTAAAAATATGTTTCAGATCTCTCTTTCTTCTAAACTCCTAATATATTAGACATGATTGTTCATTGTAGGTTTTAAACATGTCAGATTAAGTTTAACTGCAATATGATGTGTTACTTATGCATTTATATCAAGTGTATCAATCATTTACATAACAATTCTTGATATTGTGCTTTGAGCAACTAATGTTATTTATATTTAACCCTAGTGTGATTCCTTGTGAATGTAAACTCATGAATACTTCCATAACATGATTTTAACACACCGTGCGCGAAACGCGGTTTGTCGTGACTGTTTTTCGTGTGCGAAACAGCTAATTTTTTTACAGTGTGCGAAACATTGCGAAGCGAGTATGAAACTTCTGTAACGATTCGCAATTGTCTTTCGTCTTTACGACGTCTTTGTTTATTTACAAACAATAGTTTTACGACATTGATTGAAATCCATTTACTTTTGTACAAATAAAGTACTACTAGTTATTTTATATTTCATTTATATTCCTTTACTTGACGCATTGCGTTTCGCTAAAAAAATAGTACACGCAACAGGGGTGCGAAGTGATTCCCGCAGTCGTCTTTGTCAAACTACGCGTGAATCTCCTGTTTCGCGCCCTTGTAATGTCAACTTCTATTCTAGCAAAGAGCTGCTATTCTTCTAATTTGTCGTAAAATGTGGGTAGGCGTGAGAGAAAAGCTACAAAACACGCTTGTTAAAATAATCACACGTTTAGTATTGTTATCAATGGACATTAAGGTTCACGTTCTTAGAAAGATATAATTAATCCATGAGAAAATTGTGAGACATGACGTCAGAAGACGTTAGTTAATTCTCTTTTTGCCGACTAATCTGTTGATTGTTATCGTACTTCATGGTCTACCTAATTTGTATTCGACATTTTTGGGGTCATGGTACAACGGAAAACACATTTCTCATCACAACAAATATTTCTGTTTTTTTTTCTTTCTTTTTTTTCTTTTTTCGATTACCCAACTAGTTTGTTTTGTTTTCTGGTGTCCATTAATTTTTTATACATTTTATTCTACCTGACGGAACTTCTTAATCTCTGTAACTACTTTAAAAATGTATCGCATTAATAAATTGACATTATATGTTTAGGCTCTAAAAACCTCTCATTTTAAGCAGCTAAAATAGGCACTTCTGACACGAATATAGATGTTATAATTTCTTAAATATGATTATATATTTAGATGAGAAGAACTTTTCAGTGTTTTTTATTTTACTTAAGTCTGTTTTAATGGAACAAGTATTAAATGGATGGGTGAAAACCAGAACGGTATAAATGACATTTTATAAATTCTGAGAAAAACGCTTTTATTTGAAGCTATTTTTCAGTTGCAATGCATTTTCGTGGTTTTAATGAACAATTGAAATGCCGTTGTTTTAATGATGAAACAAAGTACTACGACTTTACAGTAATATTAAATTAAATAAACAGTTTTCTCAGAATTTATGAGAGGTAACTTATACCGTTCTGGTTTTTACCCATTCAGATGGCACATTTTGTCACGAAACCTGTACTTGTATGTTTATTTGTACCATTGGGATGAAGTTACGAGTAATCTCATAATTACGGCATATTTCTGACATTTAAAGAATTTATGCTTTTAAGTCTCGACAAAATCATTATTACTATGTATAGTGTACAGTTATTATTCACACAGAGTTCGTACGTAATATTTTCAAGGTGTGTCCACGATATGAGTGTCAGGAAGTGCTCACCACGATTATGTCAGCCCAAAGGATGTAAATCCATTCTCTAAGTAGCACAGGTAATTGTGACAATGTCACTCAAAGCCTACTGGAACTTCTGTCATACAAGGAGTGTATTTATTAAGAAGTGTAAAGTGTGATAAAGGTTTTAAATTGTTGTAAGGGGTGTGAATTGTGTAGGGTGTATAATAGATTGGACATAATTCACGAACAATCAACATTGTTTATGTCTCCCGCTTATAAACTGGTATAATAACACCCTCCTTTCAGTCTTTTGGAATTTATCCCTACTCAACTATCTAATGAAGTAAACTCGCAGTATTCATATGTTCCCACTTTAGATCATACCTAAAACTCATTTATAAATTGTCACAAACTCGTGCTTCATTTTTCTTAAATCTATCGTTTTCCCATATCTATCCCATGATCTCTATCCCTTTGTATCCAAATATCCTGTATCATTATATTATATCAAATAAAAAATACAGTTTGGTAGATAAAAATATGTAAATTCATTTGCCACGGCTAAAAAATCCCTAATACAATATTCCCTTCCCCGCAAATCGTCCCAAGATTTATTCTTTGACCTTATTCTTGAGATCGTTTCTGGGCTTCTGACATATTTTTGCTCTTTTCTTGAGTGCCTTGTCTGACGTATCATTTGTTTGTCACTTAGTTTTTGTATCTGATAACGCCAAAGAAAATATGGGTCTTGAATCAGCTCTTCAATTAACTTTCTAATTTCAGTTGTGTGAAGTCCACAAGTCAAACAATGCTCCTAGCCGATGTTTCACGTATCATTAAGTGTTAAAAAGGAAGAAGCATTTGTAAACATTGATGGAAGGTGATTTCATGGCTAGTACATAAATATTTTATTTAAAAGAGATTTCATCATATAAGTCGATTTGTTTGTTGAATCGGAACTCAAAAGGTTCTAAAACATACAATGGTGATTATTAAGAGCAGATGATGTAAAATATAGCTAGGAGCCAAAAATTCTTGCCTTTGATGTTCTAGCTACATGGATAGTTCACTCCATCAATATATCTTACGTAAGCTTTAACATTTTCATAATTTGACCTTGTAAACCACGTTTTGAAATACAAGCACCACAAATGCTGTTTGCTGTTGTCAACTAGCATGAAAGACTTATTGGACCAATTTCAAGGAGAACCAGATATGAAGAAACTGTTCCTGGTCTTATTAGTCGATAACACGCTTGATAAGTCGAAAGAACATTTATTACTCAAACAGGTGTTGGTAAAAAAGTTCCTAATTGAAATTACGTGAATTGATAACTTCATTTCTGGTTCCGTGAAGTTTAAAGCTTCTGACGTATACTCCGTTCGCTTTTACTGTCGGAAAATGTTTTGCTATCGAGGACTGTAACTAAGTGTGTAAATGACAACTCATTCTGTAAAGATATGTATATATAAATTTATATTTATATTGACTGAAGGGTCTTGAAAATTTGAAGTTTACTGTACAATTGAAATGGAAAATACGAAGTTTGAAAATTGAAATGCGGGGCCACTATCTTTGATGTACACTTCGAAATACGAAAAGTGATCAAAAGAAACCTTTTTAAAAAAATATAACAAATGAATTCAAAATAAATGGGACCATCTTGATGTCATTATGTCTTAGAGTTTGACGATAGAAATCAAAGCAGATCGTATAAATGGTCATCGAAAATAGCTGAATTATATTTTGGGTTTTCATCAAATACGATGAGGGAACTAGGTTGTTGTGAATTCCATCGTCGCGACTGTTTTGATTTCTTGTGTTTCTGTTACGATTCTGAGCGACGTTTCTTTATAATGTGATTTTGCGTACGTTCTCCACTTTTAAGTGCTGTGAAATTTACGCTTTAATGCCTTCTCTCTCACCATTCTTGATGAAGTGTTATTATAGAATTGTACTATATCCAATTAATCTACCAATATTTCGTCAAATACTTCCCTTATTACTTTTATATTGAAGTTTGGTTGTAATGGAATTCCCTCGGAATTTCTTTGAAACGCCGTTCCTTCAAGGCACATTAAATGCACTGGGCACCGATACGCCATTGATTTTCGATTGGAATTCCCATTGGCTCATAGGAAGTCTGTTTAAAAGTGCCAATCAATCGATTGTGTTAAACTTGACGGAAATGACGACGTAAAAGGGAAGTTGAACTATGGAATTCCTTGCATTCCAGAGAGACAGAGCGAATGGGAACGGAAGTCTTGAAATGAAACCGACGCTTCTGGTGGCGATTGATGCTTTGATTGTGATCTGTGCTGATTAGAGTGATCCTCGATGATTCAGGGCGAATTGCCTTAATCAGAATCATCTAAGCAGCAGGGCTATGTTCCTGTGTGACCGAGAATTTTAGAAGCGTTACTTTCGCCTTAAGAAAAAGTGACTGCATAGCAATAATATTAAACGATGATTCAAAGTAATGAAGTTAAATACCTAGGTGTTCATTTGGTTTGATGATTCCCGTGGTAGGTTCATGTAAAAAATAAAAGAACTAGAATTAAAACCTACCAATGGCTAATCGGTAAACACTCCCAACTCTCACTGTCAAACAAAATACTTATGTATATAAAAGTTTCATGCAACCTGAATGGAGCTACGGCATTCAACGTTGGCTCTCAGCCAGCGCCTCCGACATCGAAATTCTTCAGTCCACATATCTTCGATCAGAAACAAACGCACCCTGGTATGTCAGCCATGAAGTACCCCACAACCCCTTCAAATCACGACCATCAGAGAAGAAATAAAGTCCGCGAGTCAGAAATGCCACACAAAACTGGAAAATCGCCCAAGTCATCTCGCTATCAAACTATTAGACAATAGTGAAGAAACAGAAGACTACAGCGTCGTAAACCGCTAGATATGACGTACCGATTTATTTAAATATGAATGCTACTGTTGAACAATTCCAGTCATGTAAATATTATTATTCAACCATTTGCCTAATATTTATGTAGAAATAAATTACAAATAAACAGATTTCATAAAAAGTAACCTGATGGTCAGTCTCGCTCTGTGGTCCGTCGTCGCCGCGTCATATGACCGTCGTCACCAGACCTGACGTAAGATTTAGCTCCGTTAGAGCAGGACAAAAAGACTAAATGTAGTTCATGCAAGAGAAAGCTGTTTTCAAAGATTCACAGTCGGGCAGTTGTATCTAATCGAAACTGCCGCATTGTAGAACTTGAAAAGAAAATCTGTATATCTTGCTCCTGACATATTTACAAAACAAGATTTGTGTGCATTTTCCTCTTTGCATGTTTGACAAACCCGCTGAACTGTTATTTTGGTGAACTGTTAAATCATGAAATTTTCCCTATGTCGAGATGATTCATAGCATTTGTAAACTTTTCACAACATCCACACATTTCTCATTACAGAATGTGTGAATATATTTTCTCCATATCTATTTAAATCTATCTTTTAATTTCAGCTGATGAGAGCTGTACTTGTACATTCCACTGAAACGTAGGAATACTGGAATTCAATTTAAAATAGTTTTTTCTTATCGTCACTTCAAAAAAAATTATGCATCGTACCAATGGTATTATTTTCAAAAAAATATTTGTAACTTTATAATTTTAAAGAAATTTTATTCTGAATTTATTGCAATAACCAGAACAGGGCTAAAATATAATTTTGAAAATAAGTCAAACTGTACTTATGCTATATTGTTGTCCCAAAATATCTCTGTACTTTGCATTATACTGATTTATATTTTATATTACAAATTAATCACATCATTTCGATATGTTCCATTACAACATGACAAACAACAAATTTTTATTGCACTTGATATTTCCAATACTTCTACGTAGATTACGTAGATGCCGTTAATCGAAATTTTTGTCTATGGACGGAAATATCGCATTCACTTAGCATTTACACTACACAATTTTAACATGGAGTTATGTTTTCAACTACTAACTTTACTCTATAAAACCCTTCATTTCTTTCTCTTTAAATTTCTTAAAAATCCAAATAACATCAATATGTGATTGCGTGATTAATATTCACGTACTCTAACATTAAAGGAAACGACTGAGAGGCTTTACACATTTAATAATTACTTTCCCAACAAATCTTCAGTTTAAAATTTTCTTTACCCAGAACTTGCCTACTCATTCGCTGGTTAACCTTAGATTATAAAGGCGTCGTTTGTCAGACGGGGCAACTACTTCCGACAGCAGCCCTTCCCCTCAGTCCCCGTTTCTGAACGTATGTGCACCTTCTTCGTGTGACTAGCTACAGATACACGTGTCTTTCTGCTCGTGTCTACTTCCAGGGTGCGTCATTTTAACACGCGTCGTCTACGTGCAGCTGCCTATTTCCAGTCTCCGCCTTTGTTGTTATGTCAGTGATATTTTGGCGCTTGGCGCTATATTGTCTAATATTGTAAATAATGAATACAAATCCTTGTCTTGTAACATTTGAGTTTTGTTCTTAACATTTTATCAACCATAATGGGACGATAACGATCATAAACAATGTCGCATGAGCAGATATTTCTGCGGACGGGTCGCAAAAGCCATTCGTGGGCCGCAGCAAGCGTCTGCCGTGAGAGTCAAGTCATTTAGGTGAATCTACAAAAACCGTTAAAATGTTTTTTATAACTCCATATCATACATGTTCAATCCATTTATTTAGGGTTTCATGGTCAAAAATGTGAATGATGAATATAGAGTTTTTCTTTACTTTTACCCAAAATAGTCTGTCAGACTACGCCTTCGTAACAATACTTGTTACAGGTCGCCTTTTTAATCTAGGGTTAATATATTTAACCTTTGGAGAGTCATAAACCGACCCCGATCTTCCGCGGGTATTATTTACAAAAATTGTATTTCCAAGAGTAATCCTTAATCTCGAGCCTCCATCCATTGCGAGAGTAACGTCTCCGCCCCCGCCGCCCCCACAGCTCCCGCGGCACCCGTAACTTCGCGGAGGAGCGCTGCGAGCGTCGATAAATCGGGGCCGCGGGGGCGGGGGCGGCGAGCGTCTGGAGGGCGGGTGGCGACCTTATCTAGAGCGACTCAGCCACCGCGCCTACGCCCCCCCACCCCCCCGCCGCTGCGACCGTCACTTCGGCCAACACCCCGCGGTCCCTGCTCCCGACCCCGACCCCGACCTCCCTTCCTCCCTCACCCCTCGCTCTCCCTTCCTCCCTCCCTCCCTCCCTCTCTTCCCAACTCTCCTCCCACCACGATCCTATCCCTACCCCCTTCCCACCGTCTCCCCGATTTCACAGCGCACTCCGACCCTTTCTCAATCCCAAATTTTTCTCCGCTATGGCCCCGATTTCCTGGCTTCACCGCTCATACACCCGCTTTCTCTCTCCACTGCCGTCCCTGTCCCTGTCCCCACGGACCACGCGAGACCTTTCCTTCCTCTTCCTTGTCCTATTCTCACCCCTTACTTCCACACACCTGTACATTAACATGCACTACACTGTCACCCTTGTCGGGATATCAGTCGCGAGCTTACAGCTTGTCCCGATTGGGGCGGTGCCCCGATGGTGGGAGATACCTGGTTGAGGGAAACCCCGCTAGCCGACGGTAGGTCGGCGCCGGATCTCGCCCTCCAGAGGAGAAAGATCCGTCAGGAGCATAGAGCTTGTCCCGGATGGGGCGGTGCCCCGCTGGTGGGAGATACCTGGTTGGAGAAACCTCCGCTAGCCGACGGTAGGTCGGCACCGGATCTCGCCATCCAGCGGGGGAGAACCATACACTCACGAGCAAACAACGTACACTACACTTACGGGACTAACGACCTTAGACGTTAACGCGCTCGGATTCACTAATCAATCAATCAACCTTTTTATTTTGAAATAAATAGATGAATATGGTTTCTCCCAAATGTCAACATTCTCATTTCTAAAAACTGCTATACGTGTTACCATCTGGACTGTTCGTTTGATAGTGTTAGCCTCCTAAACGGCAATTCCTGCTGACGTAGATTCGTAAATGCTTTAACTTAACTTCTCACGCAAAATAAGTAATTATCGTTTGTTCACACCACAAAGTTTTCATATTTCTTCACACTTCCCCATTTATAATTCACTTTATATTTTATTTCGTCATCGTTTTAATCAGTGTCTCCATCAAAATCCTGCCTGCTCGGTGCCCCTACCCAAGTTCAGTTCCTGTCTCCAGAATTATACTCATCCCTTCCTCCTCATCCCCCTGTAGTCGCTTCTGAAATTCTAACCTTCGTCTTATCAACCTCTCTCCCCTCTGACATCGTCCTCCTGATTCCCTCCCTCCCTCGCAATCTCCCTCACCTCACTGACCCTCTCCGCCCCGTCGGATTGTCTCTCGATGAGAGTTTCTCATTTATTTTATTGAGTTACGACTATTATTTCGATTAACTTCTGTCACTCTACCTTATAAATGGTTTCGTTCATTGTCTGAGAAGAGCTACACAGTTTAAATTTTGATCCTATTGAAGTATTGAGCAATTTTGCTGAGTACTAGTGTAGTTCGTGCGTCATGTATATGTATTTAATATGTGAAAGTATTTAATTTTCAAAATTAATAAATTGATTATTCATCGTTGATTACAAAACATTAATGGTTAATTCACGTAACCGTATCAGTTTTCTGGTAAAGCCTTATCTTCCAAGTAGTACGTAACGAAAAAGTGACGAGGTTGCGAATCTAGGCAACGCATCGGCGGTTATTGTAGAAGCCTCTGACCTGTCTCGTCTGTTACCTCGCGTTTTTTTTCTTCAGATATCAGAAATCGAAGACGATACTTTGTCCTCTTGTGGTATCGGCTTTAGCTACATCTCCGACGTAGAATCAACCATATTCTTTACCTCGTCCTTCTCCGCCTCGATTGTACGCTTTTTGCCCCGACGCGACCTCTTGTTGCCCTAGCAACCGACACGACACCTCGACTTTCTTTCATTTTATTTTACCGCAATCGAGGCTTTCAGGGTTCTCATCTTACCAGTGTAAAAGGCGCATGTTGCTCTTTGGAATTTCTGTCTTCCAAAAAATTTGAAGTTTACAGCTATAAAGAATCATGTTTCCCACATCTATTATATAATTGTGTATGTGAGTAAGCATGTGTATGTACAATGTACGTCGTATGTGCGTCGTATGTGCTATGCCCCTATCTTTCATGAAAGGGTAGAAAATATTTAAGATGAATCGTTGCTGCACTCAGACTTACAATAATGTTGTTAAGTTATTGCGTTAGCTTTGTCCGACCAGCGTGCCCATTTTCAGTCTTAACATTAAAGACTTATTGAAAATTAGTAGTATCACAAGAGTAGTTGACTTATTTGTAAGGAAGCGTAAAGAAATTAAAGAGATAATTGGTTAGAAGCGAATTAATTTTTGGTGTTAATAAAAATAATAAAACTGTTTTAAATTTCCTATAACTCCTTATAACAACTTGGAAATATTTTTCACAAAAAGCAAGAGGACTCTTGTGTAGGTTACAAGGTCTTACTCATAAAATATGGTACTAGGGTGTGATAAAAGAAAAGATTCTATTGATCTCTTCATCCTTCGTACCTCGAAGTTTCTCTTCCTTGACCTCATTTCAAAGATTCCCTTTCGTTATCGCCTTTCTCTTTGAAATTATCTGCACAATAAGGGAACTCTTTCTCTCTTTCTCCCTAAGGGATGCTCCTCTCTCTGAAAGTGTGACAGTCTCCTGTTTCTAAGCCTCTGGAGGGAGACAAGAAATAGAATTTCCAGCGACCACTCCGCTGATTTGCTCTAGTTTTTTGTTCTTTCCTTTTGTCTTCGATTCGAAAGAAGTAAAATCACCTTTTCCTTCCTTTTTCAGTTTTCGTCCGTGTTGGTGATTTATTCATTACTTTTTTCAGTAGTCAATAAAGATGAACTACGCGTGAGGTTAAGGTGGACTGTAAAATATTTTCAGAGACGTTTCATTCCGTTCGTTCTGTTGTACTTCCGGTGTATGATGATTAGTCACCTGACTTTTATGTAATTACGAATTTTTTTCTTTCTGCTTACCGTTATCAAAACTGTAATTAATTCTCGAAAGTAATAATTTGGCGAATCTTCGCCACCCAAACACAATATTCACTTTTTTCATTACATATTTTTACAAATTTTACTTATTTGGCTATTTTTGATTTTTTTCAGTTTTCAACGTTGTACATATTATTCACGAAAAAAAGTATTTTAAAAAAATCAGAATTATTGCCTTTATCGTTCCTGAGTGCTGGCGGATCGAGAAATTCTACATAAAGACGCTGTCGGATGTCCTCACAGTCCGGCGCACCCACTTCAGTCCACTAATGGCAGGACGTGCGCATCAGCGACCGAGATCATTTTTCACCTTTACGAGTGAAGAATATCACTGACGCCGGGTTTTGTGATGTTTAACTTGATCTTCTTTCTTCTAACTTGTTACGATGAATGAAATAATATAGCCTTTAGTCACCCATTGTTGCCTCACTTGACGCCGCAGGTGCCCGGGAGCGCTGACCTCACAACAGCTTACAGGGGCGGCAGAACGGACGCTCGTCTTGGTAGCACCACAGCGCGATGAAGCCATCTGCACCCCCCGAAACCACGCGACCGCTCGCCTATCGCTTCTGATGTGTGCGATTCCGTTCGATCGCATTTTCGTTCTTCAAACTAACCTGAATTACATCGCGCGTGACGATGACTACTTTTACGGTAACTGAATACATTTCGAGTTATCGCCACAAGCTCACAACGGTGCGAGAGTAATAAGTTCTGTCTTAGGAGATAGCTTCATCTCTTGGCCAGTGTTAATGACTGTGCGAATTTAACGGTTTTGCGGTTTCTCTCCTGGCCCTTATGACCGTTCTCGTTAACGATCAAATCTCATATGCTCGCGACCACTCTCGTTAACCTCCGAATCTCCTCTGTCCTTTCGCGACCAATCTCTTCTCTCCATCTGCAATGTGCATTTGATCCACAGGCTTCCTCGGTGAGAGGTTTGGGCGGAAATGGGGCTCGGTCCTTAAAGGAATGGTCTGTCTAGCGGTGGGCACCGCCAACGCTCGTAAAGGTGCCTATAGATGGCAGTTGGGAGTCGAGGAGCGATTCTCAATTCTAATAAAGAAATTATATCATGAAAATAACATTGAAAGCCCAACTTCTTGCTGGAACGGTTATGATATCTTTGCTTGTTTTTGTTTAGAGTTGGATGATGATCACTACAAGTTACTGTTAGTTACTGGATTATGAACACTACAAGTTAATATCTTGTTAGACATTCCTAAGAGAAAACAACTTTTTAAACATAATCAGTGGGATAATATAAAAACGGTTCATCTTCATATTAATTACTAATATGATTAAACTCTTTGAAATGTTTTTATCTCATCCCATTCGGATAGATGTTCTTCATTTTCACTTTATATGGAATGCCGTTGCTTGTTTTCCTAGAGGCAATTTTGTCTTGTGCTTTGCAACTCTCGTCTCTCCAGGGAACCCATGTTGCTTTGTTTACTCCCTCTAGAACTTTGAGTCCTTTGCAAAGCGCTACCAGATTTTATTGAATACATTTGTTACTGTAGATTTCAGATTCTTTATTGTGGTAGTGCGCAGTTGTCGGCAGCTGAGATGTTTTTATCCATTTAATCTACTTTTCCCTGTCTCAAATTATCTCCATTAAAACTAGTGGTGCTAAACCAGCACGTTCTTTCTTCTCCGTATTTTCACGCAAAATTACGCGAAAAGTATCTCGAATTTTTGAAAAATTAACCATGTTCGTATTTTAAAATCTTTCTTTAAGGAACAGATTTCATTATGGGAATACATTTTTATCTTCATAATTAAAGCTGTAGGAAGAAGACGAAAAAAAAATAAAATTTTGCAATTTTCGAAAAATCCGTGTTTAACTTTCTCTCCACTCCGTAAGAAAATCCGCTGTGATGTTTCAAAAAGTCTTCTGATTTTCGAATATATTCATCAATTTGGAATCTTCGTTTTGCCCTTTGTTGTGGCACTAGATAACTCCCGAACGATGTTTTTCATCCACGGATTCCCTCGCAAACCATTAATTCACGTCGGTAATTCCTCAAAGCACACTGCAGCGCTCGTGGACCTCCCGAGTGGCCAATCCATCCCTTCGACACGGGGTACTTCCACAGACGCCTCCTAACGCCCTAGGCCGCCTTCGTCGACCGCAAGGCGAACGCTGCACTGTTTTTTATTTTTATTTATTACATTTCGAGATGATTACATGTTTCAGTTATCACAACTTAGTCACATGCATTGGTGACTAAAAACTAAATGACAACCGATTTATTAAGCTAATACATTGAGGAAACCTATTAAGACGCCATGTGTTTATTCCATTTCGGAGAACAATTTAAAAAGCGCATGGAATGGGTACTTGTTTTTGATTCTTGTGCTGTGGTTTGAGTTTCTGCACGTCTGAATTAGGCTAGAGGTCGCACTTCCAGGAGGTTCATATGAAAGCGCTGCGCTAGGAGTCGGATCTCCAATGAAGGGTTGTGGAGCCCCACGACGTGGAGGAAACCAGTGATTAATTCACTGATTAATTGGCATTTAAGGCTATGGTTATTAGTCCCGTTAGTACCCTGAATGTTTTGTCATGGGAGACAACGGCGTTCTTCCTACGCTGGAAGGTGGTATCCGACTCCGATCTACTCATCGTGTTGGAGGGATTTCCGCCTCCAGGTGTCTGCTCCGGCAGCGGAGAACCGCCACGGGGGTGACAAGCTATCGACTCTTCTCCTGATAAGTGTCGTAGTGCAGTGCATGTAAGAGTGTGTGTGTGTGTCTGTGTATATGTGTGTGTGTCTGTGTATATGTGTGTGTATATGTGTGTGTGTCTGTGTATATGTGTGTGTCTGTGTATATGTGTGTGCCTGTGTATATGTGTGTGACTGTGTATATGTGTGTGTGTGTGTCTGTGTATATGTGTGTGTCTGTGTATATGTGTGTGTCTGTGTATATGTGTGTGTGCCTGTGTATATGTGTGTGTGCCTGTGTATATGTGTGTGTGCCTGTGTATATGTGTGTGTGCCTGTGTATATGTGTGTGTGCCTGTGTATATGTGTGTGTGCCTGTGTATATGTGTGTGTGCCTGTGTATATGTGTGTGTGCCTGTGTATATGTGTGTGTGCCTGTGTATATGTGTGTGTGCCTGTGGATATGTGTGTGTGCCTCTGGATATGTGTGTGTGCCTGTGTATATGTGTGTGTGCCTGTGTATATGTGTGTGTGCCTGTGTATATGTGTGTGTGCCTGTGTATATGTGTGTGTGCCTGTGTATATGTGTGTGTGCCTGTGTATATGTGTGTGTGTTTATGTGTGTACGTGTATATGTGTGTGTACGTGTATATGTGTGTGTACGTGTATATGTGTGTATGTACATGTGTGTGTTGAGCGGGCTTAAGAGGAGAGGATACGCCAAGGAAGAGGGAAGAATGGCGCGTCTGAGGCCCATTTGTAAGGGCATTGCTCGGGTATTCGCCTGATTTTGATCGGAGAAACGGGCCGCTCGAATTCTTCTCCAGACAGTGAATGAATTTGATCTAGCTGTCTAGCGTGCGTCAAAAACGGGAAATCTGCGGTCGAAGACCTCATTGAATTGTTTATTCACCGTGATATACAGGATATACAGTGATATACAATGATATACACGATATATGTGATATACGTGATAAACTGCGTGATTTCTGTTGACGAGGCCGCCAGTAGGTTGGAGCAGTGGCGCGGGCGTTCGCTCGCCGCCATCTGGTCGCTTCCACGGCGTTGGTTCGAGCAGCGCGTTGAGCGCCGGCGCCGCGCCATCGCCCGACGCGCGCGCAGCGAGGCTCCCGACTGCCGCTTCACGTACTCGCTCGAATGCGCTTGGCAAGCCCATCTCCGACTCGATGTTCCCACGCAGCCACTTTAAAACCTGGATGCATTTTTACTACAAGGCTCTCTGATAAGAGACTGAAGTCATGTATTTGAGATTATCATGTTGACTTTCTGATATGAGATTAACTCCCATAATTATCAATGTTTTATGTGTGGATTTTTTCACTTTAGTAAGGAAAGAGCCGATACCATTATTCGTGATTTGCTAATTGTATTGAGAACACACGAGTATTTGTCTTACACGTTGACTAGGTCATGTAATGTTATAACAGTGACAGTCGGTTTTATTAGTTATGTTTGGGGAGAAAATTCTATTATAATGTATTAAAATGGAATTCTTTGTAATAGGATGTCTTATAAATTTGTAACTAATAACACAGATCAATATCCATTATCCATTCTTTATTTTGACATTGTTTTAAGATGACAGTTGATCTCCTGAATCCAAAAGTTTCCTTACTTTTGTCATATCATTTACCAATTTATAATAAATTCAGGAATTGTATTTCCAATAAAATATTTTCCTATATTTGTAGACATTTTATAATTGCAGAACATAGCCATATCACAATCTCATTTCTTAAAACTGTTTAAAACTCTTATTTTGTAATGAATCTGAGGATCAGGATTAACCGCGCGCGATCTTTCTTTCCCCATCCTTACTCCCTCCTCTGCTCATATCCACGCACTTATTCTTACACACACTACAATACCAGAAGTGTCAGAAAACCAGCCAGGATATATGAACTTGCCTCAGCTGAGGAAATGCCTCGCTTCGGGAGATTCTTGGAGGAGAAAAAACTCGCAAAACACCGAGTACGTCGGCGGTGAATCTTAGGTTGCAGCAGGGTCTATTCAGGCGATGAATACATACATCCCCTTGAGACTAAGCAAATGGCTAGGGATGAACTGTCATTTTTTCTTTTCCCCTGTAGAACAAGCTCTTTAGTATATACATTAGTTAATGATATGACAAAAGGAAATTACCTATTTATATTTGACTTTGCTTTGCATTTTTCGTTGATTTCGAGTGATAAGTTATTTTTATTCCTTTCTCGGACATTGTTAAAGCATTTCTGATACTTGAATAGGTTTTTATATCATTTTAATAGAATTTGCTTCAAATATGATTTAAGAGATGCAACAAATGTTCTCTATAGAATTTCTCGAACAGCTAGCCTATTCGATTTCTTCGCTTACAAATTGTAAGGTCAGCTGTTGTATGTGATCTAAGTTTCCTAAGAGTTCTATAATCGCCATTGTCGGCATTTTATTGATCATTTATGGTGATGTTTTATGTCATCAAAATCAACCCACTACTGATGTCCCTAAAAGTAGTCGCGCTCAGAATCGATGCTCAGTCCAGTTGATAGCTGCCAAACGCCGTGTGCTTCATCCGTTTAGGTGTGGAAGGCTCGCAGAGTGAGCCTCTGCCCTCGGCAGGAACTTCATCCCCATCCATCGCACCCCTATTAGCAGCGCCAATGGCGTTTGAGGGGGGGGCAGGCACGAGCTCGAAGGCGGCCATGGGAGCCTGGCCTAGGGAGCTGCGCAAGGAAGAACTAGTGGTGCTACAGAATGGCGCAGACTTTCTCATACTATTGGTATCGGTTCCAGGTTTTTTCTGTCTTGTCACAACATTTGAAATTTTTAAAAATCCATAATCAACAGCCAAAACGGACCTATATAACCTTTAGAAGTGTATTTTACTCTATTCTTTGGAACAATTTTAAGTCATTTTGGAGAACATTTTGAAAATGTTCCTGAAGATTGATATGAACTACCCCCAAATTTTAAAGAACGTTTTTCAAAATGCAAGGCTTTGACTGGAGCCAGAGATATATCCATAGATAGTGTGCATTTTGGAAAAAAAATCGTACGTGTGGTTTAGGCGCTAATGGAATTTGCAAACGGAGAGACAGGCGAACGAACGGACATGTGGCCATCACTCGATTTTTCTTTATTAAGGACCCACAAAACAGGAATACTGGATGCACCACATGTAGAGGATAATTTTTCTAAATTTAGTAGCTGGGTTTATCCACTTTTCCGTTACCTGTAATGAGAGTTTCTCGGCCGAAAAGTCACCGTTTTTAGCGCAGTATTACAGAACCTTCCCTCTACTGCGTAAGCAGTGGCGAGAAAGTAGAAACGAGTAGATGGCCTCTGCGCGTTGGCCCCACGTCGGTACGGCGCACTCGCAACCGTCCGCCAGGGCGCGCGGGAGGTCGCAAGTGCTGCACCGATCCTTCACCGGCAGCGCTAGCCAGAGCGCAAGGTTCACAGTTGTAGTAGGTAAATTTATTTTAGTAAATAACTCCCTACACGCGTCTCATGAATTGGTTCTACACAGACCTTCAAGCGAGTGACGTAAAACACAAACAACGTTTGTCAACACAACAGATTGACATAATCACTTTATTGTATCGAAACCATGTAAATGTTCAATTCTTGAATAATTTTACATCATATATTTCTTCTGGCATCTTGATGCGAGTTGGTTGCGGATGCGGTTTCTGTTATATTTTGCAAATAATTCACGCTTGCTCTGTTATGACATCACAGCATTCGATACTTACGGCCTTCGATGTCGTGAAGAGACTGGAGCAGAAAGGAACGATCACCCATTTGACGGTAAATTCATCTCAGTACAGACAACTTTCTACTTTTCTATACTCATATTTGCACGAGGTCTCTAAATGCAGTGGTAATAAACACGACGCGGGCACGAAAAGAGCAGAGCCGTATGACTGACCCAAGAGGATCATTTCGATGCTCTATGTACGAACGCTCCTTGAAATATCTTGGCGACTGAGAAATAAAGAGACTTATGAACATAAGTAACTTAAGATGGGCGATTACGCTATTACGTAATTATCGCAATTAACTACCGGGAGATTTGGCTCGGAGTGTTAACTGATGTCGCTGCTATTCTTGGGAGCTCTAGGATTACAATCCCGACGGTGACAGGATTTTCGACACTAACTTGTCAGCCAGGTCGAATTCATTGGCTGTCTCGAGAAATATTCTGGAGTCCAGATGCTCTGATCGGTAGTTTAGCGTGGTTTCTCCGATCAACACCAGGCGAATGCTACAGTGGTACACTAAGCAACTGGCCACCTACCTCTTCCTGCACCTATCCTCACCCCTCATTTACACTCAAATGCACTACACTACCACACATGCCGGGAGACTGGTCGGAAGCTTAGAGCTCGAGAGCGTAGGCTTCCGCGGCCGGCTCTCCGGGTGACGCCGCGTCCATGGCGGTCGCCATTCTGCGACCTTCCTCAGGGCGTAATGCATTACAGCCTAGTAAATATAGCTTAGAGCTTGCCCCGGCTGGGGCGGTGCCTCGCTGTTGGGAGATACCGAGTTGAGGGAAACCTCGCTAGCCGACGGTACTCGTAGTTTAGCGCCTGATCTCGCCATCCAGCAGGGAAGATCACCGCCAACTCCCGTGCAAAAACGTGTTCTACACTTCCGGGACTAATGACCATAGTAGTTGACGCACCCAGAATCACTAACAATCAATTAATCAATCAATCAATCAATCAGCGTAATACACTGCATTTGCCTGCACCTACTGTATTGACAGTAACTGTAAACACGTAAGAATTTCTTCAGTTTATTCTATTTTTGTCTGACCATTCGATGGGAAGATCAAGATCTGTATCCTTTGCTTCTAAGGATTGTGTACGCAGTCCTGCGCTCTTCAGAAACTTCTTTCACTTCGATCCCTTCTTTTTACCAACTCTTTTGCTCTCGGAATAAATCCTTTTTCCAGTCGTGTTGATTCACCCCTCCCCCTGCTTCTTTATAGTTTTGAAAGAAAATGGAGGACGCCTTTTCAATTCGTTCGTCTCCTTTGTGAATATACTTAGAGGTAATTACATTGATGGGTAATTACCCGAAAGATCTTAAAGAAGATGTCTTCAGCATTGTGAACTCAGAAAGGAATCAATATTATTTTTATTGACGATCTAAATCTCGAAAATGACAGAATGACGACAGTACAAATTTGTCTAATATGTTTCAAAGTAGTTCTGCATCTCTTATAAAAAAGTGAAATTGTTTAGAATATAATTTGACACAATTAAAATAAATAACATTAGATTGCTTGCTCCCAAATTTGACAGAATGATATGGAGGAAACAAGAAATAAACTTAGTGTGGTTACAATACACATTTTACCCCATTTTTCTTACAAAACATTAGAAACATTGTTTTAAGCATTCGATGTCTTACCAGATAGGACAATTGAACAGAGACTAACTCTTAACGTGTGATGACGTATTTAGTAAGTATAACTCATAATAGAGGAATTCATTATTTAATTAAGAATTAATGACGATTATTACTGAAAATTTACAGAAAGAGAATACTACTTGTGAGTGTTTTCCTCTACATTCAATTGCGTTAAGTGTACCGTTTCTATTTGAGAAAGGCTGGGAGGCTAGTCTGGGAGGCCAGTCTGGGAGGCCAGTCTGGGAGGCCAGTCTGGGAGGCCAGTCTGGGAGGCCAGGCGGAGAGGCCAGGCGGAGAGGCCAGGCGGAGAGGCCAGGCGGAGAGGCCAGGCGGAGAGGCCAGGCGGAGAGGCCAGGCGGAGAGGCCAGGCGGAGAGGCCAGGCGGAGAGGCCAGGCGGAGAGGCCAGGCGGAGAGGCCAGGCGGAGAGGCCAGGCGGAGAGGCCAGGCGGGGAGGCCAGGCGGAGGAATAATTCCCCTTCGGCAAGTAATCAAGCTCTTCTTAATTCAATTTTGACACATATTCACTGAAGGAAGATTAAATTTTGATGGCCGCTACTTCCCGCACATTTTACCCTAGGAATGTGTTCAGAGTTGTTGCAGAAATGAAACTAAATTTGATATTAAACGTCAGTTAACTGAAAAGAGATCGTATCGAAAAGTGGATGTTATAAAGGGAATACATTGTTGTAGTGCATTGTGCAGAGACATACCTTCAACTAAGCCACAGAACATTTTAGATGAAAAGTTATTTTTCACAAACATGAAGTTATTTATCACATTCTTAAAAGTTATCTTTTACGGCAAGTTGTCTCCATCAACGGGAAGCAGTCTCTCGCATCTAACCGATGTGGAGATTCAGTAAAATAAAGCTAATCGAGTGCATTGAATTAACGAGGATTGGGGCGTTTTTGTGCATGGCAAGAGACAATGTGACGGAGCGAATAAGTGGTATTTATTGAATTGTGGACCGTAAAGGGAATATTTCTTTCTGACGAAGGGATAGCCTCGTTACGGCAATTAATATTACCTCTAAATGTCACTTTCAGAGCTTTAGTCGCCCTCGAGGCAAATTTGAGTTGACATACGCGTGATTTACGCGTTTTTGTGATTTATTTGCACATTGTATCCAGGAAAGAAAGGATTAATACAGAAAGGTTAAATTATGTTTTCGGAGAAATACGGAGATGGATAAACGACTAAATAAATTTGGATATCGTATGCAATGTTTTTATTACAAATATTTCTCTCTCCAGGAAACCAAATGTTTCATGGCCTTTTTAAAAAAAGTGAATGATGCGTGGCATTACCGAAATTATTTCTAGACCTATCTTGTGAAGCGAATAATTTTGACACTGTAATAATTTAGAGGAATTGTAACAATTTAGGTAATAATTATTTCAAAGGTTTCACGAAATAACGAATTTTCGGGTTAGGCAATTTATGTTGGCTTTGCGTGTCGGACTATTATACTGAATTTCAAACCCGTGACTTTTTAAAGGTAAAAAAATCGTTCGTACTCCTTTCTTTAGAGGGGAAGTAAAGACGTCTGTCCCATATTGTAGATTTATTGCATGTAAAAGAACTTCAAACATAGAAGAGACTGAGATAAATTCAAATCATCTGTTTCGTCGTCCGAGGAATACTTTCTTTCTCCACTAGAAGGTGAAAGGAGAGTAGCGAAATTTGCGTAGTCAGACGGAAGAGTGGGCCTCATGGCATGAGTATCGCTACGTAAAACAAGGCGTTAAACTAATATCCAACTAATAAATAAATAACAACTAATATCGGTAATATAATTAATGAACACGACAAAGATCCAAATGCACCCGGGGTGGTTACACATGGGGTTAACCTTTCTCCCGGGTGATGATATTGACCCCACTACCGAACATTACGTAAAACTTACATACTTTTTTTTTGGTTTTATGGCACTTTTTATTTCAAAATATTATTTATATTCCCGCTAATTAACCCTGCACGATTTTCACCTACAGACCCAACGTAACCCCTTATTCGATTGTTCCGATTCTCGTTCTTTCGCTGACGTGGCAATTTTTACGTTCCCGTGTTTTTTGGTACAAAACCAAGTAATAAACGTTCAGTAATAAAATTAAAATCTTTACCCACGCTCAGTGCAAATTCTAAACAATGTCATGAACAATTTATGACCTTGCCTATTGTTTTTAGCATCAAGTTGAGTACATTTTTAAAACAGTGACTTTTAAAGTATAAAAAATCTACTTTTACTTTTGTAGCGACCCTTCTGAGAGGGGAGGGGGCGAGGGTGGCTTTTGCGGGAGGGGGCGGGCGCGCCGGCAGGAGCCGCCCCCACTTGAGATTTCGCAGGCCACCGGCATTCCAGGGGGCGCTGGGGGGTGGCTGTTACGAGTGTCAGTTTTTGCAGGTCGGTGAACGGGGAGCGAAGGGGAGTCTCGTGTGTGGGTGTCACAGAGAGAAATGATCTTGGAAAAGATGTAAACTGGAAAGGTTGCGGCTGAATATACGCTCAATCTCTTTCTCTCTCCTTCTCTCTCTCTCCTTCTCTCTCCCCTTCTCTCCCTCTCCCCTTCTCTCTCTCTCCCCTTCTCTCTCTCTCCCCTTCTTTCTCTCTCCCCTTCTTTCTCTCTCCCCTTCTCTCTCCCCTTCTCTCTCCCCTTCTCTCTCTCCCCTTCTCTCTCTCCCCTTCTCTCTCTCCCCTTCTCTCTCTCCCCTTCTCTCTCTCCCCCCTCTCTCTCCCCCCCTTCTCTCTCTCCCCTTCTCTCTCTCTCTTTTTCCTTCTCTCTCCCCCCCTCTCTCTCCCCCCTTCTCTCTCTCCCCCCTTCTCTCTCTCCCCTTCTCTCTCTCTTTTTCCTTCTCTCTCCCCTTCTCTCTCTCTCTCTCGTGAAGGATTCCAGGAGTTAATAAATTAATTATTGAAATACCAATTTGTGTTCACTTCATGGAGAAGGAGGAGAATCCCTGACGGTGTTAATAATTATTTCTACGTTTCTATCCACCCTATACATTTAAATATATAAGTAGTACAAAGTTAAAAATGATATTTTTTTAATCACGTGTATGTATAGTTGCAAATATTATTTGTAACAGTTATGAAACAAACTTTGTGTTTAATTAAAGCACCGGAACTTTTCGGCATGTAATCGTCACAGTTGAAAGAATAAATAACGGATACGTGGCAATTCTCATTCATGGAATTTCAAAATCCTCATTTTCATTTCTTTGTTTTTTCCACTCTCACGTACATACACTAGCTGATCAGGCAATCGATATATTCTACTCCTCCTCTTGCCAGTAGGTTATCTCTTGATTTCATCTCTTTTTCACTCACTGGTACCCAAAATAGGTATTTATCACTTTTTTAAAACCTTCCCCTCAGCTTTCAATAAGTCGACAAATCACAACGATTAGAATTCAATTGAAGCTGCTCATATCAAAGCGAATGGAAACAAGTGAATGTATTGAAATGTTTTTAAATTGCTTTCTGAGCAATGTCTGGCTTACTGGAAAATAGCTTTGTAATTAATGATCACAATTCATATACTGTTGAAACTGGGACTATGTAACCTCTATTTCACTTTACAAAAGCATGTCTGACGCGAATGTACTCCCAAAATATGAGGATCATGAATTCAAAGAAGTCAAAAAGTGGTATGATAAAGAAGAAAATTGGGGAATTCCCTCGGACTAATTGGATTGGCAAAATGTGAATTATATTGAAATTATGCAATTGATGTGTGTTGATTGGATACCGATAGTGCAATCGAAAATTTTAAATACTTAAAATTTTGTTTAATTGCACGCTATTCTGCAACATTTCTAAACTATTCATTAATGAATAATATATTTATCTCGAAAGGTTTTTCTACACAGTTTGCTCTGTGTACTATATGAGGAGATAAGAAAATTAATATACACAGAATGAAATATTTGAAGCAATTTAATTTTATTACCGAATATCGGAACGTTTCATTGTTTTTGGATTTTTCTCGAGTTCCAGTGCATCTGACAATACTATGGATCCTTGTCTCATGGCCCGAGTTCGCAAAATTCCATTCAATTTGCATTGCGCATTGTAAATTACTGCTAAATATAATACAAAACATACCGACTTTAATCACACTTGCAGTACTTACTAAATCAACCTTTCCATATTGAATGTATGTTGACTGACATTATATTTACGTCTCATATTTATTTTACCTACTATTTACGGTCGGAAAGAACATGTGGTTCACGAATGTTCGTCGCTTTGGTCCCCGACACTTTCATTCGCAAGCACCGGAATGTGACGACGAGTTTAAAACTCCACTTCATAAACAGGGCCCATCCACTCAGAACGGAGAGATTTCCGCCTCTTGTAATGGAAGCCAAAACCGGGAGATGGCCAAGGGCATCAGCCGATGAACCTGCAGTCCCTCTGACCAGGAGTTTCTAGGTTCGAGTCCCGACCGATCGAGGCTTTCCGACATTACTTCCATAGCTAGGTAGAATTCAGTCGCTGCCGGGAAGAGCATTCTAGCGGCCAGCTGCTCTGGTTAGTAGTGGTTTCTCCGAAGAACACCAGGCGAAAGCCGGAGCACTACCCTATTCCTCTTCATTGTCCTGTCCTCACCAATTACACACACACACACACACTAACAGTTCTCGCGGCAAGGACCCCACCGAAATATTTAGTACTAAAGTCTAATTACTGCGTATCTACTCAGCAGTTCCAGATCCGCTTTTGCAGGGGTGTTAATACTTTTATTGTGCAAGTTGACTTAAGACATGTTTACTCAGACCTTTGAATTGAATTGCATTGATGCCTTATTTTACGTCTAACCATGCAAATGTCGCTTCGCTGTAGAGTATTTTGCACAAGCTCGCTGTACAAATTTTAGGCTAAAAGTACAAGTTACCGAATACTGAAAACAACCTAGACAATTTGCCGTTTACACTGTGTGATGAAACACAATCATATTCAACGCTGTTTCTTTTCAGCAATTTTTTCTTCACGCTTGACAGTAAAACGAACTCGCTTACTTCGTTTTTTAACGTATTTACAAAGTAGCCAACTACACTGCGATTTATGCTACTCTGCACCAGGCCTGTATCAGTTGACGTTACTTATGTGACGTTCAAGCTCCCGATTGGATGAAACTGTCAACAACTGACACCTGCCAGGGGCAGAGTTGCCAAAATCGCAGTATCCATACGTTTACAAAATTCATTTGGGATTTAATTAATTCGAAATAGATTTGTAATTGCAACTCTTTTCAAAATATAAGAGAATGTACTTATAATAAGAAATTAACACTGTTCTTATGAATGCAACACTGCACAGCAATGCGGTCGCGTTTTGCTTGCTAGTGAAGAACTCTTTTATTGGAAGGGATGAGAGCTCTTTTCAGTGGAGAGATATCTCACACATCCATAATTCAATGTCACACGTACTTTTCCTACAAACTTATGTAGTGCTAAGTGTTAGATCTTCAAGGCATGTCAAAGCAGACGCTCAGTTCGCTACTGCGCAGTCGCAGTGGCAATCGCACACTCAACCGAATGCTCCTTCTGTCCATAAAGCTACTATTGTTGCCTCCTTCCCTTGCCCCGCGGCCGCCTTCGACGCGCTCTACTCGTTCGCAATTCCCGAGTGCGCGCCGGCTAGCGTTTACGAAGGGCACTGGCGGCAGACACCGCTTCCGAACGGCGCGTGTTTTGAAACTTCAGGTTTCGGAAACGCTCTGAGAGGACTTATAATCCCCTCTTGTTTAGAGATATTTAGGAGAAAATGCACCGAATTATTTGAAGTGTTCAACGTGCCAACGTGCGAATAGGAGCGAGCCGCCAATGAAGAACATGCTCTTCACTACCACACGTCGGGACACCGGTCGGGAGCTTAGAGCTTGTCCCGGTTGGGGGGGGGGAGGTGCCTGCATGCACTACACTTTCGGGATTAATGACAGTAGCAGTTCACGAGCCCGGAATGACTTTCAATCAATCAATTCGTGAATAACGGAACCCAAATTAAAGCAAATGTTAATTTGATGTTCTGTGGAGTAAGCTATTCTGTGGAATGAGCAATAAATTCTGTCTGACACGTTAAAGATTCGCATTGAAAACCACATCCCGTATCCTTCAAGAATCTGTAATTCTCTCTAATGATACATCTATACAGATTTGTGAAATTCAGAAAAAATACCTATATTTTGACTTGCCTTAAATTTATCATATTGGACATTTAATATTTATTTTGCTATAAATCTATCAATATTTATTTAAATTTAATTTACTTTCTTTCTATTTTTACATGCTGGTAATTTTTCAAGCACAGTAAAACTTTGGTAAACCGAACAAATTGGATGTATGGTCTGTTTGGTTTCGAAAATTTTTAGGATTATCTGAGAAATTGTACCGAATATAAACAAATACATCTACGTAGGATTACTAGACAATTCAATGTAGTGTGCGATGTAAGAAAATGAAAACTCATCGTAGCGATCGTATCATCACATCACATCGCATCATCAAGCAGACTCAGTGCCTTTCGATAAAAGATTTTGCATGTTCCTCTTAAGTGAAAATTACTGCTACATAAATATGCGATATACACCGTGGTTACAGTGAAATAAACGTTTCATTTCTTAAACTTGTTTCAATAATTAGTTGTTGAGTTCTACAGAAATTATAAAATCCTTTCTTTACACTACAAAAAACATTTTATTTAGTTTATTTTTCCTCCATCCTGAATGGGGTCCGGATTATCCGAAATTTCGGATTTGCGGGGTTCTGGTTAAGGAGGTTCTGTACTTTTGTTCTATAATTTGCTGCTTGAGTGGACGAGCGCTGCGCTGAAATGGGGCGTTTTCGCGTCCAAGGCCACCGCGTGCGTCAGGAAGCGCCAAACAGCGTTGACGAAATGCTTTTAAAGCCGCGCTCACAAAGCGGGTCCGTCCACGCGGAGGTTGGGCCGGGGGGCGTGACACGCGTCTCAAATACCCGCATAGCCCTCGCCCTCGGCCCCGCCCCCGCCCCCGCCATAGCCTCGTACGACTCCATCGCCAATGCCTCTGTTCCCATCTCCATCTCCTCACCTACTGCCACCACCGACCTCGCCCCCATTGCCACAGCTGCCTCCACCTCCGCCTACACTACCGTGTATTCTCCGATCAACACCAGGCGAATGCCGGAGCAGTACCCTGACAAACGGGCCGCGGACCGCGCTCAATCTTTCCTACCTCTTCCTTGCCCTATCCTCATCCCTTACTTACACTTCCTTGCACTACTCTACCACACGTGCCGGGAGACCGGTCGGGAGCTTAGAGCTTGTCCCGGCTGGCGCGGTGCCCCGGTGGTGGGAGATACCTGGTTGGAGAAAACCCCGCTAGCCAACGATAGGTCGGTGCCCGATCTCGCCATACAGCGGGGAAGACTATTGCGACCCTCCCGAGGAAACGGCATTCACTACACATACGAGAATAATGACCTCATTAGTTGACGCGCGCTGAATCACTAACAGTCGATGAATCCGCCTCCACGTCCATCGCTAGCAGCTCCGCCACCAAGTGATTCCGCGACCGCCGCTGCCGCCTCCACAAAAAGCTGCTCGCGAAGAAGCGTCGGAAAGCCAGGGCCTCCTGCGGAAGCAGCGTATTGACAGGCAGATGTTCTTGACGCTCTTACCAGCACCTCCGCCCCGCCCGCGCAAGGGAGACTGGCGGAGGAGAGGCGGTCTGGCAGCCTGCCCGGCCGCGTTTCAGGCCCCCTCGCGCCGCCGCACGGTGGGGCAAGACTCCGGAAGGCTGGTCAAAATATGAGAACCTTCTCCAAATTTATTGAAACTTAGTGTACAATGCTTCTTGGGCACGCTGATTACGATTACAATGTCAACATTGCAAGAAAAAAAAAGAAATAAAATGTCGGAGAAAAATTAAAAACGTCTAAATACGTGTGAATATTATAGAAATTTGTAAAGATGGTTTTACGGGTTCTCTTACTCCTATTTTTATGCCTACTTGGACCACGCGTGCGTGCTTGCTGCTTCACGAGGTGCGAGTTCCTTTCTGAAGGGGGTGGTCAGCACTTAAGCTGGATCCCGATTTGTATCCTCCAAGGTTGTTAGCCCTGGGGGTATGAATGATGAGATGATTATGGTGAGGGATTGAAGGACGGCACACACCTGTAGACATACACAAAGACACCCATGCCTGAAGCGGGATTCGAACGCGCGGTCTTTTGCTCCGAGACCGCTTCGATACTCTGCTTTCACGATCCCGGCCATCTGACCGGCAGCTGATTCCGATTACAACATCAGCATTGCAAAAAAAGAACAACAAATGTGGGATCAAATACGGTGGATTAAAGATTGAAAAAGTCTTAAAATGTGCTGAATAGCATCTAAGAGCAGTTTTTTGACATTTCAATAGCAAAATAGTATAGAATGAAGTTTTTATACATTTGTGTTACGTAAGGTACGTGTAAGGTTTTATAAAGTTGTAGACCTTTATGGAACTTGTAACTATTTTCCACTAAAAACATCAAATTAATTGTATTAATTTTGTTTAAACATTACTTAAGTAATTTTTACATTTTTTAGTATTTGTGTATATACATAAATAAAAACACAACATTGTACTCACATCATGATTTTCGTCCATTTTGAACGATGCAAATTGCTTCAAACCGAAAACAGCTGCTCGCTCAACGGCCTCGTTTCCAATGATGCAGAACGTCACCGTGACACCTCGGACCTTCTCCAACCGTGGAAGTAGACATTCTGGGACCCAGTCTATCCAAGTGCTTCCTTAAAATTCCCTAAAAAAGAACTTTTTTCGGCTTTTGGCGAGCGTTTTGAGGCGTTGCCCCACTGTGCGCGCGGCGCAGCACCAGAAAGACGGGCGATCCCGCGCGCGCTGCGATTGTTTGTGCTTCGTGTTACAAGGAGCGCGGCGCGGCGCGGCGGAGCGCGGGCGCGTGAGGTTTTTGTTTTCGTGGAAAAATGCTCGATTGGTTTCTGTGTAAATAAAGTCGTGCTGGTGCACAAAAACACGAGAATACGTGGGTGTACGACCCTGTCTGCTGGCAGTCTGTTTCATGTCGGTTCCCAAGACTAATCAGTGGCGTGAAATGATTTGGTTCTGATTCACGCTTTAATAGCTTCACATTGTTCTCTTTTGCGAATTAACTTTAAAGCACAAAGAAAAATAATGTAATTGTGTGTTTCGTAGGTGTATGGACTGTCACAATCAATAATCCCATTGGCATCGTTTATGAAAAAAGGTAATTTCATTGCAATGAAGTGAACTTGCAAGTAACATATATCTTTTTTCTGCATTTTTTTAATGGAATATAATATTTTCATTTACAACGGCAATAAAAGAAAAGAACTAAACACGATTTTAGAATATTTATGGATAATGAATATTCTATATTGTGTATTGTAAATTAATGAAATGGATTCAATTTACTATTAAATTTAATTTGCAAATGAAACGGTCATTCTTTTTTTTATTCTTTTTCTTCCTTTTTTTTCTTCTTTTTTTTCTTCTTTTTTTTCTTTTTTTTCTTGTAATTTCATTATCTTCATATTTGTCTCGGATAATGTTATTTGTTAACATAAGTTAAATGTTCTGATTGGCAATGATATGATTGTTTCATTCGGCACATTCGGTAGCAGAATTACGTTTTTAAACAGCAGAAATTTCCCAAAATTAGTGTGCACTTCCCTGTTCGTATTCTTTTTTTTTCTTCTTCTTAGAAACAGTGAAATGCAAATGGCCTTGAAAATACTGCCGGAACTTACCAAGCACAGTGAATAAAAGTGAATTTGTGTTCGTTGAGTCAATGAAACAAGTCGTAGAAACAACGTGAGGAGCGAGTATGGAATAAGTGTTTCCCGAAAGCGCAGTGCATCTCGTAAGTCGGGAAGTGCCGGTGTTCCGCCCCCACTAGAGCGCGCCCTGTACGTCGGTTTGAGGGGGACTTCTTCTGGTTCCGTCTTGTAGCATCGCACCGGCGGAGCCGAAAGGAGCTCCCAGCTCCCGGCCGCCTCTCCACATTCCAGCTTGTGCAGCGAATGTAAATGTGTCTGGAAGGGAGGAAGAGGGGATGAAGGGCACCGCTCCAGCATTCTTAGGCGAGGAATTAATGTGAGATATTACCAAAATGTACCGCTCAGGGCTGCCGGCTACTAGAATTCTTCTCCAGACAGGGGCTGGCTTCGTCCTGGCTATAAAGCTGCGCTCGAAATGCCACCTCCGTCGGGACCCGAGCCCTTAAACCTTCTGATTAGTGTCACTGCAGAGGCAAAAACTATTACTCTGGACCCGTCCCAAACGGTTTAGTATCTTAAAATATCTCTAACATACAATGAGCAAATCAGAGGTCTATAATGTATTTTGAATGATACTAGAATAACGAAAATGTTTTTCATATCCTCTGTATTTTCATGTTAGAGTTTAATTTGTGCTGGGCTTCCTAATAGAAGTACATTTTAGGCAAATTATTGTTGACACGATCAAACATTATCGGGCATAGAACGTTACGTGAAAAAGTACAGATTGAAATACTTGTCTAAATGTTTATTTCATCACAAAATTAAATTAAATTTTCTTCAATCTAATGACAGACATCTCATTGATTCATGTAAAGGCCGGAAAGAGGGTGTAGCAACTAACAGCATTTCTCCAGTAGGTGCACGTAGGTGCACTGAAACCATCAAAAACACGTATTTTTGGAATCTTTACAGAATACCCCAGAGACAATTGCTGTTCACTGATGTGTTACTGTTGGGTAATTGTGCCAATCAATTTCTCTTGCCAAGAAAAATAAAATGAATTACCTCTGTAGCTCTCACAAGTCACACAAAAACTTTTAATTGATTAAAAAAGAAAAAAAGAGGTTTTTTAGAAGACTTTTTAAAAGAATCGGGAATAATCTGCAAAACCTTTGTTCCACACCTGGATACAAAATGCTCATTGTCTAGAATACACAAAATATGCATTATATGTAAAAATGTTTCTACCTCTGACTAATATTTTGCTATAGGAGATATTTCAAGTTTCTGAGAGATAAAACAACAAAAAATATGTAATTAAACTTTCGTAGCTTTACAAATAAGAGTTATATACTGAATGTTTAGATATATTTCTAAACTTGAGAAAAAGATGAGTAGTCATTAGCACAATGATACAATCTCTTTCAACAATTATTAAAATTATTTATTATATTGTAATTGAAAATAAGGTAATGAATTATGTTAGATATCAAGTTATACACCTGAAATATTTAAATGTTTATTAATTTAAAAAAAATAGGAAAGTTGCAATGACTAAATGCAATTCAATAATTTTTGTCTTGCTAGTTGCAACACGTTTTAGATATAAAACATAATTTAATACAGATCATGAACAATTACGATAATAAAGAAAATGTAACTAGTAATATATTATTGGCAAGTAAATAAAATGGAAATGAAATAAAAATAAAACATGACTAACAAAATATAATTTTGCAAGATTGTCAGAACCTCTGTTCAAATTTTAAAATATATACTTTATCGGTATTCAATGACAAATATTGGTATTATCAAATATCTGAAATTACCAATTTGATTTTTGACAGCAGCAGATCTGAAATTACAGATTTGATGCAAGTAGAAAGAGAGCAAAAATAAATTCCGCAACCTTTGAAAACTGGGAATTAATACCTTCCTATAAAAAAAGACTTGAATAATTGATTCTCTTACTGTATTTTACACTGAAACCACTTCCCTAGATTGGCAGACGATGCTATAATTATATATTGGAACCAAATGGAATTAAAAGTAAATAATTAATTTATTAATTATGAAACCTGGATACGAATTAATGAAATATTTCAAGAGACACCTACCAACAATGCGTGCAATCTTCAGAATTAAAAGTACTTTTAACAAATTCTAGTTCCCAAAACAATTTATTCAGTTCCCTCGCATGTCTACATCTGTGTAGAGTCAAGCTCATTTTGCATAATCTTGAAGATTCATAGATATTATTTGTAACCAACAGTAAAAACCTCGGAAATGGGTCATGATCGTAGTTTAGAATTTACTTTCATGTAATTGAAACCTCAAAGAAATCAATTTTTTATTTGATAAATATTAAATTAATCAGTACAATAACAAAAAACGTTTCTGAATACTCAAAACAACAAATTAATTTTTGAAAGGAATCAGGGACGGGACAATGCAATTTAATATCCCTGAAAGAACAGTAGGTGCTGGCAGTCCAATAATTATTTTCAAATAAATTATGAAAAAAAATAGATTTTCTCTCCTTTATAAAGTAAAATGTTAATAATTTCCTTAATTAAATAATTGTCATAATCCATAGCAAAGATTGATATTTGAACTAGAAATGCGTCGTAACATTGCTGTGCCTATTAGTGCGAATTAAGTTGCAGGTTATTTTTCAGTAGCTCTTTTTATAAACATTCTGCATGTGTAATGCTTTCTGCTATTCTCGACTGAATTAATCAGCAACTTCTCTCACAAACACTTTTCAACACATTTTATAAACAAATTTCCTGCATATTTTAATCAACAACGAAGTATCATGATCAACGTAACTACGTTTCAACAGTATTCAAGAAGTTTGAAAACTTTCTTTAGATTCCGGACATTTGACAAAAACACTGCAAAATATTCTCAACTTTCTTAAACTAAGCATTGCATTCCCTCTCACACACACACATACACACACACACACACATGATAAACCGACAGTGAATCATAAATTATGCGTTAAAAATACTTATTTTATTGAAGAAGCATAATGTGGACGTAACCTCACAAGATCATTTTTTTACTTACTCCTGAGTGAGAATGAGCATTCTCATGGGATATGAGCAGCAGATACTGTCTTATTATTACGTCCTTTGGAAACTAAAAATACGGGAACATTTTCTCCAGAAGCATAATTTCCATTGATGAGACTTATTCCACACTCCGAACAGGACTGATGGCCCGCCACCGCGGCTCAGCCCTGGTTCCACTTAGCTCTCTGGCGGCCGCCAAAGTGGACGGGTGGCAAACCTTACCACACTAAATAGGCCTCATTCACAAACTGCCGCTGAGCGTTAGTGGAAACCCTTAGGAAGTAATCATAATGAATATAATGGGTCTGCGCCGCATGTACTTTCCAACCACCGGGGCTATATTAGCAGTACAATCAACGATAGGAACGTCATCAGTGATAATTATTGTCACAAACTATATTTCGATCGTCGCAACTGGAAGACCCGTAACCATGGGTTTGTGGTTCAGAGTAAAACGGTCACTTTTTTAAGAGTAAGAATGCAAATTGGATATATAGGATTTTTAAACACACAAATATGATATTAAGCAATAGAATGTTACAAATTAAAAATCGAAGCATCAAATTCAGACAAATCTAACAATTAAAAAGGGAGCTTCCAAGAAATTAACTCCCTGCCTGCCTGAGCTCTAACCCAGTTCTGTTATTATGACGTGCACGAATCTGTAAGAGTAAAATGAGTGTATTGAACAGCTAGAAAATAAAGATGTTAAAAAGAACTGACATCACCGGCAAGGATGAGAAAGTGCCGTATTGCTTTTGTGGACGACGCGAGCTGCTGTGAATGTCAACGAAATGTACCGTCGAATAGCTTTCGTGTTTCCTTTCCTACATATTCTGATTCCACGCGCATTTATTCTTTTCGTTTCGAATTCCGCTCCCATTATCTCGTTGTCGGAGTTGAGAAGTTTTGAAACCCTGCTAAACGCAATTCCCTTTCTCGCAAAGTTTCATCTCTGTCGTATTCTCGGTGTTCTGCAATCCAGTGCTGTCCACAAACTTTTAAGGGAGACTAGTCCAACATTTCGGAGATTTTACGAGATTTCTCATTGCTATGAACTGCTACAGGGACAAAATTGTAACCAAAAAATACAGAACCATTTTATAAGTTTAAAAAATTGTAATAGCCGCAATGTATTACGAACGTTAATTCTAGGTGGCCAAATTACTTTCTAGGAAATGTAATTACAAATGTTTAGTTTCTTTAAAAAATATTGCGTTTAAGATCCTGTAGAAGCATATATTATAATTATTACCCCTAGATAACGAAACAAATTTTCAGTAAACTCTCCGGGCATTGCAGCATTCAGAGTTGCCGACACATTGGCGATTTTGTGGGTATTGGAGGATGGATCGTGCGGGTGAATTCGTTTTCCCTTCGTCTCTACCACTAACAACGAAGAGGAGGTTGAGGGTTGAGTGGAGAGAAGGAAACGAACACGCGAGGTCCGTGACACGTTGTTTAGTTCTATTCCAGCGTCCACCGGCAGTTAATTGATCGGAGAGACGACTAATCATTCCTTCATATAGACGACTAATTCCTTCCCTACTCACACAAGTGGTCGGCTTCGATCTAGAAAAGGATTTCGTTGGTTTAATTCCTGCCGTTGTTGGAACTAGAAGCAAGAGCTACTCGTTTTCAATGAGATTTCAGGACATAAATCCTCAGTGCGATGGGTTGTCGGAGCGACGACGCCGCAGCCCCTTTTCCGTTCATTGGGAGCAGTGTGTGGCGCGCCGCGGGGGGGCTCGGGGCTCGGTTGCATGCCCGTCACGGGCGCACCTAATCTCAAGTCCGCAGCTGCCTTCGCCGCCGCCGCCGCCGCCGCCACCTCAGCTCCTTCCCTCCCTTCCCCTCCGCCCGCCATTCCACCTCCGCCGCCTCAGACATGGCCGCCGCCGCCTCTGCCCCTTTCGCCTCCACCTACAGGTCCATCACCTCCATCTCCTTCCTCTTTCGTACTTCTCCTCTACCTCCCTCCTACCGGGAGATGGCTCAGGGCATCAACTGCTGTCACTGCAGTCCTCTGACTGGGAGGTCATAGGGTTCCACTCCCCAGTACCAGGATTTTCCACCCTACATAGCTTGTTCGAATTTAGTCGCTGTCTTGAGGGGCATTCTAGCGGTCGACTGCTCTGATCGATAGTTTTCCGTGGTTTCTCCGATCAACACCAGGCGAATGCCGGATCAGTACTCTAACAAACGGGGGACCGCGCGCGATATTTCCTTCCTCTTACTTGTCTTATCCTCTTCCTTTATAGAATTACACCGCCAAACATGCCGGGAGACAGGTGGCGATTCCCCGCTGGTGGGAGATACCCTGTTGAGGAAAGGTCGTTGGGGATCAGTGGGCGGTAGGTCGGTGCCTGATCTCACCATCCAGCGGGGGGAGTTCACGCACACTCCACTTATGGCACCAATAACATCAGTAGATGACGCGCCCGGAACCAACCACGCAATCCTTCCCTTTCCTCCTCCTTCGTTCTCCACCGTCCCCCTCTACTCTCAATTCCCATCCACCTCCATCCCCTTCCGCCTTCATCGCCTTGACACCCTCCGCCACCACTGCCTCGGACCCTCTGGCGCCGCCGCCGCCACCGCCTTGGATACGCACTTAATGAGTTGCTTGACGGCGCTCGCGGCTCAAGGCCCCTCCCCTCCTTCCTCCCTCCACCCCCTCTGCGCACGTGCGCGGGGCCGTACGCCTTAGCCGCCCCACCCTCCCCTCCTCTCTCCACTAAGGGTCCGCAAACAGGCACGAAGCGCGCGGCAGGTGCTTTCGAGTGATGCGCTATCAATCAACAATACATCGATGTTAACAAACAATGATGTTCGAAATTCAAACGTCGGTGTAAATAATACATCGACAAAAAAACCTTCCATGTTTTGCAACATCGATGTTTTCAAGCTGGTTTAGTAACCTCTAACGTTAAATACGTGTGCAAAAAAATTTACTTTGGCAGTGTTCGTGTTTATCAATATGCCGAATAAGGGTATGAGAAGAAGGGGCAAACTCTAGAGAAGGGGAAAGAAATAAGAAAGCGGAAATTGAAGGAAAAGGAGGTTCTCTTAAGCGAGAGAGTTTGGTCGATAAAGGTAGTGCAAACAGCGTTCCTTTGGTCCTAATACATGAACTATCAGTGTAACGACCAGTTATATTTCATTTTAACCTTTACGGTATTGTAGAAATTAAGTACAGGCAAATGGGAATTTTTCATTCAGAAACAAAATATCGGAAAAGAAAAAAAAACATCGTTCACAAAATATCGATGTTAAAAAAACATTGAAATCATCGTCAGGAACAACTACTAAATGACCATTTGAATCAGCAAAAAACAAATCAAGTCTATTGTGAAAGTCATATATCTCTTTTATTTTAGCTGATACCATTAACTTCTTAAATCTTTTTGAAATAAAAGAGATTAATATTGAGTTCCACAATAGACTTGATTTGTTTTTTACTGATTCAAATGGTTAATACATCTATGTTTAAAACATGTGTTTCTAAAAACCATCGATGTTCTGAAAAGATGGACATCGATGTCGCGTCCTTAGTTTCGACTCACGCATGCCCGGTTTGGGGAAACGCTGCTTCCACCACCATACAAAAAATGCAAATTGTCCAAAATAAAGTCCTCAGAAAGTCAATTAAAGCTCCATGGTTTATACCTAACCACCAAATTCATAGAGAACTCCAAATGGAAACTGTGCTCGAACACATTAAAAAATTAGCAAATAACTTCTATTCTTCCCTTCCCTCATCTCATGCCACACTGATATTCCAATTAGGACGAACAGCAAATATCCCAAGCCGAATCAAATCCAAATTTCCCAAAGACATGCTTAAACCCCCCTAAACAAATAATATCATCCCGCATCTAAATATAACCTAGCACGTCCCCTTCCTAGTGCCCGCTAGGGCTATCCATAACAGCTTCCTCCCCCTCCCCCCCCCCAAAAAAAAATAAATCCCAGCAGCTCCTAGAAGCGAACAAGTAATTAAACGAGCCAGAGAAATCTAATCTCAATTTGTCAGGAATGCCCAAATCCCAAAATGCCAGTATGTAAAACCGAAAACCCTCGAAAGACCTTCAGGTCGAACGAGAAGAAATAAATTAAAAAAAAAAAAAAAGTTTCGACTCTTTTGTTTTTGTTATTCTGCCGCGCCTTCGTTACATGGGAGCTCAATGGAAGTGCCCTGTCTCTGCTATATTTCATTTTCGTTATCATTCCGTTGTTGATTTTTTAACGGAATTACAATCTAATGTATAGTATTGCTCTAAATAGGTCAGCTCATAGCATCAATATTCAGGTATTGCAATGATACCGATGTAATAAACTCAGAAAAATAGGTAAATGTTTTTTGGTGAGTAACAAATGTAATATCTCACAGTGAAATCAAAAGCGAACGTAGCAGAAAATTGACACCAGAAGATCAAATTATTTTTTTTTTAAATTGTTGTAACTGAATAATGCTGTGAGAAAAGTTAGTTGAAATGTACCTTTGCATTTACCACTACTATTAGTTACAAGTGAACTATTTTAGAATAATCCTTTTGGAAAAACGTAATAGACGTGTTTTATTTGTCTTTTGTACTGTAACAAAACATTCATATAAAATAGAATAATTATTCTAGAATTTGGATAGCAGTAAGATAGAATGTACGAATGAGAGAAAACCATTATGGATCGTAAGTAAAGAATAAAAATAACGAAATAATACTTTTTTTTCGATCGTGCAAAGTTCTATATCCTTCACTACTCAGAACAGCAAAACTGATGTCGCTGCAGTCCCTCTGATCGGGAGGTTCTAGGGCTCCACTGCCCACGGTGGCAACGTTTTAAACAGTAGCTTGTCATCTAGGTCGCATTCAGTCGCTGTCTGAGGAGAATTCTAGAGGCCGACTGCTCTTATCGGTATTTTTCCCGATGAACACTGGGCGAATGCCGGAGCAGTGCCCTAACAAACCGCCGTGGACCGCGCGCGATCTCTCCTTCCCCTTCCTTGTCCCATTCTCATCCCTTAATTACAAACAATTACAGTAACGTGCACCACGCTACCACACTTGCCAACACAGGTCGGGAGCTGAGAGCTTGTCCCGGCTGGGGCGATGCCCCGCGGGTGGGAGATACCCGAATGTGGGAAACCCCGCCAGCCGACGGCAGGTCTGGCCAGCAGGTCTGGCGTCGCATCAGGCCATCCAGCGGGTGGAGGTCACCGCCACTCCCCGAGGAAACCATGCACTACACTTACGGTACCAATTACCTTAGCAGTTGTTGCGCCCCGAAGCACAATCAATGAGGAGAAAGGAGAAACGAGAGGCCGCGTGAACAGGAAAACCCTGAGGCACCCTGCCGAGCAGTCCCTCCTCCCACCGGCATTCGTCAGGCATCGAACTCGGGCCTCAGCGGCGAGAAGAATACGCGCTAGCCACAACGCAAAACCAACCTTGAGCTCCGGGGTCGGAATCAGTTGAGGCTTTACGCACAGAGGCTACGCGAGCCAGTCCACAACAATACATTGGCGTCACGAAATATATTTCAAAATAACTCCGTATTTTACTGTAATTGTTTTATTTAAGTCAACATGGTATTTGGTTGATATGGCGCTAGCAATTGTTTTCGATCCAGAACAAAGGTTAATGCACTCTCGTTGCAACGCTCGAAAAATAACCCAGACGAGAGAAGTAGGCTCACGTATTTTCCTGCATCACCCGCAGCGAAATATCCCTCTCTCCCTCCCGTTTAGCGCGGGAAAGTAATGTGGCCCATTTTTCAAATGCCGCGCAGCCCATTTAGTAAGCGGGATCACGGCAGACTCGGCTGCCCCCAACCGCACGCCCGAAATCATATCTGGCGCGCCCCGTCCCACGTTTAACGCACCGGCTGTTTGTTGTCGTTAAATATATCGCCACTGCGCTCTAGCGTCTCGCCGACCCGAAAATAAACGAGATGGCTGTGTGCTCCTGATACCAAACACTAGTTATTCGTGCCCTTGATTGGTTGGTTGCTTGGTTGTTTGTTAGTGATTAAGGGCGCGTCTACTTCGCGTCATATAGTCCCGTAAGTGTAGTGCATGATAATTTTCCACGGGAGGTGGCGGTTATCTTCATCCGCTGCATTATCCGGCGCCGACCAACTGGCAGTTAAGGGGGTTTCCTCAACCAGGTCTCTCCCACCAGCGGGACACCGCCCCCGCGAATAAGCTCCTGACTGGTCTCCCGGGAAATGTGGTAGTGTAGAGCATGTTAGTGTGTGTAAGTAAGGGGGTGAAGGTTGTTTGGCAGGGCACTACTCTTTCATTCGTCAAGGGTTGATCGGAGAAACCACGAAAAACTACCCATCAGAGCAGCCGGCCTATCGAATTGTCCTCCAGACAGCATCTCAATTCCACTAGCTGACAAGGTAGTGATGAAAATTCTGTGTCCGACGGCACTGGAACCTAGAACTTCCCGGTCAAAAGGACTGCAGTGACATGAGTTGATGCACTGAGGCACCTATCCCGGTTTGTTAGTCGTTAAATGTATCGCAGCTGTACTCTAGCGTCGCGCCGACCCGAAAATGAAAGAGATGGCTGTGTGCTTCTGTTACCAAACACAACTTGTTCACGTCCGAAAACACGCTTTGGAATTCTACACCTTATCTGCCCCTCGCCATCACGTAACAATGTAACAGTCGTATCAAAAACAATGAGACGTTTACCCGTAACGTTTTTAACGGGACACACCTCGATTAGGAAACGGTTGTAGCAGTGGCGGAAACCCGTTCCCTGTATTGCGTAATGAGACAAGTTTTTATTCCTCTTTTGTTTCCAGCATAGGCGAGAGAAGCAAAAAAAGTTTTCATTAACTCGCGCTGCAGCAGACGTGTGAACTCCTAAGTTCGCGCGAAATTGGAATGTTCTGCCGGGACGTGCTCCGGGGCTGTTCAGAAAAGTGTGCGACAGAAGCGAGCAGCCGAGGGGAGGGGAGGGGAGGGGGAGAGAAAGTTGCTCTCGGCGTAAACTCCGCTGAAGGTGAGATGGCCTGTTAGAAGATTGGAAGAGGTGTCGGGTATGAACGCTGACTGGGCACGACTCTGCAAGTTCTCGGGAGATGCTGAGGAAATGTTAGAAGAAAAATGTTGGTTTAAAACCCGAGTCAACGTAAATTGCGCAAGTAATTGTGGAATTCGTAATAGCTGTTGTTATCCACGGATGTCGAAAATGTATGTTTAAAACTAATTACTGTGGACTCCTTTTTATTGACCCTTTTTATAGCAGCTTCTTCATTCCCAATTCCTTTTCCTACACCCTCTCCGGCTGCGATAGCATAGAGAGGCAACATCGCTGGCCCTGAGTTATTCCTGAGCGTGAGGTCTAGGACCAAGGTTACGGTCAAGTGGGAGTGGGGGCGGATTAGCGACCCAAGCTAGATAGCTGAGTTGAATGCCACGCACTCGAGATAATTCTAGCGGTCGGCTGCTCTTATCGGTAGTATTCCATCCTTTCTCGTATCGGTACCAGGCGAATGCCGAAGCAATACCCTACCGAACGGGTTCCCTTCACGCCTTTCATCCCCACAGGGGAGGGGAGTGCAGGTGGTCGCAATGCCGGTGGATCTTCGAGGAACAGGTAACTCGGGTTCACTCGGACCCGAGTTACTCGGCGATACTCACGTTGTTAGCCGCAAAGTGGAAGCAGTCAGAAAGTGGTTTGCCACCGACCTTCGAACAGGACTGGGGGCGGGTGTGCTCCCAGTCCCTTGTATTAAAGTCCGACTGGGAACACGAATCCTCATGTCAGGTTGCCTGATTCCGGCGGTACTCACGTCGATAGCTTTAAGGTGGAGGTGTTGAGGTGGCACTCTGATGGGTTTCTGGTTTCGCCGTGGCACTGCCCGATGCTCGTTAACAATTAAGCAGAGGTTCGCCCTGGTGTGAGTGGCGCTTAATTTGACTCCGATGCCAGCCTGGAAAGCTACTAGCCCCGATTTGGCAGGGTGACCCTACCCTCGCTTCAGTGGATAGGTTCCCGTGAAGGACAACTGTGTTCCCGCGGGATACGGATTCCAGCCCAAAGGAGTACTTGTACGCTGAGGGCGGGAGGGGATAGGGAGCTTACATTTCTAGGTGGTCAGCTAGGGGACAAATCAGGCCGCTGGAATCCAATCAGCGACTGAATTCAACCCAGCTGACAAGCTAGAGTCGAAAATTCGCCACCGTTGGAATGGGAACCCTAGGACCTCTCCGCCAGAGGGACTGTAGAGACAGTTGATGCCCTGAGCCACATCTCCCGGTCATCCCCTCATATCAGTTATCACTATTATCACAATTAACGCTACTCTTTAGTTGTCTAACGAGTCTCAGGCATACTTCAATTGTTAAAAGACCCATGAAACTAACTAAATAAATTTTGCAAAGGACACGGCTGTTTGTCTCATTGTAATCCGAGTGCGTGGGTATTGGGTAAGCGAAGAAAATGAGTCATTACCTGCATACGTAATTACTTGCTACTCTGCAGTAAAACGTCATTGAAGGATTAGCTTAAATTGTCAAAATTTAATTGTTGAAATGTGTGTTAATTTTGTCGTTACATTTTAATGGACAAACTTTGTCGGAGAGACCGTCGAAAGCCTGATCTTGATATTCATTTTTTTCTAGACCATGATAACGATATTGATATGGTGATAATGATGATAATAATATATTATATTCGTTGTCATGTGAACTATCTGAATAGAATACTGAGATTGTGTGACGTGTCTAATACGCTGCTGTGTAAGCTATTTGTTTTAATAGCTCTAAGTGTAAACTGTACTTTATCGACATTATCTAGAGATCATAAACGAAGCGAATGGCAATTATTTTTACAATCGTAAAGCTCGACTCTCACTGTTAATGTTCGATCCTCGACAGTTAATGATGGCCCCACTGTATGACTACATTCTGCCTCAACAAAGAGGCAAACGCAATATTTTCAATGTAGAGAATAATTGAGAATGCTCTTACTTCACCGGTAGATTATTATACACTTAATATTAATATATATTTTAATATAATATTAATTTATTCACATTTACCAGTTTACCCTTTTTTGTAGAAGTAAAATTCATATATTTGGGAATTTAACAATAACTACGCACCTACCAACTTTGAAAAGTATATTAAAATAATTACTACCACCGCAGCTAATTTGTTGTATACATACGTATATACAGAGTGATATTTGTAGTATAGATACAATTACGTATTGCTGCGAAAAACCCCTAATTTTTTTTTTCGTGTCTATAAATTAATTTTTTTTTTTTTACTTTTCTCGTAGACGTACGTATATAGGGAGAAATATGCGTAGTATGGGGAAAGTTATGCAATACTGCGGAAAATCGATTTCGAGATTTCAACGGAAATAAGTTGTATGGTTACCAGGTATCGAAAAAGTGTTGTTTTTTTTAAAACATTCGTCTGTCTGTCTGTCTGTCTGTCCGTCCGTCCGTCCGTCCATCTGGCGTTTCGTCCGTCCGTCTGGAGGAGTGATTGTGTGTATCCTCTTGGAAAGGGAAAGACAGCTGCCTTCTCCTTGGAGCACACGCTCCCCCCACCCCCCACCCGGCTACACACTCTGCCCCTCCCACTCGCCTTCTCGAGCATCCAAACTCAGCCGCTCACCCGGTCCAGCCCCGGTCCAGCCCGCGCCCATATTCACTATTAGAAGACCTTGAACGGATGCGCACAAATTGTAACGAGTGCGCAATGTCGTCTTCTGAATAAAGAGGAGAGATACTATTCATAATGAATATGAAGTAATATTAATAATGTTTAGGTAGGTTTATTTTATCTGCACCAATATTTGTTCTTGTGTTTAGAAACCCAATGCGCAGAATAGAATATGAAACTTGTTAATAACATATTAATTAACAATTATAATAACAATAATAATATTTTCGATAGCGTAGGTTCTTGAGTTTTTCACCAAATTTCATTGTTTTCAGGGAGAAGGCGGGGATGAATTCCCGGAACGTCAAAATGCCTTTATAATTCATACAGGAGATACTCGAAGATACAAATCTGTACATACCATCTTTGAAGTATTTCCCCTACATTCCCCCTCCCACCCGCTGAGGTGACGAGGACCACATCAGAATGCCACCCTCGCACTGCGAGCGCTGAACCCAATTAGGCAGAGTGCCTCGGAGGAGAGCGCTCTCCGCCTAATTAGGAGGAATGACTCCCAGAGGCCAAAGCTGCCCCTCTTCAAAGCGCTTTGCTAAGAATTGCAGATTTTGTTGTCTGTTGTCTGTTTACGTGGTAGAAACCCGGTATTCCTAATTAATTGGGGATGTGGTCAGTTTGGAGTCGGATACGTTCGGATTATCTGAAATAAGTACACTGCAAAACCATCTATAGGATTACCAGACACAATGCAGCGTAGTGGGCGAAGTGAGAAAATGGTAACGTGGCGTAGCGACATGTGGAAGTGGCAAATTGCGAACAACGGAGTTCAGTAACAATATAAGCGTTCACATGCGGTAGCACTTGCTACATGGGGTAGAAGAGTTGGAGCACGGTTTGTGTCGGAGCTGTTAACGGGTATTCTACGCACAATATCCCTAATTGGTTCAGACTTACACTGTTTTCATGCTTTTCTTTCATAAATTAAGTTTATACAAATCAGGTTATCCTTCGTCAATGTTCCTTTCTCAGCCATTGTTCTACAGACTAGACTCCTAGCGGTGGTATTGTGAATTACGCGTTTATTTGCAACTCATTTGTTTCTCCAAGCTCTACTGCTACTGTTCAACATGATATGCTCAACTGTGTATCTGTTGCGACTCATACGTTATGTAAGAAACAAATGGTGACACATTACGTGCACCACCCTGTAAATAGTAGTATGTACTGTGGCGTCTTTGCGGGGGCAATAAATCACAGACGTGAACGGTTTGTAAATATTAAGTATTTATTTGAATAAAAATGCTCTAACACCTGAATACTATGTACAATATTTACAAATAACAATATTGACACGTTACTAGAAGGAATGTTCCCTGGTTACCACCACCGCTGACCTGATAATTAAATATCATATTCGGTGTGATGCACCAGTAGCCTACGTGAGCATACAAGCGAGTATGCCGCACCTCCCGTCTCGACGTAGCATGCCGGCTTCAGTTCCCTGCCTCAGTAGCCAATGCATTAAAATTCAGCGCCGCGCACAACCCACACGACTTCCTACCTAGAATCAGAAGCAAGAGTTTAGGTCCGGGGTCCATTTATATACCTTCTGGGCCGGCTGACGGAACTGCGTCATCTCGCTGTTTCCGCCGACGCGTTTCCGCCGCCTACGGGGTTCCCAAGTTTGCCACCCACGACACGGCACCCCTTCCCTTCCGCTCCCTAGCCTTTGTTCAGCGTAGCGTCTCTTCCGCCAGCGCTGTCCATGAGCATGAAATGCACGTGGCTGATATTTGGTACGTTTGTACAAGGCGACTGATATGACGCCACAGTACGTACTCATTTACTTGGCTTATTGTTCCCCTCTCTACGCGATACTGTCTAGTATCACAGCAGCCCAGGTCCCGTGGGCAAGTGCATGGAGCTCAGTGCGCGCGTTGGCCGCTGGGCGGCGTGGGCGGCGTGGGCGGGCGCACGAACAAGGGCGCAGCGCCGCCGAGGCCAAGGCCGCCTGTCATCCCGGTGACGCATGGCGCGCGCTCGGGATGGCGCAGGGCAGCGCAGGGCAGCGCGGGCTGCGGCACGCGCCCGCACCCGCACTCGACCCCGCGGCGCGATGGGATCACCGCATTAGTGGCGCGACGTCCGTCTCCGGCTGGCACCCCGCCCCCGCTCCGCCTCGCTCCCCGCCGCCTCGCCCCGCCCCGCCCCGCCCCGCCCCGCCTCGCCCCTCCTCGCCACGCCTCGCCCCGCCTTCCCTCGCCCCTCCTAGCCTCGCCTCGCCCCTCCTCGCCTCGCCTCGCCTCGCCCCGCCCCGCCCCGCCTCGCCACGCCTCGCCACGCCTCGCCCCGCCTCGCCCCGCCTCGCCCCGCCTCGCCCCGCCTCGCCCCGCCTCGCCCCGCCTCGCCCCGCCTCGCCCCGCCTCGCCCCGCCTCGCCCCGCCTCGCCCCGCCCCGCCCCGCCCCGCCTCGCCCCGCCTCGCCCCGCCCCGCCCCGCCCCGCCTCGCCCCGCCTCACCTCTCCCTGTCTCGCCCCGCCTCGCCCCGTCCTGAAACTCTCATCCCCCCTGCACCCCCGTCCCGCCCCGTCCCGCCCTACTCCCAGTCTCTCTCTGCGATACCTCATCCCACCCGCACCACGGCCAACCACGCCCCCACACACGCATTGCAGCCTCCCTCTATGCCTGCGCCCGCCCGCTGACGTCTCTGCCCCTTGGTTCTGTCGTATGCCATATTTGTCTCCCTTCGTTTTTGCTCTTTAATTCCATCTCAAGACTCTCCCTCTCTGCTCCTTTGTCCTGCCTCACATCACCCTTCCCCCCCCCTCTCTCTCTCTACCTCACACCACACACACGGATTTCTCTTTTCTTAGTTCTATCTCTGCTCCATTTTTTCCTTATCTCCACCATATTTTTCTTTTCACCTTCATTTCTCCTTATTTCTTTTCCTCTGACCATCTTGGAGACTATCTTTGGAATGTCTCGATTTTATTCTTGGATAAAGATTATCTCTTAGACTAAGTTAGAATTTTTGTAAAAGAAGAAAGAATTTAACGTAGAATTAGAAATTGGTGGAAATTTTGTTATCTATTTTTTAAAAAGTGCAATCATAAGTTCATTTTCAATTTGTTTCCGACTATTGCACTCGTCAAATTAAAACTAATAATGTTTTCTAAACATACAAAACACCTCAAAGAGGGCGGTGTATTCCAAACACTTTATGGCGGTTTCTATCCGATTTTTCTTAGCGCTTCTTCCTACTTGCTAATCATAAACTGTGACTCATCTATCTTAGGTAGCGGTACACTACATTCATTGCTGTGTTGTATGTAAATTTAACATAGTCTTCAGTTATTTTCAATATTTTCGAACTCTGTTGGACATATTTCCAGTCGTGGAATAGTCCATTTAAATACCAATCGTGCTCTAGAAATTCTCATGTAAATCCCTGGAGAATTTATCCAGAATTTTCAAAGAACTCGTGGTATTACCTATACGAAACGTATATTGAATATACGTCTTATAGATTTCTTGTTCCATATCGAAAATAGTTTTTGGCTGTGTATTCCCAGATTCTACATACATAAATAACGGCATAACACAGGCAAAATAAACATGCATAAATGTGCTTAATATTGAGACTTAAGAGGACTATAAAGCGACTTAAGGAAAGTTTCAGTTTTAATAGACATCTTTTTTATTCATGAAGGGATATTATTTAAGAAATGTATTTTTTTTGGTATGATTTATAAATGTCCTTTCCTTGTTGTCTAATTGAAACAAAGATATATTACAGGAGCATTGGATTGAAACCAATGGATAGTTGAATTCTTTATCAATAATGTGTTTATATTTATAATGCGATGTAAAGAAAATATTATTTAGTTTGACATTTTATTTGACGAATTAATTTTCATGAGCGAACCAATGAATTAAAAGTTATAAACCTTTTTGTAGATTATCTTCATGAATTCGTCATGAATTGTGTGGAAACCTCGCCAATGGAGAGGCGCGGCGCGACTAAGGGCGGGGCAAAGCAAGACAGGCTGAAAAGACATTCCAGGACAGATGGGGAATAATGTTACGTAGAATACCCTTCATTTTCCCTTTAAAAGATGATTGGTATTAATATATAATACCGCCGGGAAACTAGTATAATATAATTTAATATATATTATCATTCACACCTAACACGTGCTTGTTGAGTCGGGGCAAAGCTACGCGACCCCCAGTGCAGCTAATCAGGAAGGGCGCCCCGGTGCTATCTCTGCCACAACATTCCCAGCGCGCCAGCGACCGCAGGCGCTTCGGAGCCTCCGCGGCCGAAGATCGATGCCTCCCCCGCGCCCCGCCCCGCCCCGCCCCGCCCCGCCCCGCCACCCCCGCACCTCTCGCCCTCATCTCAGCGCCTCCTCCTCGCTACATACTGGCTCCCTCGCCACTGCTACAGCCCCTTCCCATTCGCCTTCGCTCACTTACTCGCCCGCCACACCCCGCTCGCCACGCCCCCCCGCACGCCTCTCTCTGCACTGCCCTGCCCTGCCCTGCTTTTACCCGGCCCAACCCGCCCTGCCCCGCCCTGCCCCGCCCTGCCCCGCCCTGCCCCGCCCCGCCCCGCCCTGCCCCGCCCTGCCCCGCCCTGCCCCGCCCTGCCCCGCCCTGCCCCGCCCTGCCCCGCCCTGCCCCACCCTCCCCATCCCGTCCACTCCACTCGCTCCGCTCGCCGCGCCCTCCCCACCCGGCTCGCTCGTCCGCCCGCTCTCCTCACCCCCCACACTGCGCCGCCCAGCCCTTCCTCGCTCTGCCCCACTCAACACGCTCTATTCCGCCCTACTCTGCCCTGCCCCACCATGCCCTGCCTCGCCCTTTCCCGCTTCATTCCCACACACACCCTCTCGCCACTTCGCCCCCCCCCCATTGCGCCCCGACTTCCCGCCCCCTCCCGACGCGTCCCCATCTCTGCTTCCGATCGTTCTCCCTTCCTCTGTGACTTCACCTGCACGTCACCCCCACATCACTATCAATTCACGCCACTTCACCCTCACTTCACTCCCACACCACCGTCTATTCACCCTTCATCGTCACACCACTCGCAATTCACCTACTGCACCCGCACATCACCCTCACGTCGCCCCATATTATTCAATTAATCGAACATCACTCTTACTTTGCCCCCACATCACTTTCAATTCACGCCACTTCACCCTCACTTCCCGGTCACATCACTTTCAATTTACTCCTCTTCACCCTCTCATTGCCCTCACTTTACCCCACGTTACACAATTAATCCAACATGACGTCCACATCACTATCAAATTACCGCACTTCACCCTTACATCATCCTCACTTCGCCCTCTCATGACTCAAATCCCCTCAGTTCACCATCACTTTACTGCCACATGGCTCTCAATTCACCCCACTTCACTCCACATGACCCCCACTCGTATGCGCCTCTGCAGTCCGTCCGCGCCCCCTAGGTGGGCCGGGGGCCTTTCCAGGCGCTCGTTGCGGCCGCCCCTGCGGCGCCGCCCGCGCCCGCGAGCGACGGGGGGGGGGGGGCGGCAGCGGCAGGCCGCGGATTGTGTAATGGCGCGGGATAATTCGGCTGGCGGCGCGGTTCCAGGGAACACGCGGCTGCGGGAGCTGCGAGGCGCGGTCACTAGTAATCGATGGGCGACCAGGTTGAGGGCGATGACGAGTGCCTCGTGGCGGAATGGGAGTTATTGTCACGTGACCTCACTTCCCTTTGTGTTTTTGCTATTGTTCATTCTTAAGTATTTCTTATTGGGTGCTTAATCAACTATACTGCTTTAACCCTTCTTCTTTTAGGCTGTGCGTCCTTCAAATGAACGTCGTCTGCTCAACTAACCTTTTCCATTTCCCCTATTCTTCGTGTATTCTATTTTCTACATTTCCCCGATATATTTCCATCTATCGTTATGCCATCGTCTTCTCCTGGTGCTTACTGGATTCCAGCTAAAGATCTAGTTAACTATTCTGTCATGTGACATCGTATTAAGATGACCAAATACCCCTTGGGCTTTGTAACTGGTCCAAATATCCTTCTTATAATCCTCCGTCTTCCAAAAACCACCTGGCGCTGCGCATCCTTCTTCTGTAGTCCTCGTTTCTGCGGCCCAAGTTACAACTGTCACTGTCACTAACCACCGTCTCATACGGTCTTAGTTTTTCACCAATTGGCAACAATTTACCTATAAATATTTGCAAATTTGCCAAATATTCTCTCTTTCCCGCTACTACTTTCTTTCATTTCTTACTTCCATTTCTTCTTCCACATCATTGTTGCAAGTAATAATTGTTCCCAGATAATATATAAGAGCCCTTCTACATTAAATCGTGATTTAAATTTTGAAATGAATTAGTTATGTTAATGAACTTAATTTTTGAAATACGTACTACAATGCATTAAACCACTTACTTTATATTTAATAGATAATGAATCATGAAAAATGACATAGCATCTACTATTTACTCCCTACTGTGTGAAAATTCATAAGCATGCCTATGCAATATAAGGCGTAATTGAAAATTAAATGTAAGCGTATATTTAAAAAATAACAATTAGTTTATTAAATGGCGTAATTTGTTTAATTTAAATCAAACTATGCCGGTCCGGATGGGCGAGAGCGCTAAGGCAGTAGCGCCGTAGCGGCCTCGGACTGAAGGATCGCGAGTTCGAGACCCGCCTTGAGCATGGTTGTATTTTGTTCATCCTTGCACACCCCTAACATTATCATATCGTATCATCCTAACAGTTACCATACCGTTACATGCAATAGTGGTCGCTAATGACCTAGAAGTTGATGCGACCTTAAATAACAAAAAAATATCAAACCATGAAAAACATTTCGTCAAAAATTCCTGATTGTGCTGAGGATGTTGGTACGCTGTTCAGTTCTCATTCGCTGTTATTTGTTGCTTTTACTGCTGAAGGGCAATTATTAAGCAAGTAGCGCATTGGAAAATCTGAGATTCTAGAAAAGAAATGCATGACCAACACACAATTTACTCATTCCAAAAATCCGATGTTCATTGCATAAAAGTGAAGTAAGAAATGGTGAGAGATCTACTTATTATAAACAGTGTGCAAAGTTTCGCAATTCGGAATTTTTAAGCGCTTTTAGGATGATTACGCAATTGTTATTACATTTTCTCTCCGTACAAGATAACATTAGAAAACCTCCCCAGTCATTTTTGGAGATATTTATCGTTTTAACGGTGATGGCTAATTATATAATGAAGGGAATGTTTAAAATGCACGTAAATACAATAATGCGGAATAAAGTTCAGATATGCAAGTCTTACATATAATTATCTTCCTCAGGAACGTACAGTGGTAAAAGACCGCACAGTGCGAGATGTTTCCATTCTCTTTGTAGTCGTAAACTCTCCATTTATATTCTCACATTTGTGTGTTCTGCCCTCAACGCCCCCACGAGCACTGGTCGGCATGCTCGCGTTGTATGACACAACCCCGGGTTCGATCACCGGTCGCGGTAGGTTAAAGTGTGCGAGTTCCTTGCGATGTCCCAATATCTGTTGCTGTGCGACGATGAGAAAGTTCACTTCTCTCAGGTTGAGAAAACAAGAATCAGTGTAAGGATGTCTGTGTGCTAACCACACGCATTCCGTAACCCATGGCCACAAGGCCGGGACAACGCTGGGTCGCCGTATCCCCGTCGGAAACCGTTGTGCAAGTACAGACAGACGGACAGACACCACCACAACAAAGATAAAAACATGTGGATTGAAAATCGTTAAGTTCTCAGTACAGGTTAGAAATGTATTAGGAATAAATATTAAAAGAACGGTATAATAATGCTTAAGGGAATCACACCACTGCTAATGTTAACTAATGGCTCACAAGGAATGTCGCTTGCCTTTCACCCAGGAGGTCTGGGTTCGATTCCGGGGCAAACTCACATAAAATGTGTTCCGACAAAACGGCGTTTGACTGCTTCTCAGAGGCTAGTCCAACTTCTGGGAAGCGTCGTAGTAATTATGCCGCCTAATTACGCAGGAGAGCGTGTAGAGGCACCTACGTGGAGATGCTACCTAGTGATCCTCTTGACAACTCGCTACTCTGACAGATACTCTAACAACGGTTCAATAATGTGGACTGTAATGACCTCGTAGTTAACGCCACCTTAAATAAATAAGTAAAAACTATTGTTAGTGACTAAGCCGCCCTGTTCTGGGTGTTCCGTCGCTGGGGGCTGCGAGCGAGGCGGCGCAGGTGAGGATTGCGCTCCGCCGCCCGCTCGAAGCCGCGCAATCTGCGCGAGGACACGCGTCCGCCTCCGCCGGCGGCGCTCTCGGCGCGGGATTTAGACGCGCGCCCTCGCACCTGCCTTCAGCCACGCCCTCCCCCTCGTCGGCGCCCGCGCCGTGCCCACACCCACACCCACGCCCCCGCCCTCCCTCACGCCCCCGCCCTTACCCACGCCGACGCCCTCGCCCTTGACCGCACCCTCGCCCTTGCCCTTTCCCTCGCCCTTTCCCTCGCCCTCGCCCTCGCCCTCGCCCTCGCCCTTGCCCTTGCCCTTGCCCTTGCCCTCGCACACGCCCTCGCTCTCACCCACGCCCTCGCCCACGCCCTCGCCCTCGCCCTCTCCCTTGCCCCCCACACGCCCTCGCCCCCCACACGCCCTCGCACACGCCCTCGCCCTCGCCCACGCCCTCGCCCTCGCCCTTGCCCTTGCCCTCGCCCTCGCCCTTGCCCTTGCCCTTGCCCTTGCCCTTGCCCTTGCCCTCGCACACGCCCTCGCTCTCGCCCACGCCCTCGCCCTCGCTCTCGCCCACGCCCTCGCCAACGTCCACATCCGGTGCCTCGGCCCTGGCCCCGCACGACCGAGAAGGGGGCTCAGTGCGTTAAGTGATGTCGCTGCAGAGCCTCTGACCGGAAGGTCCTAGGGTTACACTCCTCACGGAGCCTCGATTTTCGACTAGCTGTGACGAATTCAGTCGCTGTCTGGAGGAGAATTCTACAGGCCGGCTGCTCTGATCGGGAGTTTTCCATGGTTTCCCCCCTCACCAAGGGCGAATGCCGGAGCAGTACCCTAACTTACGGGCCACAGACTGCGCGCAATCTTTCCTTCCCCTTCTTTGTCCTATCCTCGCCCACGTCCGTTGCCTGTGAAGCTCGGCCCGGCCGTCCTCGCCCCTGAAGCTGCCGCACCCGACCGTTTACATCGCTGCCCCCCCCCCCAGCCGGGTCACACTATAAGCTCCCGGGTGGTCTTCTGACAGATGTAATTTTGTGGTGCAATGAAGTGATTAAGTAAGTACAGGGTTAGGAAAGGACAAGGAAGAGAAAGGAAAGATTGCGCGCGGTCTGTGGCTCGTTTGTTGTGATACTGCTCCGGCATTCGCCCTTGGCGATGGGAATTTTACGAAAAATAATAAACACGAATAACTAAAGAAATAAAATAAATGTACTAACGTATATTCGTTTTGTAGAATTGTATTTATCTTATCAATATTTTCAATCAATTGTCGCATTGTAAAACTTACTCTTTTTAATATTTTTAAAGACAATTTTTAAATTGACCTTTAATGGCACGCCAAGGCAATTGACTTTCAATATACGAATATTTAAAGTGCTTTTAATAGAATTCGAGTTTCGTTTTAAGGTTCTTGATATACAGAGGCTGAAGAGTTAACCACTTAGGCAATTATAATTACTCCACAAACTACAGATCATATTGGACAATGACTTACAAATAGTTTTTCTATTATCTAAAATAACTTCTTTTGTTCTATTTTTAACAGCCTTGCAAATTACTGTGAGGTAGTTGCGAGTTGGACGAACGAAGTGAAATTAATTATGAATGATATCCTAATCTCCCGGAATTATAATCGCTATTATCTACTCAATAGATCACTCAAAATGATTTTTCTGTTAATTAAAACGTGTAATTCTCTTCAACATTTTTAAAGAATGCCGTCGTATGCTTTCACACGTCGATCTAGCGACGTTAGAAATCATTTCGTGAACTGCAACAGATTCCCTTTTTTACGCGGCATTTGGCTCCGCGGCCAACAGTCAGTTATTCATAGACCAACCTTTATTAAGTGACTACATGAATCGATATTGAACACAAAAATCAAAAGCAGAAAAAAATGTGAAGAGGTCCTGACTGAACGCATTGACAGAATACTTCAAAAAATGAAAGCTAGAATAGCTTTTCTTGCTTATGTTTCAAGTAACAACTAGTAATTTAAATACTAAATGTCTCTTTATGAAATAACAACGCATTTGTTTCGTCCATTCTGCAGCTGTCTTGGAGATTCGTAGCCCACGTACCTCCGCCTCCTAGACATAGTATGAATTGTGGTTTGAATGATTTTTTAAGAATTTGTTTTATAAATGGTCATATAATGGACATGAAAAAGGATACAAATGCTACGTTTTCGCAAAAATATGCCGTTGAAAGCCTTATATTACTTTCTAGAAATGTTTCTTCGCTCACAGATTTCCCTTTATTTCCATCACCTACTTCTAGTTACACCATCCGAAACCGGCAGGAGGTAGAGAAACACGTGTCCTAGCTCTTTCAAGCTGTTTTCTGTCATTACTATCCGTGTTGCTTCACAGCTGTTGACGTAAGCGATGTTGTTTTGCTTTCCAGACCGGTTGTGTTCGTGTCTCCTGCCTCAACCCTCCTCGTCTTAGCCCCCTCCGCTCCACACCGCTCCATCACTATCGATCATCTCCGTCCTCGCAGGTGCCTCCACTGGGTTAGGAACTCCCTCACCCCCAAACATGTAGAATTTGCTGTTCTGCTCTTCTTCTTTTGAATATGACTTCTCAAGACGATGTAATTATCAATTAAAAGTACATTACTTTTTACTGATACTTTATGGTTTATTGCCTTCGTTACGGATCTCGACACACACTGCATAACTTAGCTGGATCGAGTGGATCGAGTGGTTACGAGAGAAATATGAAAACAGTTGAATGATGCTACATGTTCTCTTGGCGGGAATTGTGGGAGGGAAATGGGAAAAGACAAAAATAATCAAATTAACATCTAGTTAATTAGTAAATAAGTAAATCTGAATCAATAAAAGTAGGTAAAAAATAAATTTATGTATGCACTTTATAACGCCCTTGGTGCACAAATAAGTTCTCTCTCTCTCTGTGTGTATATGAGAGAGAGAGAGAGAGAGAGAGAGAGACATATCTTTGAGAATTATCTCTCTCTCTCAATTGTGCATTCCAAAATCATGAATTTTCATATTAATTACTTCGAAAATTGTGTCCGTGACCTGGAAACATTTAACGATGTCTTGCTTTCGGAATGCCAGAAATTTCTTGTTCTACAGTGAATCTGTTAGATGAAAATACAAAAATGTTTTGTGAGTGGCGATTTAAAATATATTTTGTTCATTTTTGGGAGTTCTTGAGTGAATTATGTATTATTGAAATTATTAACTGTTAATATTTGGTATTAATTACGTTTCTTTTGTGTAACGTAAATATTCAAATTACTTGCATTATTATGAATTTTAATTATCAAATTACTTCCTATTATTTACCAAGATTAGGTATTATGTTCTTGAAAATTTATTAGATATTAGACATCCTCCATACGTTCAATTTCTCAAAATGTTAGCGCTTTAACATTCCGTTAACATTCCTTTAAATACGTATGTATCACTCTGATCGATATTTCTAATTAATGAACCCAATAAAGTGTCTAACGCAGTGGGAGAATTGTCACCGTTGATTCACACATACCTCCTATTCCGCACCAAGTTGCCCTCCAAGGGAGCCGAAGTGGGAGCAAGCGCTCTGGCAGCTGTGAAGTGCTGCGCGTCGCCTCTTCGCACAAAGCGCGCTGCTTTCGCGAACGGCGTCCGCAAGCGGCCAAGGACTCGGCGCGGCGGCGTTGGAGCGCAGCGGCGTTTGAGCGCGGCGGCGGCGGCGGAACTGAATTATGGAAATCGGACGAGTAACTTGGGCAGAAGCCTTAGGCATTTGCCGCCGCCCACGGCCCCGTCGCGCCCCCTCGCGCCCCCTCGCGCCCCCTCGCGCCCCCTCGCGCCCCCTCGCGCCCCCGCTGCAGCCACCACTGGCCGTCTTTCTTCTCGCCACGCTCGCCGACTTCACCTCCACCATCCTCTCCCCCCTGATCCCACCACGCCCCTCTCCGTCCCCGACCTCTCCCGTCACCACTGTCACCACCGTCACCACCCACGCCCAATCGCTGTTGCTCAAGCCGCCCCAGCCAACACCATCATGCTGTTCTCTCTCTGCTCTCCTCTGCCATTTCCTCTTTTTTCTCCTCTCTCTCTCTCTCTCTGTCTCCCTCTCCTTTTCTCTCCTCCCCTCTATTTCTCCTCTTCTGTCTCCTCCCACGCCTCGTAGCTCCCTCCCTCCTCGCGCCTCGTCCAAAGGGGCGGGGCATCCGCGAGGGCGAATGAAGATGCTCCCGCCTGACCTCCGCGCGATCGCCGCCAGCGGCCGCCTTCCGGGAAGTCCAGGCTTCGAGCGCTTCTGCAGCCGGACAAGATCGCCTCTTCAGGCTGGTGGGAAGGGGGACACCAGGAAATGTACTAACAGTTTAAACGCTTCCTAGGAAGTCGATTTACGAGAAATGTATACCCGGAAGGAACAGACTTAGTTTTCTGTGGTTTTCTCTACTGTTAGCAACTTCTGAAATTGAGTTTAAAGGAAGCAAAATGCAACATGTAAAAAAACTGCAGTGAGTTGGGTAAAGTGGACACAGATTAACATTTTTTGAAGGATATGACTACATGCGTTCTGCATCGTTTTTATTGTGTAATGTATGAGGTTTTCAATGAAGAGTACAGTTAGTTTTATTTTAAATGAATATGAACTATTTAAAAAACAAATTAAAACCCAAATTATTTAGTGTTCCTGTGCTGTACGAATTGATGCTTTATTTTGCTTATCGTGGAGTCTTCGAGAGAACCGCTAAGGATAAGGTATCAATGGACCTTTATTACGTATGCTCTAAATAACAATATAAAGCGTACATTGCATGTATACGCAAATAATTATGAATGAGGAGCGTGTACGATATATTATTCTTATTGAGAAGTTTGACCTATTAAGATGTTTTATTTAAGCTTTTTGGGACTTTCAGTTAAACGACCGTCCATAAACTACGTAACGCTAAAGAGAGGGTTAGAGGCTGCGTTATGCAGCGTTACATAGGCATAGAGGGCATACCGTTAGTGTTATATAGCATTGAAATTTTTTGAAACTTTTTTTAACATTGTTGAAATAATTACTTTTTGTCGAACTACAATATTAACATATTATACAATTAATTGGTTTTAAAAGAAAATTATTTAAATTTTTGAAACGTCTGTTGATTTTCTAAGGCAGAGCAGCAACTACATTTCAAAGGTTTTTGGCCTTCATCTTCAGTTGCACATCTTCATAAAACGTTGGTCTATTGGAGTTTAAAAACATATCAACAAAGGCAGTCTTTGAGTATTTAACATTTAACCTTCGAAAAACAAAATTATTTAATGTTATCAAATTATTATTATTATTATTATTATTATTATTATTATTATTATTATTATTATTATTATTATTGTTATTATTGTTATTATTGTTATTATTGTTGTTATTGTTATTATTATTATATTTAAAGTTAATAAGTTTTTACTGAGTGAATTAAATGTATTCATTTTTTACTGAACTATAATTCATTTTCACGTCTTGCATGTACATAGGAAGTGGGATGACGTCGTAAGCGTTACGTTATTATTACGAGGAGTTCAGGCGCGCGTTACGAGGAGAGACTGTTTTCAAAATATTCAAAATTTAAGTTACGTAATTTATGGACGGCTCCTAACTGTACATATATTTTCTTTTCTGATTTCAGGTACGTTTGACAAACCGAAATAATTTTGCCTCTATTTTTGGATTGAAGATTGGTAAGTCATTAATATTTTTTTAATATAATTGATACAAAATGAAATCAATTATTGAATGATTCCAGATTATTGTGAAACAATTTCTCTTTACGTTGCTAAACTACGTGAATGTGAATATTACACACAGGTCAATTTTTAAGGAAGCAAATATTTTTTTGTTTTTTAAAGAGTTCAATGTTTAAACGAATTCCCAAAATGTATTTAGCAAAGCTAAACAAATCTTCCTTGTCAAAAGTTGTTCATAAAAATATCTCGTCAACGAGGACGCCGAGTGCCTCGGCTCATTTTGCCATTTCTCAAAACGTTATTTAAAACTTCTAGACGTGTGTGTACTTTGGAGACATGTGTATATTTGCGTTGTGAAACCGCAGTCCATCCGGCCGGAGAGCGCGTTTATCTTATCAGATGCGCAGCGGAAGCTGAGTGCCGGACAGCGATGAAAAACACCCCCCCCCCCCCCCATGGACGAGTCTCGCAACTGCGCCGCCTCCATCGCTGCCTTCCCCTGCGCCTACGAGACGCGCTCTAGGCTTTCACTGGCGGTCATCGGGTCTCACTAGCTCCCCCTGTCGAATTGGTCTTAACTTTGCTCCACTGAAGCCTTTCGTCCTCACAACTCCCCCTCCCTCCTCCACAACTACTGAGAGAGGTGGCTCAGGGCACCAACTGATGTCACTGCATCGCCTCTGACCGGGAGGTCCTAGCTTCCACCGCCGACAACGCCTGGATTTTCCACTGAAGATTCTCGGCTCGGTCGAATTCAGTCGCTGTCTGGAGGAGAATTATAGCAGCTCACTGCTCTGATTTGGAGTTTTCCGTGCTTTCTGCAATCAACAGCAGGCCTGAACAGTACCTAATAAGCGGGGCACGGACCGCGCGCGATTTTTCCTTCCACTTTCTTGTCCTCTTCTTACCCTTTACATACACATAGGCACTAACATGCAATACACCACCTCACATGCCAGAAGACCGGTCGGGTGCTTAAAGTTTATCCCGGCTGGGGTGGTGTCTAACTGTGCGAGATACCTGTTTGAGGGGAAACCCCGCTAGCCGACGGTAGGTCGGTGCAGGATCTCGCCATCCAGGAGGAAGATCCCGAGGAAATACACGGACTACGCTTACGGGACTGACAGCCGTTGACGCACCCGGAATCTCTAACAATCAATCCTGCACAACTTCCCCAAACTCCCCCACAACTCTCACTGTCTCCCTCTCCCCGACTCCGGCCACTTCTTCGTGACTCTTACGTGGTGAGCCAGCCACTTCGAGACTCCCACATCGTGGCTCCCGCCACTGCTCCTGCCTCCCACCGCCTATCTTTCTCCCCTTTTCCCCCGCAGAAAATCTCCTAGCCCTCATCCCTCGGCCGGCAGCTGCTCGGCTGCGGCGCCCGCGCACGTGTTATCGCGACTATCACCGCGGGCATTCCGCCACAATGGATAGGGCGCCCCTGGTGGAGGGCTGTGCACACACCACGATGAGGGCGATTGACGCTCCGTTTAATGGGCTTCATCCGGCTGACGATACGAGCAGACATTCTCTATAGAAAGCACTTCTGAAGCTCAACGGAGGGAGACGTACGGCTTGAGGGCGAAACAACCATTTGTCTGATCCTCTTGATCCACACTTGTGCATACTTGGGATAAGGCGTGGATTGGCAAAATGTCATTATTATATTCGTTTGGAAGCGCTGTATTTTATCTTATGTATTTTTAGAATTTATTGAGAAAGAAAGAGGTGGTGGAATATTGATAATCCCACCAAGAAGAATCATGTGTAGAATTATGTCATGGTTTCGAATAATCTGTTGTTTTTTTAATGAAATAAGGATATGCATTTTTCTATGCTGCAATTTTCAGTGCTGCTTCTTTAAAACAACAAGACCAGTCTCTATGCTGTAAAGGTGATCAAATAGGGAATTTGATAATATCACCGAAATTTATACATTTTCCCCCAATTCTTTAATGTTGCATACCGATACTTTTGAATTGGATTGATTTACTTTCTGATTATTGACTTTTTTGCTTCTATATTCTAGCTTGTGTTTCAAATAAAACTAAATTGATGTTGTGATTTTATATAGTTTATGTTGCACATTTCTTCAAATCTAACGGATATGACTTTGCCAGTTTATATCAAAAGGGTCGTCTATTTCAACGAGTAATGTGAATACTGAACTGTTTACATCGAGCCTATTAAATGAGTTTCGAAGACATGTTAACCACACACGTCGTAATTTACGTAGCGGAACATAATTTGAAGTGTGTGACATTTCGTAGGGGGTGGGCGCTGTGCCGCCACTGGTTTATTAGTGGCCCGTTGACAGCGAGGGGTGCGTGTCGAGTGTCACTGATGGCCTCCTACACTTTCAGCGCGCTCATCGTGCATCACAAAACTGTCATCCAGGATAAATTTAATTTTTGTCTCCTCTGCGTAAACACTAAGTTTCCCTTAACTTGAGCTTGCTGAGAATGAAAATTACAACTATAGTAAAAATATGTATCTATAATGTTGAAATATTTATCTTCTTTAAAAAATCACGTTAAGCAGAAAACAAAAAAGATGTACTGAAAGTGAAAAATGAGAATGAATTAATTTCAAGGTGCTCACAAATAAATAATATTGTGTATTATTACATTCAGAAAAAGAATTGATAAAATAGAAATAAAATTTAACAAATACAAATAAAATTTAACTTTCGTTGGGTTTTGTATGATTCTTTCTAATAATTTAGTAGTTGTGATATACATGTTTGGAAAATCTAAGAATCCTATAGAATCTATCCGAACAAAATCGCGTAATAAGTTACCAATAAGTGAAATAAGAAAACATCAAAATAGTTTTCAACGTATTCTCAAAGCGGGAATATCTTGTTTAATTTTTTTCTCGAATTGAACAGAATCCCTCACAAAACTGTCGTCTCGTTTTCGATGAATTTTTGAAAATTATACCAAAATATATTTGGCGCCTTCCTAGAAGTAGAATATTGAAGAGAGCTTTTTGTCCTAAAAATATTGTTCTTCAAAGTTGATTCATTAAGAGAGGTAATGTAAAATTATTGAAAAATTTAAATAATTTTCCCGCATTTTTGAGTAAAATATTAGAAATATTAAAATCGATTTTGCCAAAGGTGGTTCCAACGTTTTACTTTCTCGACTAACTACGAACGTAGTTAAGGGAAACTATTGTAATCGTGAGCCGGAAATCGGCAATTGGTACTTTAGGGCAAAACAACAAAACTTATTGCCGTGTTATAGTAACAAAAACGTGAATAAACCTTCTGCTCAAAGGTTTTAAACATTCTGTGGTCATACTCTTCGTTTTGCTGGTCCTTGATTCCGAAAAATAGTGACAGCAAAACATGTCTCTTCTTGTTTGTCGTTCGTGACGCCAACGCTAGCGCTTTAACAGTGCAGCCGATCTTCTCCAAAATTGATTTTGCCTAATCTACCTGCTGATGTTGCGGCGTTGAATTTGAAACTGGTATTTTAATTTTTTTTGGGAGGGGGGCGTTCTTTACATGAAGCCCCTGACCTTTTAAAAAAATAGGTTCATATTTTATTATTAAATTTTGTTGTCGGGTAGCGTCAATTGCTCTTAAGGGAATTGTGTAGGTCTCATTTCCGTTAAAATTCCTGATGTTTTGAAAATTGCAAAAGTTTAATTTCTTTTCAGAGTCTTCCTACAACTAACACATTAAAGATTAAGATTTTTCTTTAATAAAATCTGTTCTCTAAAGAGATATTTTGAAATAAAGTTACGCTTATATTCTTTGAAAATTTGAGAAGTTTGCGAGAAATACTTACTTATTTAAAAAATTCTTACTTATTTAAACAATTTGTTTCTCAAAAATGACACCAAATTTGTTCTTAAAGTTTTTTCGTATGTAGCAAAGAATGGTAAAAAGGTGATGCTATTCCCATTTCCGGCAAACTGTATTTTTTTAAATTGCCAAATTTTAACATACAAATTTAAAAAAATGAAAAATGATATTGTTGCTTTAAACAATATCTGTTCGTAAAACATCTCTATATATAACGCCATGTGCATTTTTTAAAAAACGAGTAGTTTATTGTAATTTGTGCTTGAAATGTATATAATTACGAAAAACATTTTGTGAATAACGACTCCAAATTCTTTCTTTAAATTTTTCCATGGATAAAATAAGGAATGCTTAAAAATAGAGCAGCACATACACATTTATTCATTCGTCCATTTTAGATGATATTCAACATAGTCTGCGATTGCTTCTGAAATAAATTAACTCCATTAGCAATACTACACTGAATATATTGTAACTTATCGTAAATATCACTATTTTCCGACAGGTTACCTTTTTCCAATGAGGATCAGTATAGCTCATATTCTTTGACACACACTATTTCAGCTTTTGACATTTCCATCGTATTAAGAAAAAGGAGAGCTCTTACTTCTCTTATTTTCCTGTCACCACGCAGCCCGCGCTGCGCTCGTGGCTAGCTCTTGGTCAGCGTGCTCGCATTCTACTACGCGGCCCCGGGTTCGATTCCTGGTTGAGCCAAGGCTATAGTGTGCGTTTGTCTTGCAAAGTCACAGTATATGTTGCTGTGTGACGATGAGAAAATTCATTTTTGAGGTTGAGAAGGCTGGAATGCGGCGTGGGGATCTCTATGTGCTAACCCCCGTAACCAATGGCTCCAAGTTCGGGACGTCGCCGGACCCATAGTAGCATAGTATATAAACACGCGTAACTAAATAGCATAGTATCAGTGTCCTATAGACGGCACAACACTTCTTAGAAACACAAGGGGCAGGTTCTTAACGCTACATGCTAATAACAAATATTTGATGATGGACGGCCTCCTCCTTGGAGCCTAGGGGTCACATGAAGTGGTCAGTCTCGCAAGCTGGACGTACTGGATGTGATAATCTTATCAATATGAATCATAACAGAATTGTCACAATAATGTAATCAAATATTTGCATTTTCTAATTAAAATGGAAACTGTTTAATAGTTTATGGATGGTCCCCACGTTCTCATGTGAATAACAATACCCTAAACACCTCTGGCATTGCAGGAGGCTGCAAATTTGTGCGTGCATCGGAAATTAGTACTATAAATTGGTAATGAAACAATACTAAAGTATTTTTCCTGAATAGTAGTTCAAACTTCTTATTAAGTTGAAAATAAGGATAGATGCTGAATTAAGAACTTGGGAAACATCAGAAAAATATTTAGCATCCCAAATAACTTTCTCTTCTTAATAAGTACTTTCATGAGGGCCAGAAAGTAAAAAATATTTTGTTATGCTGTTTTGAGAGTCAGTAATATACAGTAATAAGACATTTATCCATTTTGGTTAGGTAAAGTCAAATATTATGCCATTATAATCAGTTTCGTAATGACGAACTTAACCGCCCTAGTGTGGTATTGTAATTCATTACCATACTAGGGCGATAAAATCAAGGTGTACTTTGCCACTCATCTTTTGAAAATATTTTGTGCTTCTTTGACTTGTTTCCTTCGTTTTTCCTCTTTAAAAACAATAACTGAGTAAACGTACTGATATCAATCTTGTCATCAAGTAATATTGTACTCTTTAACATAGTCGTGGGTCCAAAGACTTCTTGGTTTTTATTCTTCCCTGACTTGCCGGAAAAGTCAACACTTTTTCAATCAACACTTTTTTCGTAATGGAATGAACTTTTATTTCACACAAATATTTAAAAATTAAATACTCACGCTCATATTTTTTTTTTGATTTGTTGGGTAACAATGTTTCTTTTTATTTCCGAATCAGCGCTACACTCATATGAAAATTATACACCAAGTGTGTTTGAATGGTTCTCCTTTTTGAGAACACTGTGACCACTTATACTCGTAGTAGAAAAAATGTGAATAATAAATGAGGGGTATGACGAAATTATACATTGAATCTAACAATTTTTTACAAAGTGGATAAAGTGTTGTACGATATTCGTGTCGTAACATCTGATTACAATACTCAATTGGTTACCAAACTCGGCGTATTGAACTTACTGAACTTCACAACTGGAACACGGTCCCAATTTTCAGTCTGTTCCGATCTTCTCCGGGCGGTCGTATGATTTCTATAGAAGAGGCGTAATTCAACTACGCCCTAGAAACTGAAAGCTTCATTTGCGGTCGGTTAAACACACATAAGTGGTGCCGCTCTTGTGGTTTCGAGGGCCCGCGAACAAGTTTCATAATCCAGCCACTTGGCGCGCGGCGCGGAGGTGGGGGGTGGGGGGTGGGGTGGGGGAAAGCAAACTCCTGCGCGGGGGTGGCGCTCGAACATGTCGGGCGTCGCGCGAGTTTGTTTTCGCCCCCCCTCCCACGATTCTTGAACGATTGCGTTGGCAGTTGAGGGAGCGGAGGCGGGGAACGGGGGTGATGGGGACCGGGGGCACTGAGGGGTTGGGGGAGGTCTAGAGGCGGCGGTGGAGATGGGTGCGTGGGAGGGAGCGATCGGTAGGAGGGAGCTGTGGCGGAAGAGATATAGGTCGTGGCTGGGTTGGTTGGTTGGTTGGTTGGTTTGTTGTTAGTGATTCCGTGCGCGTCAACGGCTAAGGTCACTGATCTCGTAAGTGTAGTGCATGTTGTTTCCTCGGGAGGTGAAAATCTTCCCCTGCTGGATGGCGAAATCCAACGCCGACCTACCTTTGGCAAGCGTGGTTTCCCTCAACCACGTATCTCCCACCACAAGCTCTAAGCTACCGACAGGTTTCCCGGCATGTGTGTTAGTGTAAGTGTGTGTATGAGATGAAGATAGGACAGGAAGAGATAGTAAAGATCGCGCGTGGTCCGTGGCCCGTTTGTTTGGGTACTGCACCGGCATTCGCCTGGTGTTGATCGAATAAACCAAGGAAATCTACCGATCAGAGCAGCTGATCGCTAGAATTCTCCTCCAGACAGCGACTGAATTCGACCTAGCTGACAAGCTGTGTAGTATCGAAAAGCTTACATCTGTTGGAACTGGAACCTCCAACCTCCCGATCAGAGGCACTGCAGTGACACCAGTTGATGGCCCGAGCCACTTCTTCCGGTCCTTGGATGGGTGGGTCGGTAGGGGTAGCGAGGGGATGGGCCGCTGGGTTGTGTAGTGAGGAAGGCGGGGGCGGGGTGGAATGCGTGGGGCTGGGGTGAGGAGAACGGGGGAGGGGTTTGTTGGGATTGTGGAATCGTCTGCGTTGTTGTGGGGCGGTGTTGGAGGCGGCGGCAGGGGCTGGCAGAAGCGCTTTAAATCGTTAATCAGTGGGGGAGGCAGTGAAGTCGCTCCCTCATCGATCGTGGCCGGGCGCCGGCAGGCGGGCGGAGGGCGGAGAGCGCTGGGGGCGGGTTGGGGGCGTCGCGTTCCGAGACATCCGGGAGGGCGAGGGAAACGCCGCCACTTGGAACTCCCGGCCAATGTCGAAGCCGACGAGGGTCGAGGTCGGGTGTTAACGAGAGAGGCGGTTGTCAAACGCGCACCGTGACGCAGAATAATTTCGGGGCCAACTAATACGTTGTAGGATGTATCACTAACTGAAGTTCAATTTTCCAATTTTAAAACTTTTTTCTTCTTTTAATATTCATAACATTTTGTGATGTATTAACTGACAACTTTTTATAAATGTCTTTTTTAGTTAATGAACATTTTAAATAAGCTTAATAAGGTCAAAATAGTCGTGGACCTGATAAACACTGTAGTTCGCGTTTTGATATCGTGTTATTGTGAGAATTAAATGTGAATAACTGTAAAAATCTCATTTTCACAAAGTACGTTATTTTTTCCTTTTACATTTTATTAGCAAATAGTGCTGATGTAAAAGCATATAATTAATTTCTGTAATGTTGGTAGCGTTTATGTTACAGTGTAATGTAGTAACTTGTATATTACTATTATTTCAGCACTCAATCAAAAACTCAAACGATATTACTCAATATTACCCAAGAGCTAATATTTTTTAAACGTGTACGAGTAACCTAAATATCTAATGTTTAGGAATTTATTGCATTAATAATAATATTTATGCTTCCATATAAATCTTGTGGAACAGGTACGAAACTAATTTGTACTTCTACAATTTTCAAAAAATCAGAAGTTTTTGCACAAAATCGGACCTAAACCATGTTTATTAGAGTTATTTGCGTTACGTATGAAAGAAAATTAAATAAAGAGCTTCCATTTTGGGAAAATTTTGAAAATGTTCAAAGGTGTTTATGTAAAGTTTCGTTTCAATTTTAAGAGTCGGCAACATACGCAGAAGGATGTGAGACTATATTTTGATAAAAATATTGCATACGGTTTAAGACCTTATTTGCGAACGGACCGAGAAAGTCGGAAAGAAAATAAGAATCGCTTTATTTCCTTAAGGTCACCTGAGGTCTATATTTTGGCCCAAATCTTAACATGGATGTTTTGCAGAATTACGCAACTCTCTTGGTACTCTATCTACGAGAGTAGAAGCAAATGCGTACAAGTAGAGAGCAAATGTGCCTTCATTTATTTTCATGTGTATAAAATTGCTTTCGCCTGCCGTAGAAATGATTGGCTGCACAAAAAAAGAGAACGTCATCGGGGGATCGCTTAAGTGCGTTCAGTCCTGTAGAACATTTTACCTTTTGCAGCATTTGTCTGTAAGCTCCCACAATGCATTGACTGAGCAATAATATTGTCTCAGCATCTATCCACCACTATCCCAATAGAAGTAATCTCGTGAGCCAAGCTTTTTCGAAAACACAATTTTCTCCCGTATGTTACGGTGAGAATTTAATCGAATTATCTGCAAGGAAAGAGAAACATGAAGTCATAATCTTTCAGAGAAAACAATTTTGTGGAGATATTTTCCGATTCCGTTTCTGTGAAGTATCCTACTTTGAAGTTGAAGCATCATTAATATTTCACGTTGGAGCGTAAGAAGTGACATTTTACTTTCATATTATAAGCTAAGCATTGGATTTTTTTACATTGTATAATAATTGTGCGGTACTAGTCTAATATTTTTTGGCATAGAAGGATTTGAGAAGACTAAGATTACTATTTAAAAATTTGAACGTAAAAATAAGTAGTTCTTGATACAATAGTAATTTATTTTAAAATGTTTTATTTTATTCTAATTGTTAGTAAAATGTAAAATAAAAATGAAAACGTGATTACATCGGGAGACGGTGCGCCCCCGCAATAGAGTGTTACACAAGAAAGTAAGAGGTTCGCGCTCAAAGCAGGAAATAGCTGCTGGTTTCGATTTCTTGATGAAGATGATGATGAAATGGATAGTTTTCCATGTTATCAGAGGATATGGGTTAACATTTTTACAGCTCACTATTTACCGTGTGTGCTCCCAGAACCGGGGCTTGTTTATCCTATTGAAAGACTTCTAGTGTTTGAAAACAAAGGTCTGGAGTTCATTGTTTTAAAGTAGAGGTAGAAATGAATACTACTCCCTGAAGCATTATTTGGTTTTAGAAGGCAATCATTGCTTTGTTCTGTTATATTGTTAGACCTGCCATTTCTTGGCGTGTAACAAAAATACATCTGTATACGTCTGTAAGACGTTTGCTACATACACGAGTTGCTATGATTCCATACTCGGAAAGTTTGTAAAAATCGAACCTTCATCACACTTCCTTAATGAAAGTCAAATTATGAGATGACATGTCGACAGTTTCCTAAGGTGTTTGCTTTCTCTTGTTTCGAGTACGAAATGGTTCCAAGAGCCGGCCTGGGTGTGCCGACTCAGCGCTTCGGCCCAGAGAGTCGCGGGTTCGAGTCCCTCCCCCTGGGAATACTTTGTCCCTTGTCTCTCATGTGTGTGTTGTCACGGAGGGCCCCGCGTGCTGCTGACCCCGGATCAGAGGAGCCCCCAAGTTTGTTGATGTCTAGTGTGCGGTCAAATACGCGTTCCATTGCGACGTAAAGGGTTAACAGGCTGTGGCTGGAAAAAGCCTTAAGAAAAAATTTCTAAGGTAAAAAGAAATGTTGCTTAATTTCATAGAATTCCTCGTAATTTATTTTCGGTAATTCCACATGAAAGCTGATAATTCTAAGTTTGGACTTCTGTTAGTCTGTTGAGCAGTAAATGTTCCGATCACTTTTATCGTGTGTGTAATAATGAGTTATTAGAGACGTGGATCGTGTCAAACAACGCAGTTTCTTTAAGCAACGCGCGTGACAAGTCAATGCTCAGGAACTTTTTCCTCTCGCAGGAGGGAACGAAAGCAGGTGGTCGCTCTAGGCAATTCCACAGAAGGCTTAAATTTCCTCTCGGGACTTTAATTACTTCTCCGCAAAGGAAAAGCATTAAACCCGGAGCCGAAGATCACCAAGTAATTGCACTTTAAAAAATTCAGAAATTGGAGCAAAATTCCTAATTAAAGTGACGTGAATTTGGGCGCAACGAAGCAACATCGCGATGGGCGCGCGTTAGGGCAAGATCTCAAAAAGCTGGTCAAAAGTGAAAAAAAGTTTTATTTTAGGAATTCAAGGAAGCAGTTGGGTCGACTGGGTCCCAGAATGTCTAATTCCTCGGTTAGAAAAGGTCTGAGGCGACACAGACGTTCTGCAGTATTCGAAAGTGGCCGCTGAGCGAGCAGCTGTTCCCGGTTTGAGCAATTTTCATCATTCAAATAGGGCGAAAATCGTGATGGGGAGTACAATGTTTACGTGTATTACAAATACTTCAAAAACATGTTAAAATTACAAAATTATAAATAATTTTGAAACAAAATGGTAAAATTAATTTGTTGTTTTTTGAAGTGGAAAACAGTAAGTTCCTCAGAGTTCACAACGAAATTTGTAAAAATTTAATTCTCTACGATTTAGTCCCTGAAATTTCAAAAAAGCTACTATTCTGCATTTCATGCAAAATTTTTTTAGACGGTTATCAATTTTAATTCGCCATATTTGATCCGCCATTTCGTTTTTTTGCGATATTAACATTGGAATCGGAACAGCGAACCAATAAACCGTGTTTACAAATTGTTATGAAAATTGAAACATTTTAGACGTTTTTAAATGTTAATCTGCCATGTTGTATCCGCCATTTTTTGCAGTTTTGACATTGGAATCGTAATCAGCCCAGGAATGCAAAGTGTCACTACATTTCAATAACGTTTTCGTATTTTGGCCATCTTTTTGAGGTCTTGCCCCACTGTGCGGCGGAGAGGCACAGTTCGTTAGCCCGCTTTTTCCAGCCATTCGGGAGAGATCATCGAAATTTTCCCCGTCACCGCTCCGGAGGTTCCGCGTTCCAGCCCGCATTACCAGACACCGCGCCCTTCAGTCCTCAAGCGGCCCGCTCCGCCCCGTCCTCCTCATTAATGGAGGTGAATCCTTCAGCCCACCCGACAGCCCCAGGGGGGAGAGACTTCGTAATTCCATTTCACGCCCGAGGTGGAAATTTGTTATTAGTTAGAATCGATCACGTTGTAACGATTTCAAATTATTCTTGATCATTTTATTACAATACTTTTTTTATTTCTATAATTTATCCATCATGATGAAATATTTCAATAATGAAATTTTGTTTCAATTCCCATAATTTATTTTCTTTATTATAGTAATTTTTACCTCAAATTACGTATTAGAGGGAAAATAAATTTCTTAATTATTCATCTCATTCGAGGCGGCCCATGCGACCGCCCAAGGACGGATGTGGATTTCAGACTTCGTCTCTTCCGCGTTACTGCATTTCACATCTGAGGGAGAAATTTATGGTATATCCGGAGTTTAGGGTGGCACCGGTTCCTTCGGTTCCTTTGGTTCACTGATCCGGTTCACTAGAGGGGAATCGACTCACTGAATCCTTGTTTATTGTTCGCATGTTGTAATGGTCACCATGTTATCTCAAGAATTATAATTTCTATTTAACACTCACATGCTACTTAAAATATCATTACTACTCAAAGCCAAAATTTAATTACCAAAAAAAGCATATTATCTACTTAACACTTTTTTATATGCTCTAGAATTCACAGTATATTTCACTAACACTTTCTACTTAAACTCTTTTTTTGTTATTGGGGGCTATCGCCCTCCAAACCCCTCCATTTTAATAATATAAAATCAACCCGATAATTTTTTTCAAACAAACGCTATATTAAATATAGCAGTATTTTATTAGAAAAAAGAAAAAATCAACTCACATAATCGCTGAAATTATAGAATTTTATTAGTATTAAAAATACTATGGTAGTAAAATTGTAACGTCTCTACTAATTACGTATAACATCCTTATAACACGAAAAACTTCAATGATTCATCAAATTCAAAAATTCTTCAATGTATCACCAAATCTGCTTTTATCTGAAAAAATACACACTTTACCTTTTATGAACTAAAGTTCAGTAAAAAAGAAGAGTCCTTTCACACAGACATTTTCACACTATGACCATTCTCGCCTCTGACTCTACAAATCCACTCAAAACCATCTGTTCTATCCTTTCTCTCGATAAACTTCATTTCATTCTTGCATACATTACATACACGTCGAGACGCAAGCAAACCCACTTTCTCACACCACTGAATCACATTCAAACTTCCCTTTCGGCGCAAATCATAAATAAATTCTGAATTTATGCCTTCCATCTCGGTAGACACACAAAACAATTAAAAATAAACTTGAAATGTCAATAAAACACGCAAATCCACGCCACAAAATTCTTCGCAATTTGAATATTCATAAAATTATGAAGTAAATAATTTTGTAGTCATAGTAACAACTAAATGTGTTATTAGGAGGCTGTTTTTTTAGTAAATCAAGTCTATTTCAACCAGCTAGCTAAAGTCTTAATTTTGTGATTTAAAAGAGTATTGTGAAATGAAATTTTAGATGTGAATTGAAATTTAAAATGTATCATCATGAAGAAAAAATGTTTCATAATTGGAAAAATGTATAACTTTATTTGACATAGTGACATAGTTAAATTGTGTATATATTTATGCTTTGAATCAATGCCATCAAAATTTTTCTCCAGTGATTGAAGTGAACCGTGAAACTATAACCTTGTGAATCACGAGATTAGTGAACCGAATTTATTATTAAATAGAATCGATCACATTGTAACTATTTGACATTATTCTCGATCATTTTATTACATTTTATTATCATAAGTAATTAATCATGATGGACTATAGCAATACTGTATATTGTGGTGACGTTGATATCTTCTTTAAACTCTTTGTTTATGTTATCTAGCAGCTACTACTCTTGACTTGATACATTTCTTATGCTGCAGTTGGCTATTCTGGATGTCTATGAGCGCCAATAAACATATTACTGTTTCATAACGTTTATATTAACGTTTTATAACGTTAATAGTTATGACTATTTTTTCGTGTATTATACTTTTAAGAAATGTATGCGGCAAAAACTTTTCAAGCCGAGATCAAGGCATATATTTTATTGAATTATCTAATAAGTTTGTAGTAAGTAGAACGATTTGGGAGAAGAAAAGTGAATAGAAGAATATTCTAACCTAAAATGTCTTGTGAAAAGTTTTGTGACTCGACTTTGATAACAGTCGAGAAGTGACTTTGGTTAGTATTTTTTTGTCAAATAAATCGAGTAATGCAAGTATTAAACACCGATCATTCTATTAAATGTTAAGTTATTTAGCTTAAAGCAACTGACATTGAACTTTTCAATCCTTACAACGTTATGACCAAGCTTCCTGCTACTCAATTAGACCCCAGTGTTGTACACGCTATGCTAGACTCTTTGATTAGATATTTGAATGATAGAAGACTTGCTGTCGTTGGTGCTAAGGAAGTAAGAAAGAGGACGAGTCTTGCGAACCAGGAAAAAGTATTACTTCTGCCAAAAACACTGAAACATTTGAGACTGATGATGATGTTTCGCAAACTAATGGAGAATTGTCATCAACTGATGAGCTCTCACACAGCAGTGAGAGCGGCTCAAACGAAGTATCGTTGTCAGCGCCAGCTGCACAAGCCCTGAGGCCGGGGGCGCAGGTCTTGTGAAGGCGGTGTCAGGAAAGCGGAAGTGCACGACAAGCAGAGAGGCTGTGTCGGTGTTATCCGCAAAATACTGAGCGACTGGGAATATAGAATAATTAGTTTGAAGAGTGTGGATACCTGTCATCAGATATTCAAGCTTGTGGAAAACGATATCTTTGACGATTTTGAGTATATTTTGGCCACTTTGCAACAGAGGAGAAACACAATGACGTAAGAATGACTTACAAATTCAATGGTTCAGTAGATGTGTAAAGGAATTGTAGTTAAGAGATTACTAACATAAAACGTGTATATTTTCTAGAAATGTTCATTAAAATGCCATTATATAAAAGTAATTCCTTGATTTATTTCAAATGAAGTCCAACCATCCTTATCAAAGTCACCCTCGTATATTTAAAAGTAAATAAAAAGAACTGTCTGTCCAATTTCATTTAGGGTTGAAATTGAAACTATTATCACTAAAACACTGCTTCTAATGATCTTCAATTTTGTATATCAAAGTCACCCCAAAAGAAGGATGACTTTGATAGAGAGTTTTAAAAATATTTTAAGGATGTGAATTAATATATATATATATATATATATATATATATATATATATATATATATATATATATATACACCCCGTGTGACCCGCCTAAGATGTTCCCTTTAATTTTCTCCTGAACCGTTGCAGATGCTGAGATGCGGTTTTCACTAAAACTACTATATGCAAGGGGCACATATAGTCATGCATAATATTATTCTATTGCATTTTTTATTAACAAGTGGTATTGTTATGTAAAGTATCCTTCAACATCCACGCATGTGCTACAATTTTCTAAAGTGTAATTTTATGAATGTCACCCCATTCTTTGGTAATGGAATTTTGTTTCAATTCCAGCTGTATGTTTTCTCCTATAATAACTTTATCCAAAAACTACGTATTTGTAAAAAAATAATTTCGTAACTTTCTAATCCTATTCATTTGTTGATTGTAAATATTCTCTTACCGAAGTTTTCCTTTCGTGATTGGTGAATCCAATTTCATGTAAATAAGCCTAATCTCATGGAAGATTTTATGATTCTTCTCAAATATTTCTCTCCAACGTTTTTTTTTAGAATTTCCTTTAACATTGTACTTTCTAATTATCGCTTACACGAATATGGTCATTCTCGCCTCATATTTTTTTCCATTGACTGTATCATTCTATGACATACTTGTACTGATCCGAACTTTATTTGGCAGAAAATCTGCGATTCCAGTACTCGCAGTATATAATATAAGAGCAAGGAATACACAAACCTGAGAACACGAGAATAGTAAATTTCAACCAATGAAGAGCGGACATGGTTCGAAATCTTGAAAATGAGAGAGAGCGAGAGAGAGATCGCGAGAGAGGGCGAGAGAGCGAGAGTGACAGAGAGATCGCGAGAGAGAGCGAGAGAGCGAGAGTGAGAGAGCGAGAGTGAGAGTGAGAGAGAGCGAGAGTGAGAGTGAGAGAGAGCGAGAGTGAGAGTGAGAGAGAGAGAGCGAGCGAGCGCGAGAGTGAGAGTGAGAGAGAGTGAGAGAGAGTGAGAGTGAGAGTGAGAGTGAGAGTGAGAGAGAGTGAGAGAGAGAGCGCGCGAGAGAGAGAGAGCGAGAGAGAGTGAGAGTGAGAGCGAGAGCGAGAGTGAGAGTGAGAGCGAGAGCGAGAGCGAGAGTGAGAGCGAGCGAGAGTGAGAGTGAGAGTGAGAGCGAGCGAGAGTGAGAGTGAGAGTGAGAGCGAGCGAGAGTGAGAGCGAGCGAGAGTGAGAGCGAGCGAGAGTGAGAGCGAGCGAGAGTGAGAGCGAGCGAGAGTGAGAGCGAGCGAGAGTGAGAGCGAGCGAGAGCGAGCGAGAGTGAGAGCGAGCGAGAGTGAGAGTGAGAGAGAGCGAGAGCGAGAGAGAGCGAGAGTGAGAGTGAGAGAGAAAGAGAGAGAGAGGGCGCTCGGGAAGCGACAGACGAGTCACGGATTTCTCCTAAAACCTTACACCACAGTATGCGTGCGCTTGCGTGTGTATGTGTGAGAGAGAGAGGAAAAGAAAGAGAGGAAGGAAGAGAGAGAGAGAGGGAGGAGGATATTGAGGAAGCGCCGGAGAGAGGGGGAGTGTGTGGAGTTTGTGTGAGAGTGAGTGTATGAGTGAGTGAGTGTGAATGGGTGCGTGAGTGAGTGTGAGTGTGAGTGTGTGAGGGGTCAGTGTGTGTGACAGTTCAGCACCGCAGAACTCTCCAATCTCCAACTCTCCAAGAAAGGTAAAAATATTTTACCTTATTTGTGACTTCGACAAACGCAGCCAAATTCATTTTTCTTCTGTTTTCTTCAAACACGGCCCCTGACTTTTCTTCTATTTTGTCTACTGTTCTATTTGCTCCACTTATTAGTAACTTTCTTATGCATCCTTCCTTATATTTTCTGCTTTCCCGTCGCACTTAATCTTGAAATGGAGACCAGGAACGTCCGGGTTCTCGCGCGTGCTTGCGCTGCAATCTGGACCGGCCGCGGCTGCGCGGTGAGAGCGAGTGCAGAGGGAGGCGCGGAGTCGCTATTCAGAGGAGCGACGAATGACAAAAGGGAGCGTCCACAGTCTCTGGAACGCGACTCTTTCCACGGCTTTTTCCTCCTTTCGAGAGCCTTTATCGATTTCCGATGCCAACTACTTCTTTTGCTCGAGACCTAGAACCCACAGTGGAGTTCTAGATTTCGAAGATGGTCTTGGACTTACAAACTGATGTCACTAGCTAGTTTTCTATGCTGTCCAATATTCTCAAAATCATTTTTTGAAAATATAATTTTTAGCACACGGTGCTTTTCTAAGGCACTTGATTTATTTGAGGCTTTCCAAATTCTTTTATCATACGTATATCATTATGTTCTTTGTATTTTTAAGGTGTTTTCGGAAGAAAATTCAAAACATTTTTTCCATCTTTGAAGAAGTGCATTTTCTCTAGTTGTGTAAATTAATGCTAATTTTTTGTGAAAAAATTAATACATTTTGAAAAATTCTCTTTAAATTCCAAATATAAATCCCATTCTTTGTATAGAGACGTCTCGCTTAGTTCTTTAACTTTTTTGGCTATAAATAATACTTTCCGAAATATTTTCCTCTGTACTTACAAACATCAGCTTTCTGTGATTTCGTCTTCGAGTACAAATCTTATACATTTCCCATCATAATTGTTTTATTTTTTCAGTAATCTGACAGAATTGCAAGAATTTGACATGAAGCGATTTGTACTCATGACGATGTCGGAAGGTTTATACGGAAGGTGGAGTTACTACTCAGTTGCGGTGAGGCGGCGGAGCGGGCCTCAGCGCCTGAGTCTCGCCACGCGGAATACGGTATTGAATTGAAGTGAGTTGAATTGAATATCAACCTTATGAAATCATAGCAATACTTTCTTGATTTTCTAATAATCCTAACGTTCATTAATTTATTCGAAAGAAAACAAGATGTAAAATTTATTATTAATACTTATACTATTATATTAGGCTAGCGGAACCGTCAAACATTGTTCTGCTCTCTCTCTCTCTCTCTCTCTCTCTCTCTCTCTCTCTCTCTCTCTCTCACTCTCTCTGTATCTCTCAGAATCTCTGTGTCACTGTCTCGGTCTCTGTCCATCCCTCACTGTCGGTCTCTGTTTGCCTGTCTCCCTGTCTCGCGTGAGCCGCCCGTCTTATCCTCCTCGGCCTGGCCCTGCGCTGCAGGCATCGCCCAGCAACAATGGAGCTCAGGTGGAGCACAAGCGCACTTGGAACGGAAATTGAATTAAAATGAAACGCCATCTGATGCCGCAGCTCCATCTAGTGTATGTACAACAAAATGAACGGCATAAAAACCTTCTCTAAGAAAATACAAGTAGATGGAGATCGGTCACTCGATGTACCAACATCCATTTTATATATGTAGGGAATAATTACTAACTTCAATAATAATTTTTGTAATCACTGCTATCTTGAATATCTCTAGCAGTGGCTGGTACATATTCGTCTATTGCCATTCCCTCTCAGCCAATAACTTATTTCCTCATTGACCCCCTTTAGTCCTCCGAAGGGTCGTTATCGATCCCCTTGATCGAATAGATGTCCCTTCCTAAGGATAGAAAACGTTAAAAAGTTGTTGAGATTGGTTTGTGGTCTTTATAAAAATGCGCATAAGTAGAAAATCTTTTTTAATTTTGTCTCTTCTGCTAGTGGAAAAAGGACATCGATCTCATTACAAAATATAGGGTTTTGTAACCAAATGCTGCCAATATTCAATATTTCTGTACGAAATTAAACATGTTTGTGGAATGTTTTCTTTCATATTTTAATGCCAAAAACTACATAAACTCCCTATTATTGTTATTATTAATGTTATCATTAACAGTATTACTTTTACTCGCTTGTGAGGATACTAGTCTGCCAGTGTCAGCCAATCTTCGCAACTCCGGAAGTGTACGCGTCGCTCCGCATGCCGCGTCCTGGCTCATGAATATTCAGGCCTGCGCCTAACGCCCTGCTTCAATCATATATTAGGCGCTGATGTTAAATTGATAAATCCGCTTACTGAACACATTCAAATGTGTCTTCGCCTGTTTCTCTCCGCAGCTCATCCCTCTCTGCGCCCCTTTCTCCCTCAGCGCACCGAGTTCCTCTTCGAACTTCATCTTCCTCCGCTGGATGTGCTGCATTTTGCTTTAAATTTATTTTATTTAAAGTCACTTCAACGACAAAGTTATTAGCAACTACAACTATACATGATATATTATAGTCTACATAGGATTTCAATTAAATAATGAACACACAATTTAAACAAGTATTACAACAGTAATTTAGAATAGAGCCATGCTTGTAAATAATTATACACTTTTTTACACTATTTTATATAAACTAAATATGTTTTCTTGAAAAACACAATACTATAAAGTAGTTTGAAGATTGTCAGTCTGTAGGATTGATTGGCGTTCATGGATATATTTAGTATAAGACTGAAAAACTTGCACAAATTGACAGTTGTTCGTTGCATGATTCAAACTTTAAAGAAGCTGTGTTAATTAACAGATATGAGTGAGTGACTTTGCTTAGTGCGTTCATATCTGATTCGAAAAGCGCCACTTCATCTTGGCGATTAAGATTTTTGTTAGTTTTTAGTATCTGAAAATCATCAATCATTTTATGTATGCTACGAATTTTGCGATTTGCTATATTTTGTTTTACTATTCTTTTAAATATTGTTTTAAATCATACACTCGTTGCAACTGAACCTCCGTCATCGATGATAACAAAAGTTGTGAATTATGATGCATAAAATGATCTAAATATCCCCCAAATCGTCGAAAATTAGTTTAAGAAGCAGGGTACCTCAAGCTACAATATCAGTAAAATTGTCATATTTCTTCTTAAAGTAATTTATTTGTATTTGCCTTTCATACTGTGACACGGTGAAGCATTTTTTTGTTGTAAATGTTTGACTCATCTAAATTATTAGAACAAATCATGAAGTCAACAATTGCCAAACTATTTTCAGTTGTGTTTCAGTAACTCTTTTAGTGTATTGAATAAAGTGCTTACCATACACAAAGCTTTTGCTATTAATTCAATGTAATACTAATTTCAAATATATACAAGTTCAGAATGAAAAAAATATGAATATCTAATCCGTTTATACACTATATGCTCAAAAGCATCCGGACACGGCAAATGCTGTTATGGTGTGGTTTTGCTTTTCATGGAGTGGGCTTTCACCCCTTGTTTTGTGTGGCACTATAACGACACAGGCATGCGTTGATGTTTAAAATACCTTCTCGCTTTCCACTGTTGAAGAGCAATTCGGGGATTGCATCTTCCAATACGATCGAGCATCTGTTTATACTGCACGGTCTGTGGTGGAGTGATTACACGACAATAACATTCCTAAAATGGACTGGCCTCCACAGAGTCCTGTCTTGAATCCTATCGTACACCTCTGGGATGTTTTGGAACGTCAACTTCTTGCCAGGCCACACTGACCTACATCGATTCGTCTCCCCAGTGCAGCACTCCGTGAAGAATGGTCAGCCATTCCCCAAGAAACATTCCAGCGCCTGATCGAAAGTATACTTGCGAGAGTGGAAGCTGTCATAAAAGCGAAGGGTGGGCCAACACCCTACTGAATTCCAGCATTACCGATGGAGGGCGCCACGAACTGGTCAGTCATTTTCAGCCACGTGTCGGGATACTTTTGATCACGAAGTGCTTGTAATTAAATCAACAATGAGAAAATTAATAAATACATTAATATTTCGAAACATCAAATATGAGAAACATCCTAATATTAATAAAAGTGAATAAAAATGACCATGAATACTACTTTACTCAATAATACAAAGATTATAATTACAATAAATAGCAGTACAATTTGCCCATTCGATTAAAAAGGCCTGCCTTCAAAACGCGGAGACTGGCTACAAAATAACCCTCTAGTGGAAAGCATTCGAAAATGTATGCTACCCAGGCGTGAAAAGGGAAAATGGACCAAGGTTGCCGGTCTGGGGATCATCGCGAGCCGAAATTTGAGCGAAGGCGACCGAATACGGCGAGTACAAGGGTCTCCGCCCCCCTCCCCCGCCGCAAGGAGCTCTTGTTCACACGATCGGAACTGCCGCTCGGGCAATATAGTGAAGTGCTCCGACCTCACCGCAGACGCCCACTGCCTCCCGCGTCCCCGTTCCTGCCCGGTCGTCCTTTTGCGATCGCTGCGGCCCCGACACTAGCGCTCCTCTCGAGCATAACGCGACTGCACAGTTTGCGCGTATTTCGCTCCCTGACGTCTTTACGAGTGTCTAAGAGCTGGCATCGGGAGAGGTGGCTAGGGGGCATCAACTGGCGTCACGGGAGGTCCTGGGTGGCAGAATTCCCGACACTAGCTAGGTCGCATTCAGTCGCTGTCTGGAGGACAATTCTATCGGTGGCTGCTCTGATCGGTATTTTTCCGAGGTTTCTCCGACCAGGCGAATGCCGGCGCAGTACCCTAAAAACGGGTAATTTCCTTCCCATTCCTTGTCCTATCCATCCACACCACACACACACTTACCCTAACATGTACCACTCTACCACTCATGCCAGGAGACCGTTCGGGAGCTTAGAGCTTGTGCCGGATGAGGCGCTGCCCCGCTGGTGGGAGATACCTGGATGAGGGAAACCCCGCTAGCCGACGGCAGGGGAACTCGCCATGCAGCGGGGGAAGATCACCGCCACCTCCCAAGGGGAGAAACATGCGCGACACTTACGGGACTAATGATGAACCTATAAATCCTTATATACAACATTATTCCGTTCAATGTTTGGTGCAAACATGAATACATAAATAACGTGCTGTATTTACATTATGAAGTTCATGCCCATTAAGTGGATGAAGACACCATTCAATTGAGACCAAAATATTATCTCGCAATTCACGAAGTTGGATATTTTATGGCACATCATCTTGCTGCCGACTCGACGCATCTGATTTGGCGATGAACTCAAAACTTTCAGAAATGGCGAAATTATTATACTAGAGTTATTGAATAAGACAAAATGTATTTCCGACTGCAAAATGTATTTGCGACTGTGGATAATTTAATGTTTTATAAACATTTGATAATTAACATATTTGTTCTGAGGTGCGTTGGAAATCAATTTTTAGTCCATTTTTTTAATTTGAGTGTTATTTTGCGAGATGCGAATGAGTTGTTTATGAGCTGGTCGTTATGGCCTTCTTTTCTTAAGTTTCTTTTAACTATCGAAGAAATATTTTTGATGCGATTCATGGCAGGGCTATTTGTAGCCCAGTGTAACCCAGACTGATCAATGTCTTTAAGACGTTTTCCATCTTTCATTCCTGTTGTGACAGCGTAGTCATTGTCTTTTTTTTACCAAAGAACTAATTTATGCGAGAGAATAATTGGTACTTTAGGGCCTCTAAGTCTTGGTCGCGCCTCATTGTACCAGAAACATTGCACTTCAAACAGTTACTTTTGTCAAGTGCTTCTCAGGAATCATTACAATCCGTTAAGTTAGAGAAAAAATATGTAGTCTAATAATTGGGCCACCTCTGATCAGTTGTGACGTTTCATGGCGTTCTGGTTGTGTGGGTGACGGTTTGCGATCTTTACTGGTCAGCAGTTTTTAATAGAGCATATCACCAATAACAAGAATATTAAGTACTACCCTTGCCCGGAATACGCAAGAGACTTCGTCAAGGCATTAACAGCATGTCAAAGTCGTTAGCACTCCCTGTTAGGAAACATTTTTCGCTCAGAGAACAACCATGAGCGCCCCATTCCACGTGTGCTGCTCGAAGTATCTTAACGACGTTGGGGTTCGAAGCTAAACTTTGTCCATTCTCTGCGACTGCCATATAGTGCACTCTCCCGAACCTTGACCCTTTAAACTGAGCACAGCGCACATTGGGCGAGATTTCGAAGAGCGGGCCAAAATATGAAGACGTTACGCAAATTTAATGAAACCTTGTATATAATGGTTTTTGGGCATGTTGACTAAGATTCCAATGTCAGAATTGCAACAAAAAAATGGCAGATCCAATATAACGGATTAAAAATTTGTACACGTCCGAAAATGTTTCAATTTTAATAAACATTTTCAGTTAGTTTAGAGTTTTATGGGTTTGCTGATTCCGATTCCAATGTTAACATTGCAAAACAAACAAACTAGCGGATCCAATATGGAGGATTAAAAACTGCAAAACGTTTAAAAATGTTTTTGCACGAAATGCAGAATTGCAGATAATAACAGGTTCTGTTTTGACATTTCAATAGCTGGTAGAGCATACATTTTTACAAGTTTCGTTGTGGAACTCTATGGAACTTATAACTGTTTTCAAATAAAAACAATAAATTCAGTATATCATTTTTTAAACATTAATTATTAATTAACTGATTTTAACATGTTTTTCAAGTAATTGTAATACATGTACACATTGCACTCAAATCAAGATGTTCGTCCATTTTGAATGAATCGTAAAACCGAAAACAGCTGCTCGTTCACCGGCCATTTTGAATGCTGCAGAACATCACTGTGACGCCTCGGACCATCTAGAGATGGTCCGAGGCCGTGGAATTAGACACTGCAAAGCAACTGCTCAATAGAATTCTCTAAATAAAAAGTGCGAGTGTCGACAGTGGCAATGTTTTGTACACTCGTTTGTCAGCTAGGTCGAGTTCAGTCGCTGTCTAGAGGAGAGTTCTATAGTTTTGGGTGATTTCTCCTATCAACACCAGGCGAATGCCGGAACAGTACTCTAACGAACGGGCCACGGACCGCGCACGATCCTTCCCTCACATTCCTAGTCCTATGTCCCACTACACACACTCTAATTTGCACTACACTACTACACTTGTCGGGGGGCCATTTAGGAGATTAGAGCTTGTCCCAGCTGGTGGGAGATGCCTGATTGGGGGAAACCGCGCTAGCAGACGGTAGGTCGGCGCCGGATCTCGTCATCTAGCGGGGAAAGATCATCGCCACCACCGTAGAAAAACATGCAATACACTTACGGGACTAATTACCTACGCTGTTGACGCGCAAGTTATCTCTAACAACCATCATAAATAAAAACGTTTAGTTTTCGAGTTTTGGCCAGCGATTTTAGATCTTGCGCCATCGGGCGGCGCCGAAACCTTTGTGTGGGGGGCTGTCTCGCACGTGCCCCATTTGCGTTCGCGCGGTTATCTCCCCTCGACCCTTCCCCTACGAGCGCCGCTCCTCCTTAACCTCCTTATCGGCGCCTGGGGGCGCGGCTTCGACCTCCGCCACCGCCCTCGGCGCTGCTGCGGCTCCAATGCGCGTGCAGGTGGCGCTGGGTGATAGCAGTAGGTGTGGGAAGGCTCTCTTTATAAAATGTTCAAGGCGGAGGGGCATTTTGCAAAGAGAAGGGAAACACGATTTGAAATTTATTTTCTTTATGATACGTTTATATAAAGCGTTTAATTGTACATATTTAATTTATAAAGAATGTGAATAGAAAACTATTAAAATGTAAATATTTTTCACAAAACCGCTCCAATTTGTTTCAGTAAACGTTTTGTACGGATAGTGATAAACGCACTAAATAACAACATATAAATCCCATTCCAAGGTATTCTTTTTTTCTCTCAAATTACACAAACGTAATTTTTGAAATACCTCATACAAGTTTAATACTTACATTGTGAACAATTTTATTTTTATTTCATTTGTGAGTAGAAGTGCTTCAAATGATTTGTTTCTCAAATTTTTTCTGAGTAAATGAGTTGAAATTTGCGTATTTTCAGAAATTCTCAATCGACATTTTCCCAAAAGCTGTTCCGTATTTTACCATAAAAACTGCATGTAAATCGGTGTATTACTCTCTGTAGTATTATAACATCACATTTAAACTCCACTATTAGGGGACCGGAAACTTGACATGTGAAAAAATGCTTTTGTACGCCAAAGATGACAACTTGGTAACACCGAAAACTAAACATATACTAGAGACGTTAGGAAACTAACGAGTTCGGGAATGTCTGTGCCATTTTGTACTAGCAATATTGCCGGTATTTCTGGTATCTTACGAAATCTACCTAATCTAATCCATCTTTCAACTATTGGCATATTTTAAACGCCATTATATGACAAATGGGAAACAACGAAATCCAAGCCTAGACGAAAGAAATGAAGTACCTGCTAAAGCCCGGTCACATTTTGAACCATTAATAGGAAAAGCCGCATCGTCCTTCCGCTAGAAAAAATGAAGGTGTAAGAAGTTACGAAATTTATTGTAGATAACGCCCCTAGATGTGAATAGATTTGTGAAAGCGCTCGCGTAAGCATAAGTACAGCGACCAATCAAAATTTAGTTCTATATTCAACAAGAATTCTCGGAAAACGAAAACTTTGCCATTTTCGCTGTAACGTTTGGAAGAGAAACGTCTATTGCCACGCAGAGCTGCGGAGAAGCAAAGATTGGTCGAGACAATAACTCAAGAAGCTTAATAAACATAATACTTTCACAATCTATATTAAATCTCTCAACCTGTGCAATATGTAGAGATATTGAAATACTATGTGATGGTGGATTAAAGTTGTGTAAAACGATCAGAAATTATACGACATTCGCCACTGAAATCTCGTATATTACTGCAAACATTTTAGGAATGAAATAGGATAGCATGTAATGGAAGAATGTTTCCTTTTATTTCAGCTTTTATTTTTTTATATTCTATTCTAAATCTTCTATTTCATTATTTATTGGATTGTAACTGGATTCAAGTCTTACCTGTTCGTCACCGGGTAAATGTATACGGTGGACGGAATAAGAGAGGAAGCGACATTTATTTACCAGTCAAGCCCGAAAGGAGTGAAGAATTCGGGGCGAGAATAAGAAGACTGGAAATATTTCAACGCATCTGTACTAACTCGGACTTCGACACCGAAAAGATCTGCCTGCTTCGCCCTACGTTCGCCTCGTGCAGGAAGTCGCGACCCGGAACTGCGGAGCTGTCGACGTCTCCAGAGGTCAGCGGGAACTTGGAAGGACAAGCGTTGTGAGTCGTTAAGATTTTGATTTAAACTTGATGCTTGGCTGCCGAAGGAATTTGCATAGACAAGTTATTCTTCAAAAATTAATAGATGCCTTCCAGGTTTATTTAGAATAAATAATTTGAATTTTTTAAGTTTTTGAAGTAAATTTTGCAATTCCGAATTCAGTCTTGAAACGAATACAAATGTCTTTAAAAAATTTAAGGTGGTAAAATATTTTAACCTGTTATTGTGTGTGGAGTGCAACTCAATGAAATGACCACATCTTGTTTAGAATAACTCAATGTGTTGGGTTTTTATTCGATTACAAAGATAAGAGCCAATAATTTTCATTTTATCTTGGTTCGATGAGAAATTTCTAGAGTCGTGAATCCCATTTCTCATGATGAAGCAAATCATTTATTAGATAGATATTTATATGAAAACTGCGAATTTGAAACACTGATTTTGGAAATTCGCGACGAGATAATCGCATTGAATCAATTATTATAAAAACATTTTTTAATTGTTTATGTTTTCAGAGTTATGTTTATTTACATTCTTTCTTTTTGTTATGCAAAGTGTTAAAGTTCACATGCAATTTTTTTTGCAAATTGGAAAAGGGTAAAATTTCACACTGCGGAACGTATTACTGTTGTGTGTCAATGTGATATATATATTAGAACGAATTTTAATCGTGATATTGAAAATTTTCAACCAAAAGCCAAACCAATTAGCATAGTTGACCTGACAATTTATGTAACTTAAAAAAAAGAATACATCCAACTAATTTTTTATCGAAATATCTCGACTTTTGATTTCTGTATTATACATTAAAAGACGTACCCACACCTGATTAGGATAGTTAAATTGGTTCAATTATACCTAGTTAAAACGTGACGTTTCTCTTACTCGTCTTTATAGGTGCGTAATTAAACCATGACTTCCACTTGACCAGAGGCCACTTAATTTTCCTATGCATGCGTACATTGGAAACAAGTAATTAACATTCAATTGAATTCGAAATTACGAAGTTGGAAATTGGAAATGTTTGAAACGCGTAACAAGACGAATTCCGGAACTTGAATTCACCCTGACCGACTGCACCGGGAGAGATGGCTCAGGGGATCAGCAGATGGCACTACAGTTCCTCTGACCGGGAGACCCTAGGATCCACTCCCCACGGTGGCAGGGTTTTCAGATAGCTAGATCGTATTCAGTCGCTGTATGGAGGAGAATTCTAGCGGTCGGCTTCTCTGACCGGTAGGTTTCTGTGGTTTCTCCAATCAACACCTGGCGAATGCCGGAGCAGTAACCGAACATACGGGCCACGGACCGAGCGCGATCTTTCGTTTCTTTTCCTCGTCCTATCTGCACCCCTTATACACACTTACACACGCACACACTAGCATGCACTACACTAACACACATGACGGGAGATCAGTCAGCGTAGATCTTCCCCCGGCTTGGGTGGTGCCCAGCTGAGTGGTACCTCATAGAACCAGCTGAGAGGGACCGCATAGGAAGACCGTTAGCAAGACAGGGTTAAAACTGTCTTTAAACCCATCCAACAACTCCGTAACATTTTACGTTCGGCCAAAGATCCCCAGGATCGTATGTCTTTAGCTGGAGTATACAGAATTCCTTGCACTTGCGGTTCCGTATACATAGGTACTACAGGGAGAAGCTTTAATACGAGGATAAAAGAACACAAAAGGAACTGCCGTCCAGGACATACTGATAAGTCAGCAGTCGCCGATCACGCGCTGTCGGCACGCGGACACGACATGCGCTTCGAAGCGACGGATATTCTCTCCACCACCACACACTACTACAAGAGACTCCAAATGGAAGCCATCGAGATCTACAAACACAAGAACAATTTTAACAGAAAAGAAGAAGGAGAAAAATTAAACAGTACATGGTACCCGGCACTTCGTACGACCAAAACTCGGCAGCTAACCAGTACCGCTGACGGGGCCCAATCAGGTGCGAGAACAGGCGGCGCGCCCCAATCAGACGTGAGCGCGCGAACCTCGCCTTTCACCATGAATCCAGGCCCCAGAGCCGCGGGTGCGTCAGTCAACGCGGCTGCCAACTAGGACATTTCGCCCCCGCCAGCAACGCCACTGATGATGCCTGCTACAGTTGCAGGCGAAACGTATGGACAAGTCTCCGTTGGACCATGGCCTTCAAACCCGGAAATAACTGGTTATGATGAGAGGTACCTGGTTGGGGAAAACCTGCTAGCCGACAGAGGTCGTCGCCGGACCTCGCCATCAAGCGGGCGAACACCTCCACACCGAGGAGAATTAACTTGGACTACACTTACGAGACTAATGCCCTTATAAGTGAAGCGCTAGGAATCACTAACAATCAGTCAATCAATCGAGCGACTATAATCTTACGCCTAAAATCCTTCTCCCCCCTCCGATTAACGTTTTTCTTGTTCTGCTATTTCTACTAATCGTGAACACATGTTTATTTTCTACCTCTTACCAACGCAAACAAAATATTTTTTAAATAACGCTCTGCCGGCCGTAGCACCTCTCGCTATCAAATCCATCTTAGTTCTAACTCAAAGAAAAGAAACCATTCGTATAGTTTCATTTTCCAATCCCTCGCATCCCCAATGTCTCATTTTGATTTCTATCTCGACGAAATTCCTCATATTTGACCTGCTATTTTGCTTTAATGTTTTGGATTTTATAATAACAAATTCCGTGAGGTATTTTGCATTCTCTCAATATACAGCCAACAAACATTTGGTTAGCAATTTCGTATAAACGAGTTACACACGTGCTATTTACCCTCCATTTCCAGTCAACGCCGGGTGCGCCGCTATTCGGAAGGTACCCGAAATCCATTTGTCTGGCCCAGATTGTGACTTGCCAAACACTAGTACATGCCGAGTTTCGAATCAATAGGACCTATCACGTGTGTAACTATGTTGTACTAGCGTACCCATGCGGAAACTCTCGGATGTTGAACCCAACCCTAATCTTTCCTAAGGTTATCGTAAAACTGAAACATGGGAATATGTGGTCTTCCGTCGCAGTTCCCTCCACAATTCAGTACACACCACTTGTATAACACGGCAAAAAGTTAAAAGAATGGTCGAACTGTACGCATAAGAAACTATCTTCATCGGTATCAAGCAACTATTAATAGTACTCCTAGGTGTTGCTGCGAGAGCGAAGTTTGAATTAAATAATTATGCAAATAAACCTCGTCAGTCTGCGCAAACCACGGTGTACACAGAAAGCGTAAATAGTATAAAACGAGGAATCTAAGCCTTCCAAGTGAGACGCCACAAAGATGTCCACCAACACCAAGGGCTGGTACAAAGGTCATGAAGGACTATATTCTGTATTCTTCCAAGTATAGTTGGTATTGATAATATCGATTTGTACCGAACCGGCAAAAATTTAATAGAATGTCCAAGAGTGTATCATCCTATATATTAAGGTGTGATGAACGTTTCTTTGAAGCCTTTCGTCTCAAAATTTTTGTTTTTAAGACCCTAGAACGCTTTGATTCTGAGTTATTCTACGATATAGGTTGCATTTCACATGCATATTTTGATGTGTTTTTGAAACTAATCCTTCTTATGTTTAAAGTAAAAGTGCAATTCGTCATGTCTCTGTGAAGTTCTCTTTCTTTAGAGACTTCATTTGTAACGATTGGTTGCTTGTGAAAACCGCAAAAGATATGTATACTACTGAAATAATATGACACGATAAAATTTCGAGCACATGTTCATTGGCCAAGTTATTAACTTCGATTTCTGTACATTCTCTAGAAGTTTGTAACTTTTCTTCTGAGACTAGACACACAAACACCGGGTTTTATCTCTGTATGTTAAGTTTTATTCTGCTGAGATTTCGAGTCTTTTCTAAAACTTGTTGAAGTAAAACACATTTTTAGTTTCTAGATACATTGAGACTTGAAATTTCTAGAACATATGATTAGCTGTGATTTTTACATTCTCGCTACCGCATACGTAGTTGAAAGGAAGTTACGCAATACTGCGCGAAAGAATGGCGAATTTTGGGGCAGAAAAATATTATTATACGGCCCTGGTAACGAAAAGTGAACATATTCAGTTGCTAAATTTAGAAAAAATCCCATAACACGTGGTGTAGCCAGAATCTGTGGGTTGTGGGTCCTTGATACCGAAAAATCGAATGACGGCAAAATATCTTAACTGTCCGTCTATGAACAACGCTAGCAGATAAACTGTTCAGCTGATTTTCTCCTCCATTCCCCAATCAGTTAAGCGGATGTTGCGGTCTCTTGAATTCTAAATCGATATTTTTCCTTTCGGGGGTATTTTACGTGAAGCTCCTGGGACATTAAAAAAATGGATTCATAGTTTGTGATTAAATTTCGTTGTTGAATAGTGTGAAAGATGTTTAAGAGAATGGTGCAGGACACATTTTCATTGAAAACTCGGATTTTTTGAAAATTACAAAACTTCAAACTATTTTCGGTGTCTTCCTACAAGTAAGACATTAAAGATTGACGTTTCGTTCCTTATTGAAACCTGCTCCGTAAAGTTAATTTTGAAATAACGTCATGTAGTACAATTTTTCGAAAATTTGAGTCTTTTTGCATAATTTTGCGTGAAGTACGTGCGAGAAAGTACGTGGTGTTTTAGTTAGTTTGCCAGTGCTCAGCTTCATCCCGGTCCGCCTGCCGTGTGAACTTCGCTCCCGTAGCCCCCAAAGTGCTTCGTGTTTTGAAGTTCTTAACCTGTATTCCGAGACTAGTCCTGCAAGCACCGGTTTCTTTATCCATGAGTGTGTTAAGTTTTATTCTGCAGAGATTTCAAGTCTCTTGTAAAAAATGTATAAAATAAAATTATATTCTTAGTTTCTAGACAGTTTGACTTGTATTTTGTAGGACATTCGATTAGCAGTCCTTTTCCGCCCGTGCTCGCGTTTCGCCCCGGGTGCCTGCGCGCTTTCGTGTCAAGTCTCGCAAAGAAGTGCTTCGTGTGCAGAGCTCAATGCTGCAGCTGCAGAATCTTCGAACGGCGTCTTTGCCCGGATTTCTCGTCCGCTTTTGTTAAAGTGCGCCGTCTGCGTGAGCGGGAGTATTGTACTAGTGGATTTTGCCGGCCCCCTCCTTCGTCGTCGTCTTTTTGGTGCTTGGTTCTCTCCGCGGTGGATGCTCTATGAAGCTCGTCTGAGACTTGACGAAAGGTTGAAGGAAAGAGAAACTTCTCATTGTGCCTTCGGGCGATCATATATTCGTTTGCTCTTTGTTTCGTCTTCGTAAAATTGCATCTTTCAATCTAGTCACAAAATCTCTCTTCACTATTTTATGTTATTTTCTTTGTTTAAATCTCCCAACTATTTAAATTTTTTAGACTTTTCGTTTATAAACAGCTTTCAATATGACTAAATATTTCGGAATTTCAAACACTACGTGAATATTCTAAAATCTATTTCTATTGTGACATAAAAACTGTTTTCTATTCTTTTGCGTAGGTAACGTTTAGGTTTCACATCAGTTGATTTTATTCAGTTGCCACCACCCAATATCATACAATGGATAACACCTAAGGTCTAAGAAATATTATAATAATAAATATTCATTTTCTTGGTTGTGCCAACTTGCTGCAACAGAAACTTTTGAGCAACTTGTCGAAAAACAATATTTACTGCGCCTGTTTTAAATAGGAGCAATGTGAGTCGCTTAAAGTCACTACATTCCAGTCCGGCATCGTATTTCTCTCGAATATTTCGTAGGAAACTACTTGCTTTTCATCCAAGGCAATGAGCGATATGTATTAGACAATTTAGCACCGTATTACTAGAGCAACTTAGCACTACAAAGCACCTTTCTGTTAGTGACGTAGTTGGGAATTCCAAACACAACGTGTTCGCATACCGGAAGAGGTGGCTCAGGGCACAACTGATGTAGCTGCAGTCCCTCTGACCGGGAGGTCCTAGGGCTCCACTCCCCACGGTGCAGGATTTTCGTCACTAGCTTGTCAGCTAGATAGAATTCAGTCGCTGCCTGGAGGAGAATTCTAACGGCCGGCTGGACTCCTCTGGTCGACAGATTTCCGTGGTTTCTTCGATCAACCACAGCAAATGCCGGAGAAGTACCCTAACAAACAGACCAAGGTTCGCGTGCGAACTTTCCTACCTCTTCCTTGTTCTATCCTCCTCAGTCCTTACTCATTCTTAAACTAACATGCATTACACTACGTCACATGCCGGGAGACCGGTCGGGAGCTTAGAGCTTGTCGCCGCTGGGGCGGTGCCCCGCTAGTGGGAGATACCTGGTGAGGAAAAGTTCTGCTAGCCGACGGTAGGTCCTCCACCCCCCGAGAAAAAATATGCACAACGCTTACGGGAATTACGACCCTAGTAGTTAACGTGCCCGGAATCACTCACAATGAGTCAATGATCGACGGATCTCAATGGAAGGGAGGCATCGAGGTGAGAAAGGGCAGCGATAGAACAGGGCGGGGGACGTCGGTACACCTCAGCGTTATGCCTAATTCAAAAGGAATTGGAACTCGAGAAAATGATTATCGTAATTTTATAAGTCGGGAGAAAGTAGTCTGATATTTCATGTAATTTCATTTTAATTGTTTAATAAAATTGTTGATTATAGTCATTCATTATAAGGTAGGACTCTATGAAACGAAAAATGTCAGACAATCCTGACAATTTTACAAAAAAATAATGTCATTTAAATCCTTTTAAACCTTCACCTTTTCTCCTCTTAACATTCAAGATCTTTTAATAGACATTTTTGCATTACACAGAACATAAATTATATACATTGTACAGAGATCAGCCATGAATTTCATTAAAGTTTTGGACTGAATATCCCGAATCGAAATAAAATAACTCTTGTACTTTCTCAACATAAATTTAATATTTTTCATCTTTTCGGTGTGTGTGGGGGGGGGAGGGGGGCTACGTTTCCGCACTGCCCCGAGCCCCCTTTGTCCACCTCCGGCTCTGCATCACACAATTCTTCCGTAAGGCGGCGCATCGCCTCCCACTTGGTCCATCTGCGCCTGCTTTCAGCGCATTCCCTGCTTCCCTGAGAAAGATGAATCACGCGATGCGGCTATGAGGGTCAGCGCGGAAGTGGGTTGCTTGCGCGGAAGCTATTTCAGGGCACAATGTTTGTTTGTGAGAAACACGAAGCAGAGAATATAGACTGTGGGATCTCGCCGTACCAGATAATATTTACTTTCGGTTAAAGATGTCTTTATTTTGGAAAGGATCAGAATAAGCACAAGCAAACGCTGCTGCATATTTGAAACATAAAATGTGTTTACCTTAGATCTTGAAAACGTAAGGAGAAGTCCAGAACTGAAAAGCTCAGCGTTCAGAATGCCATGGATTTATAAGAATGTTGCACTGAATAATTCCAAAGAAATTGTATTTTATTGTCCTTATTTGATATTAGTTTTTCAAGACAATAATTTTCAAAAGTCCTCAGAATAAATTCTAAGTATTTTTAACTTATTTACCAAGATGTATAGGTAAATTAAAATGAGTAGACGTTGGAGAATTTCATTTATAACTAAGTACTAATGGCATTTTTTTACATCAGAAATGGTGGTGTCATCTTTTTTAGAATTTAAAAAAGTCGTTTATGATGCATGTGTCATGCTTTAAAATAGATAGTTTCTTGGCACGCTTCTATTGGGAAGTATTTCCTTTTGTCACGTTTAGGAGAGTAAAGCGTTTGTGAATAATTTCCGAGACATTTTCCACCTACCTTACGCAGAAATACTTCGAATCAACATTCACTCACTTCTTGCTTTCCTTAAAATCAAGACGGGAGTGGCTTTTCGGATTTTTCTGTTTTGCTGTCTTTTGACATCGCAATACGGAGGTGATCACGAGTTTGAAACTCCCCGCTTTCCCTTTCCTTCCGGGAAAGCGTTAGAGCGCTGACGCAGCCGAGAAAAGCCGCAAGATTTCCTTATCTTTTAATTGCCAGGCGCCGGCTCGCAGCGCCCGCAAGCTGCTACGAGGAGGCTGCGAGGAGGCGGCGGGGTTAAAGAAGGTGACCCGTGACGCCTTGCTCAGTGGTCCAGATGCAAATGTTAGTGGCGCGAAAATTTAAGCCTAGATTACAATGGCGACCTCTACCAAACATTATTAGTATTAAGGCATTGTCTGAGAGACTTCTTTGGATAAAATTAATAAAAATTAATTTTTACAATGCAACACTAAATATAATGAATTGAACATGTATATGAAGTAACAAAATAAATTTCAAAGGTTGTTATAGATACACCTAAATGATTTGATTCTCTCAGCAGACACTTGCGTGGTATTGTCTACACACGGCTTTTGAGAAGCGTCCGCAGACGCACCTCGTCACGTGATCTTATTTATCGTTACTATCGTTATGGTCGTATTACTGTTGCTAAATGTTCAGAACAAAATTTAAACGCTACAAGACAATGATTTAGTATTCTTTTTTAACAATTTAAGGCAGTAAAGCACTAAAACTGTGAAACTGGCTTACCTACAAAGGCGTAATGTATTGGACGACGCGTGTTAAAATGGCGTATTCCGGAAATAGACACGTGCACAACGATACGTGTGTTTCACTGGCTAGTAACACAATGAAGGTACAAAGAGTTTGAGAAACTGGGAGTGAGGGAAGATTTCAGCACTAGCCACTAAGGACAGTAATGATTATTAGTTATGTTTGTACTGCTTAAAGAGTTGACCCTGGCCGAGCGGTAGAGAACCTTAGTGGAAAGAAGAATAACCGGGTTTCATTTCCTGTCGGGGGAGTCAAATTTTTAAATGGCTCGGCAACTATTAGTTAATTGAATTATTTAATTCATTCATTTCGCTTCCAGTCTAAGATTTTTGTTGTATAAGTTATTGACTTGTGTCTCCGTGTTCTGAAGAACAATAATTCGTCACGATTATGCCACGTCTTCTCCGTTTTGCCTGAATGGTGAAAGAGCACGGTGAGAGTGGCAATCTCCTCTTCTAACTAGAAGCTCTATCCCTCTCTTTTAACCTTTTACGCTGCGGTTGATCTCTTATCTGCTGTTATTATATTGCCAAAACGAACTTTAACTTTATCTGATCCCATGTGGTTATGCTAAGGCTCATTACAAATCATCTAGGATATTCTAATGTTTCGAATTCTGCTTTGCACCCCTCTCCCCCACATTCATCGCACCGATCCCGGGAGAGCACAATGCTGAGGAAGGAAAATATAAAGGGGAAAAATCTGCCGTCAGAAAACGGGTATAATCTAATCTACCGTAATATTTAGAAAACTAATTATGACCAGATATAGACGTTACGGATTTGGTTTCTAAACTTCGGCATCCCTCAACTCAAGAGAAAATTGCCCACAAGATCGTCTCCACGTCACTCACAAACATTCTCATTCACCATTCATCATGCTCTTTGTGTATTTTTTTTCTATTCAGACTAGGCACTGTTTTGCTTACTACTAACAATTTCTGCCTCTAAAGTCACAAATTACCTTTTCCCTAATAATCCTAAAAATTTCTAGGCATTTTCGTAATTATGTAATGAAATGAGTTTGCTGAGATATCAAAGTAACGAACAGCGGTTGAAATATTGGATACCGTGGGTTTTCCGGCTCAAAAATCCTCAACTTCCCACACACGCGTTCAAGCTCAAAGTGAGAAGATGAAAAGGGAAATGTTGAGGAAGAAAAAGTCACGTGAGGTCCCTGGCCCCTTTGTTAGGAGACTGCTCTGGCTTTCAACTAATGTTGATAAAAAAAAATCTACAGAAAACTGTCGACCATAGTAGCCGGCCAGTAGGATTTTGCTGAAGATAGCGACTGAATTTGATTAAGCTTTTTAGCTAGAGTAGAAAATCCGCCATCGACGAGAATCGAACACTAGGACTTCCGGCCGGAGGTGCTGCAGTCCTGAGTCTCCCCTCCGGTGGAGTAGAGCTAGTGAAGACGGGGGGAGAGGGGGGCCCTCCGTCAACATCTGTGCGCGGCCTTCCGGGGCGCCCCAACGGAGATAATTCGTCTGTTGTTCGCCACCCGAGATTTAATTATTCGGTCGAGCCCCTCTGCTTCCGGCGAAGTTTGTTGTGAGGAGGCTTCGCGCCGCACCGCGGCACCGGCGTGGGCCAGGAAATCCGGGAAGGCGAACAGGGCGGTTCCCAGTCGTCTTCCACGGCTTGCTTTAGATTATGTGTTTTGAATCGAGAACGGCTGGCGTATAAATAGAAGTCTACTTGAAAATGTCATATTTGTGAGTTTAAAACCTCTTAAGTTGTTTCCGGTTTCGATATCTGCTCAGTCGTAAAGCAAACAGTTTTGAGTTTGTGTTAATTCGCCGCCGCGCGGTCGGCTTTCCTGGTGTATATTGCTGTAAAGGAAACACTTTTTGTGCTCTCTTGGTCTGTTGGCCAACCTATATCCAATATTGGAAAAGGAAGTTTAGTTATTTAATATTTCATAAATTATGACGTCCCTGAAGATAACTGTTTAAAAAACAGAATGAATCCTAAAGTCTGGGATTGTTGAAAGAAGTACTATGCTGTGATTCTGTTTATTAATAAATGTTATTATCATTCACCTCCTTTGCTTGAATTTCCATTTTATCAGTTTTATTGTTGAATTATATTCCAACTGTTAAATAATTATTATTTATTTTCCTGTTAGAATATTTTGCAGATATAAAATCTTATATAAATACTCATTATTGGAAATGGAAATTGGAGAGAAGCCTGTTCATGTGAACCTTAAAATATTCCAAACAAACAGCAAAAGCCCACACGAACGCTTTCCCGGAAGAAACGAGAATGTGCTGACTATAAAACTCGCGATCACCTCCGTACTGCGATGTCAAAAGAAACAAGATAAAAAATCCCCATAAGCCTCACCGGTCTTCATTCTGGCGAAAGCAAGAAGGGATTGTTTCTGCTTAACGGGACCCGGAAGACCCAATACCTACAATTTTAATTTCAAGGAAAATTATTTTCCAAAATATACACTCGAAGATTGACATTTTTATTGTAATTCCTTTTTATATTTTAAATGTGTTATAATAGGTGTATTAAGAGTTTTTAATTTTTGTTGTAGGTATGAATTTTTAAAAGTGTAGAATATTAACACTCGCATTGTTTTGTTATCATCTACGATTATCATGTACTATTAATGTCGGTAAATTTGAAATATTTTAACGATGCATTTCTGAAATAGAAGACATTCAAAAGTATATGCATCAGATTTATTTATTTTATTTACACGCTTGTAAAACGAATAAAAAGGGGATTTTGTAGCAAAATACAATACCAACGTTCAAGAAGTTAAATTTATTTGGAAGTGTAACGAATTAGGTATTTATGCGACATTATTTGAATTTTTATTTTTCTGCAAGCAATGTGATATCCAGACGTAAAGATATAAAATACATTCATTGAGAGGTTGGAGAACCAAATGTAAATTGTACCGGAAAGTGAAAAGTTTAATGTAATACTAATCTAACATGTAATGACTTTTCATAGACAACATTATAATATGTATTACAGTGAATTATTATAACAATATAATAATAATTATTATTATTGTTATTATTATTATTACTATATCATTTCCTTTCATAGAAACGTTGAAGTACTGACAAATACAATTCCTGATCACAAAAATGATATATTACTACCTTGTAAATTTGACACTCTCTCTTACTTTAAGATTGTTTCGAATGCGATATATTAGTGTATTGGTGCTTCGTTTAAACTTTTTTCTGATTTGAATGTTTAGACAATAACTTGTATTAGAAAACGGAAATAAGCAGCTGATTTTTCTCAGGAGGATTTCATTGCCTTTTTGTACTTTCTGGAATATAAACGATTGCTAGAACATTTTCAGCATCAATTTTTATGCATTATTATAGTCTATTTCGTGAAATCAAATTAGAAACCGCTTCCTGCATGAGTAAGCAACAGTATTAGTGGAGATATTGTGAAAATATTGAATCCGCTGCGAACATTCTCCTATAGGTTTCAAACACTGCGCAATAAATATCTTGCAGAACAATATGAAAGCCTTCAGTATGGATGGGAGGGTGGCAGGCAGAACGAATATTCCCTTCGACGAATCGCCTGCCCTGCAATGCGGTGATCCATCAATGCTTATCTTTAGACTACTGGGCAGCGTTGCGGTCGAAATATTAGTGGGGAAAAATAGAGCGAAGAGGGAAATCCTTATGGTAGGAATGTATATTGATCTGTGCTACAGGGTTGAAATATGCATCACTTCTTATTATGTTATAATCTCTAGATAACCATGCCGACCTGAACGAAGCATTATTACAAAGGCGTAGTCTGACAGACTACAATCGCTAAAAATAAAGTAAAGCTCATTTTTACAATGAAACACTAAATTAATGTGTTTAATATGTATTATATGGAGTTACCAAGTACATTTTAAAGGTTTTTGTAGATACATCTACAGGGCTTGGCTACGGCTATGACGCTTTTGAGAAGCGTCCGCAGTATTACCTCGCCATGCGACCTTTGTCATGATCGTCGACGTTCCATAATGATTTTCTAAATGTTGGATGCAAATCTTAAATGCAACAAGACAAGGGTTTAGTATTTATTATTTTTTTCAATTTAAGGCAATAAAGCACTAAACATATCACTGACAAAGGCGTAGTCTATTGGACGACGCGTATTAAAATGGAGTATACCGGCAATAGGAACGCGCACAAGGTTCATGTATTTCGTTGCCTAGTCACACAATGAAGGTACACCGAGTTTCTGAAACGGGGAGTGGGGGGAAGGGGGTGGGGGAAGCTTTTCGGTACTCGTTGCGTCGTCTGACAGACGACGCCTTTGGTATCTGGGGATAAATCGATAAATGCTTTTTCCATGCATTGTCGATTGTTTGCAGTGTTTTAGTGGATTACTTTGGAAGGAGTACGCGGTCTGGTGAAACACGAAATTCCACCATTTCTAGAAAGCATATTTACATCGTGTTTTTTTTTTTTTTTTTTTTTTTTTTCGAGAAATATCTCAACGCGCTCAACGCAGCGCTCGAAGAGGATTTTCTTCTTATTACTTTCATTCCTTTTTCTTTTGCCTCGCCTCAAAGCTTTAAACAAACACAAGTCTATTTTTTTTCAAAACGTTTTAAAGGATTGTATGTTATTCCATTATATAAAATTTTTCGGCATATTTACAGCTCTTCTGTCATTAAATTTCCATTACCTATTCGTTGCGTGTATATAAGACTCGAATGAAATAAAAATATGTATTTTTTTGTACGCGCTCGGGAAGTATTACCCCCACTCAATACTCAACTCGTACTAGTGCATTAGTACTCCGTTAACTCTACGACAATTCCTTAATAGGGGTGGTGCACACTCTTCCATTAACGCCCATTTTATCATAAAATCGATATTTCCCTGTGTTGCGCGCAATATTTCCTCTTTCACGTCGCGTGGCGTCACTGTCATCGGGTGGACCCCATTCGTTCATTAATCTCTACTGGCGCTCGAAGATTCTTCTAGGACAGGCTTCAAAATATTGCGAGGGGTGTAGTGCTGGATTATAAGGAAAATGGAAATTTTAGGGATTGTATGAAAAACAAATATATGGATAGGAAGCATTTTAGAAATGGTGAATGATTATTAGTAAGTAGGGTTTGGGGTTAACAACGGAAAGGATATGAAAAGCGCATAGTAGAAATATATTAGAAGGTGATGGTTACTTTGAAACAAGTTTGGAGTATTATTAAGAGAAACTGCTGGGATTTTGGGGTAAAGGGTACGATGACAAACGTTAGTACTGTAGGTTCTATTTTGAGGTGGGTGGAGAAAATTTTGGATGGAAGGAAAGGACGGAACTAGAAGCAGTATATGAAAGATTTTAAGATGGATCCTAGGAACGGATTATTGCACACCTGAATACAAGGTAAGATGGACGACAAAGAGGCAAAATATGCGAATAGAGATGGACAAAGTGGCATGTAAGTTTGAGGAAAGGACTAGCAGAGGGGAGGGGGGAATGAGTTATTAAAGCAAGGTTGTTTGGAAATAGATAAAACTATACAGACTGAGAAATATAATTGGAAAAGGGGAAGGAACGATTTTGGAATAAAAAAAGTTACTCGTTGGAGGAAGTGACAAGGTTAATAGAAGGGATAGACGTAAGTAAGAAATTGATTCAAAGAGATTTACACCAGTTTATTGCAAAAATATTAGGAAAAGATAAAGAATTCAAATTTTAATAAATTATATAAAATTATACTAGTAGATAATATTCCCAGTTATATAAAAGGTAAATGTAAGAAAATTGATAGATATAGGATAGCAAGATACTCATAAAGATTAGGTAATAAAGTGAGAACGAGTAAATATTGTCTGAAAAGTAAGAAAGAAAATGTAGGCGATGTGAGATGAAAGAGGAAGATTGGTAGCATATTTTAGAGCGATGTCTAGTTTTTGAGGAATGAAGAACGTGGGCAAAGTGAAGTAATTAGGATACGGTGAGGTGGTTTTTAGAAGATAAAAGTGAAAGGATCAGTACGTTTGATAAATACAGGAAAGGGCTTAGTTTGTAGCGTAATATTACATATGTAGTGTGTGCGTATATTAGTATTTGCGTATATTATGAATTTGTATGTTGTTATGCAAACTGCAACAGCAAAGACAAAATACGACGGTCAACAGAAAGTACTGGGGAAATGAGGAGAGCACTCACCAAGCAAAAAACAACAAACAAACAAACATTTTCATTGGCGGGTGCGGTGGGCAAGCAGTAAAGTAATTGATTTCGCCTCGTAGATACCATAACGAATACAAGAGTGCATACATATCATAAGTATAAGTGAGTATAAGTTAAAAAAGATGCACATATCTCAGAAGGCGTTACAGATCGAGCCAAAGCTCTAACAGACACAAGAAAATGTGAATCAAGACACTCTGTCCAGAGCGCGTTGCGATTTGAACAAGAACGCACTGTCCGTCTCTTTGAACTCAGCGTCAAGGCACTTGCAAATCGAATTTCTCATAGCACTCGTGCGATACTGATACCGAGAAAATGGTTTCCTGTAATAATGGAATGAGCGATAAGATAGGGTTTTCTCCGGGAGGTCCTAGGGTTTGAATACCGACCGTGGCAGGATTATCGACACTCGCTTGAGAGCTGAGTTGAGTTCAGCCCCTGTCTGGGAGGAGTATTCTAGCAGCCCGCTGCTCGCTTCGGAATTTCTCTTTTTTTCGACCAAAACCAGGCGAATGCCGAAGCAGTACTTTAACAATCGGGTCACAGAGAGCGCGCGACCTTTCCTTTCTCCTCCTTCTCCTATCCTCACCCTTTACTTTCACACATACATACATCCATGCCGGGAGCCAGTTGGGAGCTGAGAGCTTGTCCCGGTTGGGACAGTGCCCCGCTGGTGGGAGACACCTGGCTAGGGAAAACCCCTCTAGACGACGGTTGGTCGCCTAGCCGGGAAACGACGGTAAGTCGACGCCGAATCTTACAGCCCAGCAGGGGAAGTTCAACGCCCCCGCCAGAGACAAATCCATACACTAAACTTACGGGAATACTGTCCTTTGCATATGACGCGCCCGGAATCACTAATCAATCAATTAATCAATCAACGTAGCTGTTTCTATATACACAGCCATGCGTCAACTTCTCATGTACTGATGATCGACAGATCACATTGACGCAATCACGTATACACCACATACCCGCTGACCTGCGGCCCATGCGGCGTTGCCTACCAATCAGGGCCAAATGTTGTCTGTGCAAATTTGTTAAAGGAAATTCCCGACCGATGATCGTCTGATCATTAAGATAAAGTGATCGTCTTCGACAAACCTTACAAGTTTAACATTTATTTAAAAGCACTATCCACAGCTAGATCAAATTCAACCCTGTCGAAGAGAATTAAAGCTTCTGGCTGCTCGGAGAGGAGGTTTTCTGTGCTTTCTCCGATCCAATTCTAGGCGAATGCCGGAACTTTAGCCTAACACGCCCGCACATCATCTTCCCTTACGTCACCTTATAAATCTGGAGGTTAATAAGGAGCATAGGGTACGTCGTATATGGCGGGGTGAACTATTGAAGAGTATACTTGGAGGGGATAAAACTTGCAAGCCAAAGTGATCACCTCCTGATCTCAGGTTCAAAGCAGGGAGCACCTCCACTCTTTCACTACTCTTACTTGATTGGTTCCCTCAACAGTTGACGCGCCCAGAAAGATAAAATAATTAACGGAGGAATAATAGACCTTGAAATGAGATAAAGGCTAGTAAACAGAATGAAATTTACCTTCATTAAATTACATGAAGGAACTGTCGTTCACAACGTTTCGACCCAAGTATTGGGGTCTTCTTCCGGTACAATGACAGCATAAAGTTCATATAAGTTATGACGTCCAAGTAGAGTCATAGTCTATTATATTGGCCTTTATCTCATTTTAACCCATCGCAGACAAATATCTATTTATAAAAATATGATAATTCAAAGTTCTTTTGTATTTGAAAGTCGGAATGGTTGGGAATGTCTGTCGCCTGCGGCTGTGCGTGGCGTCATGCGAGAGACACACAGCGCCACCCGCACTCGCCGCCCTCATTCGCCTTCGCGGTGTCAAATGACGCTTCGCCGGCTGCCATCTGTCACGGCCGGGCACTATCAGAATCCCAAGTAGATCGCGCCGTTTGTGTATCATTGCGTATGTACTGTGGGCGTGTGTGTGTGAGAGAGAGAGAGGGAGAGAGAGAGGGAGAGAGAGAGGGAGAGAGAGAGGGAGAGAGAGAGGGAGAGAGAGAGAGGGAGAGAGAGAGAGATGGAGAGAGAGGGAGAGAAAGGAATGAATGGAGAAATGGAGGGAGATGAGAGAGAGATTTATGAGAGAGGGAGAGAGATATGAGAGGAAGAGTTACATGAGAGAGGGAGAGAGATATGAGAGGAAGAGTTACATGAGAGAGGGACAGAGATTTGAGAGAGACGTGTGTTTGTGTGGTGTTTGCAGGTATTGTAATAGATATTACGATTATAAAACACGCCCCCATATGTATCATATTTCTGAAACTTAGAATAAATATAAAGTATTGCATTAAAATATTTTAAATTGTTAGCATTAAAGCGTATGTCAAAACACTACGCGATTATATAACAAGATATTATAATGTCGTTCTCCAATAATTAAGCTGTACTCGATTAATTGCACATTGTTTATAAAGATAAAATGTGTTACTTTATTACTATTAATAGTATGTTAATAGTAATTAATAGTATGTAAATTATAGAATGATTGTTAAGAGAAGACTTCATGTCAACAAATATGTGTGCAGTTGCGATGGCAACGTATAAACTCAGCAGTTTCTTGTGTAGCTTCTCTGTGCTGGAGGTCCTAGCGTTTGAGCCGCACTAGTGAGATAGCAAGGCGAAAATCAGCCGCGATCTGGAGAAGAGCTGTAAGGGCCAGATGCTCTTTCTCTGTTGTCTTCGACTCCAGTCGAATCTGTGGCTTAAGACGCAGTCCAAGGGGCGCTCGATCTTCCGTTGCTAATCGGTGGCGCCCTCCCCTCGCCACTCACTACCGCCTGTTCTTCACTGCCTCATGACAAGAGACGTGGAGGGAGCGTGGAGCTTTCCCGGCTGGGCCGGTGCCCTGCTTGCGGAGGTAGCTGCAGTGGGGAATTCGCAGCTCGACGTGTTAGTGGGGGCTGTGTTTTGGCGGTTCTGTCGTCTCAAGCATGCAATATGCACGTCACTTACGGGAGTAATGACCAATGTGACGAGCCCAGGAACTCAAATAGACTCAAATGCAATCGACGAATATATGTGTATGTCTATTATTTTAGTAATTTAGCTACGACGCATCTGATTTTGATGCTTCCAACGTTGCCGTCAAGCTCTAATGTGAGGATTAGGCAAAGAAGTTTCTCGAAAATTTCCTTTCGTGTATTTATTCGGTGCCTACATATGCCGGTAATTCATTGAAATGGAAATTTACTCATACTTATAAAGTACGTATTTTCGAACAGACTGATAATTTAGATATTTCTAACAAATTCTGCAGTGAATTGTAAGGTATCTTATTCTCAATGTAGCTCACTGCAAAAGAGGACGAGCATGCATTACTATTGGTTTTTAACAAGAGCCGAAAAAGTCTTGAGGTTTACTCATATTTTCAGGTAATAAAAACATATATTGACAAACGTTAGCATTTTAGCATACTTTTGTAAATTTATGAAGTTTGAAAAGCGTATTTCAGGTGCATTTCTTAACATTGCAATGTTGGAAACTTCTCTTTTTATCTCTCGACCTCCTTCAGGCAAAGAACCTCTTGAAGCACAATGGAAAAAGATCTCCGATGGAGGAGCAAAAAAAGCTGAGCCAGCATTTTTATGCGGACCAGCAAACATCTTCGGGAGATCCCCCGCTTTCAACACATGCGCAGCTGATCCCCACAGCGCCTTGCTGAGGGATAGACATGTGCCCTTGGTGAATGCTTCAATTACCGCACAAATTACTTCATTTGCAACGAATAGAGAATGTTGATTTTTCAGTATTTGATGTTTTAAGACAATCAGAATTATTTAATATGTAATCAGTAAATTGTACTTTATGTGATTTTAATTATAGAAATATATTGTGTCTTATTTACGTTGATTACGATGACACGTGAATGTTAAGTCCATTTCACTAACTAATTGTTCGCACATTCAGGTACATAGTACAAATGTTCTTTTCATCTTTTACAACCTAGGATGATATTTAATTTTATTCAAAATAATATATGAAGTGGTAAAAACATTTCACTCCTGATTCAAATTTGTTTTATTAATTTTTATAATGAGATTTCAGAAATTAACCTGGCATGTATTCTTGTACATTTGTCTAAAATTGACGGATTTTACAAATCTAATTTATGTGAAAAGTGAAATCAGTGTTTAACACTTCATGAATTTCTCTTATTTATTATTAAATCACTTATTGATTGTCTTGAAACATAAGATACTGAAAACAACAGCATTTATCAGCAGATAATAATCGTAAAAAGTAAACAATATGATTAGAGGATTTATAAGGACATCCAAGAAACTTTATTATGAAACTAACGTTGTAAATTGGTCATTTCAGCAAGAGTGCGCCAGTGACTTTATGGGACTTGTTTCGAGGGTTCAAAAAAAACTATTACCGTCACGATTTGAAACAAACTGTTTTATAAAGTAGATCACGTTTATGCTCAATACTATCAAATCCACAAATAAGACAAATTTTCAATACGATACTTTTTTTGTAGAATTAAAAATATCCAATTTTCGATCCTAACGAACAAACACTTAACTAGGTTCATTTTCTTTAATTTATTAACAAATCTTAGTAACCTTCTTCTGCCGAAAATCTTCCCGATTTCTTTACATCCTATTTCGATTGATGGTCAGTTCATCTATGTTCTGTCCTAAAGACGCATCTACGGCTTCGATATTAAAAACGGCATTTCTCTGGATTCTGCAGAATTGATCGTGCATTCATTTTTCAGTTTAAGATAGTTGTTTACGTAACACGGTGCAAAAGAGATGATTCACGCACGAGTCGAGTTTGTGGCCGGAGCGCAGCGAGGGCGACAAAGAGATCAGTGTGTGAATCATCTCGCGCCCGTGCAGCATATGCTATTTTTTACCACGCCGTGAGCAAAGTGTAATGCGTCAAATAAAGGAATATAAATTAAATATCAAATAACTGGAAATACCTTAATCGTACGCAAGTAAATGGATTCCGGTTAGTGTCGTAACACTATCGTTTGTAAATAATAAACAAAGACGTCGTCAAGACGAAAGACAATTGCGAATCATTACAGATGTTTCTCACGCTGAGAAGAAATTAGACGCTTCGCGCACGGAAAACAAGCACGAGAAATCGCGCTTCGCGCACGGCGTGTTAAAAAATCCTTTCACATTTTTGAATGTTTTAAGAATTTCCTTCCGTAAACCTTTCTGCACATGCCTCTCAAAATAAGTCAGGAAGTCTGAATATTTAAGTGTTTGTTTCACAGCGACCAGAAAAAGTGAAGATACACATGAATTATTGTACCACGATTAATCGACGCAGTCTATTCTACCGCCATCTTGGGTGGCTCGTTGGTTAGCGTGCTTGTTTTCCAAGGCGCAATCCCGGCTTCGATTCCCGGTAAAGGCAAATTATAACTGTACACTTTTCCTACAAATGTCCCAGTATCTATTGCTATATGCCCATCCTAAGGTTATGAAGACCAGCACATACGGTGGAGAATGTCTTCTTGTTAACCACACGGACCCTTATCCTATGGCCGGGAGGCTGGGTCACCGCTGGTCGCCCAATGCTCTTATCGGACTATTGAGCCAAGAAGCGGTCAGAACAGTTCGTTCTACTATCTCCGAAATTAGTCGTTCGTTATGTAACAGTAGTAGCCGTGTTTGCCCTCGCTGCGGGTCGTGTGAGCAGAAGCTAATTAAGAATTTCTTCTTCCGTAAACCCCTCTCCCTATTTCCCTCAAAAAGCAGTCTGGATGTCTGGAGATTTACTTTTTCGGTTCACAGCCACCAGAAATAGTAAAGATACACACGAATTATTGTACCACAATTAAGCAAAGCAGTCCATTCCACTATCTTGGCCATTCATTACCCAACGGTAGTAGCCATGTGAGCCCTCGCTTCGAGTGTGGGGAGCAAAAAGGCAGCGCGTCGCAGTCGTAAAGACTGAGCGGGGCTAGGGGTGGGGGTGGAGGGGGAGCGGTCCGTGGCGGCACCGCCCTAACAAGGACTGCAGCGGCCGCTCGGGGCCGCGTTAAGTAAGGGCTCGTTAGCGCTGATAATGGGATTATTAGGCTCCGGTGGGCAGATATATCGGCGTGCCTCGCTCGCCAAGACCTCCGGCGCGGAGGCCGACGCGCGCGCCGCGCCGCGCAGCGCTTATCCTTTAATTATCGCGAGCCGAGCGGAAACGCGCCGTCGCCCCCGCGAGGCGCCGCGGCCAGCGAGCTCTGGTGGAGACTCCGCGCAACACTCGGCGCTCAGAAATGGCGACGGGCCGCCGTATTCTGGCCTCGTCATCTCAGAAACGAATAGCAGGAATTAGCGTCTTATTTCAATTTTCAGCATTTACTCTCTTTTATGTTCAATAAAACTAAATAAAAAGTTGAAAGTAAACAATATTTAATACATTGAAATTGCAATTTACCTACACTACTTCAAATTCATGTCTTCCATTTCTTGAAGACTATTATAACATCCGCGCAGGGGTGTGTTCTTAATTTGCGTATCTTCAATAATTTCGTTAGATCAACTTGTAGCAAATTAGCGAAGGCTCCGCGAGGCGCTGCCACCGACGCTTCGTCTCTGCGCTGCAGAGTTGCACTCACTCCCACATCAAAGCCTCTGAAGCGCTGCCCCGACTCCCTTCCCCACCCTCGCCCCCAACCTTCACTCCGCGTCTGCGATTTGGAAGCGAACCTTTGTTTGCTATCCTAATGTAATACGTAACCAAAAGTTGAAATGTCGTAAAGAAAGGTGAAAAGTAAAACTAAAAAGCCATTAAACCATTGCTTCGTCTCTGCGCTGCAGTCTTTGGTTCCCTCCCAATCGCAGAGATCAGTTTGTGTGTTGTGCGCAGCGATAAAAAATGCGTCCATATAACAAATATAAAGTATTGTATTAAAATGATTTAAATTGCAATTAAAGCATGTACTGAAAGAGTTCGAACTTTGGTAACAAAATGATATAAACTCCGACTTGCATAATTTAGTGCATCTTTATTAATTGCAATTTGTTTATAAAGATAAAATGTGTTATCATAGTACTATTAATAATATTGAAGTAATTGAATGATTGGCACGTCATGTCAGCAAATCTGGCATTAGTTGCGATGGCTGAGTATGAGTTTGCTACGCTGCCCCTCTCGCCTGGAGGTCCAAGGGTTTGCGCCCGACGGAAGGGGATTCTCCCGAGGGAGATGAGTAGGACAAATTTAGCCGCGGTCCGCACAATCCGTAGATGTAGAAACAGCCCAGAGAGCGCGCGACCTTTCATTCGGGATGTTTGGCACCCCCTCTCTCGACGCGCTAAGATTCTCAATGCGGTCGCCCGGTTCCCTTTCCACTCCCTCGCCACCCTTCCCACACTGCGTCCATTTGGAATTAGGCTTACCAGACGTCCTCTTTCGAAGGAAGAAAAACTGTCCGGATGGGTTTTACAAGAAAGGGCGAATGCTATCCATTTTTTTGGAAGTAAAGTGCTAATTTTAAATGGAACCTACACGTCTAGGTACGGTGAATACTGCGCTTTTTAACTTTTCTGAGTCCCCGACAACATACCATTTCATTGTTGCATAAATAAATGACATTTAACTTTAAATTTCTCACCTAATAAACGCCAAACTCGATACATGCACTCTATCTCCAGCTGTATTTCTTTCTTCTCTGCTTTTACGATTTAAGTGAAAAGATTCGTTCAGATGAAAATGCATATGAAAATTATCTTAGCGTCTTTTGTTATTTTAGTCCCTGGGTAAGGACACTATCATGCATGCGTGTGTCAGCGTTTAGAAAAAGGATATTCATGTTTTATTATTTAATATGAACAATAAATGATACAATGTAGCAGATGTTAGAAAACTCGCTAAATTAAATGACACCAAAAAATTTAAACAAATTACAAAAAGGAGGACACAAAATTATTTGATGAAGTGTAAATAATTTATAAATGGTCGTTAATGCCTTCAATTCATGCAATTAACAAATAGAGCTTATTAAAAAAAAGATTTGTTTACCATACTCCCCATGGATTATTTAATTTTGTACAAGTACTTTAAGAACTGGTGCAACAAATGAAGTGTTTCGGAGATATTTTCTTCTTTACCTTATGACGAAAATATTGGACTAAAACATTATTTAGTTACTGGAATTTCCCCAAATGAATTTTTCGTAGGTGCCACTAGCTCCAAGCCCGCACCCACCTCCTGCACTCCCACCGCAGCGGTGCGACCATTCTGCTGCTGCAGCCACTCAGTACGTCTTCTGCGAGGGTCTGGGGCATCTCGTTAATGTTGCCCCTCGAACGCGTAAACAAGCGCGGCGCCGCGGCGGCCCTGGCAACTGTTCCTCGAGGCCTCCCGCCGCAGCCTGAGTGCAGGGCCCACAATTTCTCGCCGCAGCGCCAGCCCCCCCCCCCATCCCCTTCCCCACTTCCATCGCAGCCGCCTCGGTCCTCGCTGCTCCCCACCCGGGAGGCGGCGCACGCTGGTGCGATCGGCGGCCAATGACGCACAAAAACAACAGCTATTTACATGCAATAATTAGCTCCTCTTTTTTGAGACAACGTAAAAAATTGTCGATAACTGGGCTTCATTACATCCCTGTTCGTCATTACTAGGGGGGAATTTTAATGAAATGTAATTTTTTTTCTTTTCTCTTTAGGACAAAGTTGTTTAGTATCGTTCATTTTATGTTATGACAAAACAAAATCAATCATTTTCATAAGACTTTTTGCATTTTTCGTTGATTTCCACTAATAAGTCATTTTTTACCTTGTTACGTAATTATTAATGCATTTTTCGCTGATTTCATCGATTTTAATATTAATGGTATTTGCTTAAAACAATATTTACGAGGAGCAACAAATGTCCATCACAGTTTGTGAGTAGCCTATTCGATTCTTCGCTCATATACTGTAATGTTAGCCGTTGTGAGTAGTATGTAATCTAAGTTGTCTGTGACACCTATCAGGGCCATTTTCAGTTGAGGTCGGCCAATTTCGCGATAAATAAAGGCAGAGATTTTCTGGTAAAAATAGTACAAACCAAAAGTCTGCGAGCTAGGTGCATTTGAAGAAAGGGAAGAAGCCTCTATTACATCAGTAACATATCCAACAGCTTGAGTTGTTCGTTTGAAGTGATTTTGATCAATTTTCTATGTCATTTTTCTTTGTTTTTACGTCATTTTTAAAGCATTTTATTGATCATTTTTGGCAACGTTTTATGACACCAAAATCCGCCCCTTAGTCATAAAATGTTTCTTTCCCTTTTTATTTTCATTGAACTATCTGAATTTTTCGCAAGAAGCGCGTTGAAAATAATGGGAGAAATATTTAGATTTTTGAGCGTTGGCCCCAGTAAGTACGGCAGAGAGACTTCGTGGTGCAGCGGTAACGCGCCCGAAGAGTTCAGTGGGTTGAATTGAAGTTTGAGCCTAGGGGCAGAAATAGTAGTTTATGCAATTAGTTTACAATGTTATGCTTTATTGCACGAGTACATGTTCTGAAAACTCGCGACGATAGGAGCACAGAAATTTGCACGAATGCAATAAAGCAACATTATAAACGACTTGCATTCGATTTTTTGTATAACATTATTATTAATTTGTAAGAGAATCAAACTTAATTTTGCGAAGCAACGTTCTTGTGACGTGTCGGGTGATTCACATCTGTGCGAGAAAACGGTAGTCGTCTGTTCCGTTCACCTCTACCTCCCTACTATTCTCACGCTGCGATTGATGAGCGTGTGATGACGCAATCGTTCGTACCGTAAAATGCTAACATGTCATCGTTTATGACGTGGAATGTCCTTTTATGAATGAAACGTCTTACAGCAGGAAACGTGTTTGGTTGGTACAACAGGAAAGGCTAATTGAAAACAGTTTCGCAGATCCATTAAATAGTGTAATATTGTTGAGCCATTAAAAATAATGCGAGAAAGTATGTGCTGTTTTAGCACCACTAGTTTAGTGCGAATTCCTGGAAACTTCAAAGAATATAATCTATGAGGTCATTCTGAACAAGCGTGTGATAGCCATGTTGATTCATGTCGTTCCAGTGTTTACTTTATTGTTTCATGTGAACAGAACTTCTTTGTGGTAGGTTTACGGCGAAGTAAAACTTTCGAGTCAATCGAAGTCGTCCGTCCGTTAGATCGACCGCTGTGAAGTATCCCCCACCCTCAAACATACTTTAAATGAAAGTAAAATATCTGTTCTTCAAGACAGTAAAAATGTGCCCTTTCCGGCCTCATTTTTTAATAAAGGAAGTTTAAATCAGTACAGAATCTTATGGAAAACCTTTCGCGGGCAGAAGATATTTGAAATTATTGAAGTTATACGGTGAAATTACTGTTTCTTTTATTCAACGAGCAATAAATGTTTGTAGAAATCGTATGGTATTAAATGTCACATACCTCACCGGCCATTCTAAGAAGCATTTGATTAAAAAACTGCTGCGAAACTTATTACAACAGTAAGTATTGGCTTTTGGTCGAGGAGTTGTGCTGTACAAAGCATGCCATTGCACTGTTCCCCTTGGAGTACGAGAGGAAACCGCTCTAATTTAAAATTTTGTACCACATACAATCACAAACTATTTTAAAATAATTAACTTCCAATGAGAACAATTTTGTCTAACATTCAGCGAAGAAGGAAAGCAAATTATGGTTGCCGAAGTCAACCGAACCTACAATAGATATAGACAATTTATGAAAATGAAAAATCATGCAGTAGACTAAATTTATAAGTATACATTGTTTTTCTAGATCAGCTATTCAGTGCATCTCTTTTAACTATTTATGAATAAGTATTTTAATTCTCCGTTCACGTTTACAAAGAATTATTTTTATCCAATTTAGAGATGTAATAAATGGTTGAGTATTTCACTAGCGACTTCCACGAACATACCGCCCTAACAGTGTAGACAAGTACTAGTTTCCTTGTGTGTGTGTTCTAAACTATATTCAATAACATCGTTCTTGTAAATTGATGCCCAGGTCAACAAAATCCATAAAAGATATTTGCACCGTTTACAATTGTATGGTTTTGTAATATAACCTAATTTCGACAAGTGTTATTACTAACAACAGTGACTATTGAAAACGATGTTGTGAAACTTAGCAATGAAAATGATTCATACCCGAAAAAGTGGCGCGTACGATTATTTTCCTTTCGACGTGAACCGTCTTGACTCGACGACGAAAGACGATGAGAGAGAGTGTGAAGGAGCCCCCGCCCCGGGAGCGATTCCTCGGCGTGCGGCCCACTGCGCGTGGCGGTCCCCGTGGCGTGCGAGGGGCTTCTTAATTGCGCAGTGAAGCGGCCCTGCGGCGCCGCGCCTCCTCCACCTGCACAGCGCCACCGCTCGCGTGGGAGGGTCATCCACGGCGCTCTTAGTTTTAGCCTGCGGCCGCAGAAATAGGATCCGTTACTGCTTTTTACTGCGCCCCCAATGCGTTTCTCAACGACATCAGATTTTACTTTCTCGCTATGGAGTAGAGAGGAATTTATGTAATGCTGTGTGAAAGAACTGCTAATTTATCGGCAGAGAAACTTTTATTACAGAATCGCGGCAACAGGAAATGAAATAAATCCAGTTGCTAAATTTTGAAAAGAAATCCCTTAACAAGTGATGTAGCCAGAATCCATATTTTGTGAGACCTTGTTACTAAAAAATCGAAAGACGGTAAAATGAGTCCGTCAGTCCGTCCGTCCGTCCATCAGTCCGTAGGTTCGTCCGTCTGTACGACCGTCCATCCGTCTGTCCGTCGGTCTCTTCGGTCGTCGGTCCGTCCATTCGTCCGTTCACTTCTCCGTCCGTCTGTCCACCTGTCCGTCTGTCCGTCTGTCCGTCTGTCCGCCGGTCTCTTTCTGTCCGTCCGACAACTAAAGAAATATTAAAGATGAAGATATTTTCACGTGGTATGTGGATTTTTCGATAAATACCACCGGCTTAAGTTCCGGTGCAATGCACTAACTCATGGGCTACGGATTGCGCGAAATCTTCCTTTCCTCCGACTTTGCCTCTTGTCATCTTATATACACACACAATTGCATTTACTATAGTATTCCACATGTTTGCAGATCAATGGTAACTAGCGGTCGATAAAATGAATTTAAGAGTGACTAGATTTTGAGAGTTTGTGTATTGTTGGTAACACTTATCGGCAGAAAGCTCTGACGAATCAAATTACGACTATACAAATGGTGCTTTGCAAGTACATGTCATTTTCTTATACAATATTACCTGGAAGCAGGTACTTCAACGAAGGAGTCGACTGTGAGTACAATATCTTATATTTTATCTAAAAATTGCGAATATCTGATTACTCTGAAATAACTTGCTTAGCAGTTGTTGATGCCGCGGACGAAAATAAGTTCGCAATTGTTTAGAAAAAGCTCTTAGTGCATGAATAAGTGGTTGATCATAGATGCTTGATTCTGATGAAGTTAATGTTGACGGATTGCGCGAGTAATGCGAGAGGATGAGAGCGTGCTCATCCAACAGGCAACCTGCTCTGCAAGCGCTGGCATCCGGAGCCCAGGCTGCGAGTAATTGAATCGGAGGCACGCGATTACTACGCTACTCCGGTTGTCTCCGACCGGTTATTACGTACAGGCGAACGAGGAACTGCGAAATCGGAGGTGCGGTTCACCCGCTTATACCTTCTCCAAATAGAATATACGTGCATATATATTGCCTACTGCTGAGTGCTCACTGGAATGCAGAGGAATCTTAGGAGCGGGACGTCTTTTGCGTGTACTTCTTTTCCAGCCTACTTCTACTAGTACAGATCGCAGATGATAATAGTGATAATGGTATTAATACAATAATAGTATTAATAATTAGATTAATGTTAATAATAATTAATAATAAATATAATATATAAAACTAAATGTTTATCTTTTATGCGCTGCCATCCCCCAACAAATTTATCAGATTGCGACAAAAATGTTAACTTACGGCTTGCACTTGCGCGTAGAATATAGACATAGTACTATGGAATTGTGCGTATGTCTTTACATACGTGAAATTCACGCTTTTATGAGTTTATGCTGAATCAAGCGCCCCTGACAAAAGCTCTACGCAACCCGCCACACCCCCAAGTATTAAGCGTGCCTTCGCTGCATATTCTGCCCCTGCGATTGCGAAATATCAGCCGGAATTATATCAACGTTATCTCAGCCAAGTAAATAAAACTTCTACACAGTGTCATAATGCATCCATGCCCAAACGTGAAAGAGAACGTTTTAAAAAATGGGTACTTGGCAATCATGTCCAAACCAGGACGTAGGACAAATCCATACTGGCGAGAAAGTCGTTCATGTATTAGATTTTTTGCACAGCATAGAGGAAAAGGTGATTAACAATTACGTGGCCAGCAATGTGTAATGTGTAATATACTGCAATAGCGAAGTATTATTACACCAATGTATTTTTTCAAATATCTCTCGTCTTTAATATGTACATTTCCAGCGATTTGTAAATACTATTGCATGTGTGACTGGAAGTGCTTGAAATGACTTTATATGAAGTTTTTCGTAAATTCAATTGTTTTCTGTAAAAACAAGATCAAATTTCACATTTACAGTAGCGCTTAAATGCAATTTTCTTAAAAACAGCCCCAAATTTGCCAAAAAAATCGCCATTTAGGGCAAGGTTTTACAGTTTTTTTAATATTCTTAAAATAATATATTCCGTTCTATTACTATGAAACGAAAAAATTAAGAAAATTTCAAAAAAATGTAATTGGGGCGACGATAGTTGGCGGCTGTCAAGAATACGTCGGAAGTCCGAATAGCTTGTCGAGACCAAAGGAAATAGAAAACTTTTAATTAAAACTTTTATTTAAAATACATATTTCCAAAAACTTTGTCTTAAACGTTTAAACTTTTGTTACTTGCTGCAATAAATTACCTATATATTTTCTTGAAACAACTTTCAAATTTTTAATTTTTGTTTAGGGGATGGCGTCCCAATGGTGGCGGATTTTCGACGCTGCCTTGTCAGCTAAAAAATTCAAGTCGAATTTAGTTTCTGACTGGAGGAGAATTCTTGCAGCCGGCTGCTCTGATCGGTAGTTTTACGTGGTTTCTCCGATAAACACCATGCGGATGCCGAATCAGAACCCTAACAAACGGGACACGGATCGCACGCTATCTTTCCTTTCTCTTCGTTGTCCTATCCTTACCCCTTAGACTAACATGTACTACCCTACCTCACTTATCAGGAGACTGGTCTGGAGCATAGAGCTTGGAGGCATCTCAGGCCGACCACAACAGACAGCTTTTAAGTTTACGCTATGCGTAAAATTTGTAACCCCCCGCGTCCATACATTACTTGTTTAAAATAATTAATTTTTAAAATTTAGCGTTTCTCTGTGATATATGCAAATGCCAAATGTGAGTGATTCCTCTCCAAATTCATAGAGCAGAAAGATAGGAGTAGGAGGAGAGGAAAGTAAGACAGATGAGAGATCTTGCCCTTGTGTGCGTGGGGCCTCTCAACGGCTACCACTTTTTTGTGCATGTCTCTGGCCGCGGAAGCCTACGACTTCACCACCGTGCTTGGCCCAGATCAATATCAATATAGATATGTGTTGACATTGACGTTGACGTACTCTGCGAATGGTTCTATCATGTTTATGTAAAAAGGAACATGTTTACGCTCTCACGTCCACATTACTGTTTTCCTGGTGAACGGACTCGCATACCTCCGATATTGTTGGGAGTCGATATCCTTTTCGATTGATACGAGATGTAGAGGTGAGCGCATAGCCGAACAAGAGGGACAAGCATCAACTTGAGCAAAATTTGAATTTTTAGTGGACCAATGAAATTTATGCCTTCTCTTTCACGTCTTAGTGCACGTTTCTTCAAAACGAAGCTAAAACTTACATCCGATCTCACGGTAGGTCTCATACCATTCCTGTCTCATTCACAAAAAAGACAGCAGTATTTTGTGGAACCAACATACATTCCCCATAAAGTTTCAATAAATTTTTGCTCCCCACATATCTGTCATAAGAGAGAATTCTAGTTATTAAAATTTATTCATTGGTGTTATAAGACTCCTTCAAGTTACCAGAACGAGCAGTTAAAGTTGAAGGGAATTTCTTTACCATTACGTAGTAAAACGTATTTCAAACTTACGTCTGTCACATCTGTGAATAGTCGGTATTCATTCCCTTGGGGCATTTACCCAAGGGTTTGCATTAGGCCGTGTACGCTATTACAATCCCCGAGGCTTTCTTTTGTTGAAATACTGACTGTATTTGTGTTACTTAAACTACTGAATGTTGTCTTCCCGATGGCGAAATATGCTATCTGTAGTATTTATGCTCAGTAAAATTCGATTGGTGTAATTGTGATTCAAGCAGCTCAGCTTGCGTTTTTGAAATTTTTAGACCTCCAACCAAGTCATTAAATTCCCCTGGAGATACCACAAGAGGTTCGTTGAAGTTAGAAACAGTAAATAATCATCGCCTTCTGAATATACTTCTTTGCGTTCTTCTTGTTCATGCTTTGAAGCAAGTGGTAATAAGAAAGCAAGATAAAGAATATCAGGACCATAATCATCTGGTTTCATGGCCGAAGGTAAATTGGGATACACAATGCCTTTCTTGCTCGTTGCAGAAAAAAAACACATAAAAATATTTATTAATTATTAATATAGTTTATATCATTGTTTGTAAACATGGTCTTTATATCTTTCGTTTTAGAGTTTTGATATTTGCAAAACAGAATAATCAATATATTTTGTTTGACAGTTTTTCGAAGGTACATGGGGAAGCTTGCACACGATTCGCGTCTATTTAAAAGGAAAATAAGGAAATTAAGTAGTTTCGTGCCATTAGCGGAATCGATTGCCAGTTGCTGAAAGCACAAACAGATCACGAGTGCTTTATAAATCCATTGGTCATCCATTGGTTAACGCTGAAGGACCTTTGTGATAGTTCAAAATATTGCTTGCTTTCTCTGCATGTTTATTGTAGTGGGTCGAAGGATTTTATAAACACCTTTTAAACAACTGTAATAAACTTCTTGGAGCAATTTGAAAAGGTTTTCACTTGTCTAATGGACAAATACTTAACTGTACCCAATTATGTTTCAAAAACTGCATGTAAGTGAAAGAATTGATAAGTACATAAATGTACACTTGAAAATAATTCAGGTAAATCACTTAGGCCTGTGTCAAGTATAGTACACATAGAACTGCCAATTAGTACATTCATGTCGTTCACTAATTGAATAAAAATATCGTCGGTAGAAAACAATCCTAATACATATTGGTGAAGAGACTGTATCCACATCATTTTATTTCAAATCATGAAGGGATTCGCAATTATGAAGCCATATTTTATTTCCGCGTTCACATTCTCTATCACAAGTTCGCGTTCACAGACATTCATTGTAAGTTACAAATATGACGTCGATTTCGTGGTAATTTGAAAGCGTAAACTTTTAACGTGACTTTTACAATGAACATCCATCTTCAAGAATGCATAATATGAAAATAACGAAATGAAGACAATATAGAAGAATATTATAACTGGGAAAAGTGTAATAGTGATGATGTCATAATAATGTTTTTACTTTCTCGTATACGTAAATAATACATGGTACAGGTAGTATAGAGAAAGTTATGTAATGCTGCTGAAAATCTATTTCGATAATTCAACGGAAATACGGAAATAGTTTGTTTTTTTAAAACTTCCGCCCGTCCGTCCGCCCGTCCGTCCGCCCGTCCGCCCGTCCGCCCGCCCGTCCGCCCGCCCGTCCGCCCGCCCGCCCGTCCGTCCGCCCGCCCGCCCGTCCGCCCGCCCGTCCGTCCGTCCGCCCGTCCGTCCGTCCGCCCGTCCGTCCGTCCGTCCGCCAGTCCGTCCGCCCGTCCGCCCGTCCGCCCGTCCGTCCACACGTCCGTCCGCCCGGCCGGCCGTCCGCCCGCCCGTCCGTCCGCCCGCCCGCCCGCCCGTCCGTCCGTCTGTTCATCCGTTCCTGTCCGCCCGACTGTAAACATTACTAGCGCCTAAACTATGCATAGGATTTTCCCAAATTGAAGAACCCCCTGTCCAAGTTGCTCGACTCAAAGCTTTTAGATTATAAAATTTGGGGGTACTTTACGTGAAGTCGTCCGGGTATTTTCAAAATTTTCTCAAAAACTGCTCCCAATTGTTTCTTTAAATTTCTTCTAAGAATATAGTAAAATGCCTTTATAGAGGTGGCATAGGTCAGCTTTTCAGGGTTAACTCTGAATTTTCGAAAATTTACATAGTATGATTTTTTTTCGGCATCTTCTTACAACTACGAAATTGAAGATGGAGATTTTCTTTGAAATGGAATTTGTTCTCTGTAATTAGTTCTTTTATTGAGGTCATTTACATGTTTTGAAAATTTTAGTAGTGTTCGTGCAATATTGCGTTCAATATGTGCAATATTAAAAAATAACAAAAACAAGATTTTCTCAAAAACGGCTCCAATTTTTTTCTTTGAACATTTGGTAGAGATAGTTCGAATTGTACTAAATGACTCGTGCCCGATATTCTGCTCTGTACTTTTTTTGTACAAAAATTACAAATGATTATTTTTTTACTAGCCTCTTACGGGGTAAATATTTACATTAGTGGCAATTTCTTAACCTTATTACTTTTGCAAATACATGCGCTCTAAGTGGTGTCTAATAGTTTCTTGAAAACTCAATAGTGTTCTGTGAAAACGAGCTCAATATTCCGCTTTTTCAGACATGCTCAATCGCAATTTTTTCAAAAACGCCCTCAAATTTTTGTTTCAAACTTTTCTTACAGATAGTATTTAATGCACTGTTGATGAGATATTATGAGATATAATTAATTTTACAGTATTTTCATGTTTTTTAAAATGCACAAATTTAATATTTCTGAAATATAAAATGAATTTAGAGTGGCGATAGTCGACAGTATGGGGGGCAAGACCATAAAGCTAGTCCACACCACGAAAGTTGGAAAAGTTCACTACTAGAGGGTCTGTTCCATTCTGTAGCTCTACTAGTTGAATTAAAGGTGCATAAATATAGGAGTGATATATTTTACTATGAAAATCTTAAGAATTATAGAAGTTTTATTTAGCTACAAAAGGAAATGTGCATATTCATCATTCGTTCATTGACGATATAATTAATAGTATTCTTCATAAAATACTGATGAGAAAATATAATTAACAAACATTTATTCCTACAGAAATAAATTTATATTGTTTCTGTTTTACCGTAGGCTCTGTGTCAAAGCTGCTTTACCGTTAAGCAGTATGTCTCAGAAGCTTTATTTAAAGAAGATACTTCCTTTTGTGAATGAACTTATCAACCAGGTTTATCTCATAATTTTGTCATTTCCATTTGTTATTCTTTTTCTTTGTATTGTTTTTGTACTTTGATTGTCCTAAAAACATTATTTTCTAAATAATAAATTTTTCATAAGCCGAACAATCCCTCGAAATTAACATGATTTTTAATTAAAAAGGAGCGTGATACAATGTTTTCTTTCAATTCCGGCATCTAGGGCGCCGTCGATTCATTTTTCTGCCATTGTCACCAGAATTCCCTTCCTTCGTCGCCGTCCGTTCCTCTCCGTGGCGAAAGCAGCGCTGCCAGATGATGAAATGTACATCCCAGAACGCGTCAGATCTTCGACACTGGCTTGTCAGCTTCTAGCGGCCGGCTGTTCTGATCGGTAGTTGTCCGTAGTTTCTCCCATCCACACCTGGCGAATACTGCAGAAGTACTTTAACAAACGGGCTGCTCACAATATTTCCTTCCTCTTCCGTTTCCTATCCTCACACCCAACTTACACACTCTTACACTAGCATACACTACACTAGAACACATGCCGGGAGACCAGTCGGGAACGCAAAGCTTGTCCCGCTGGTGGGAGATATTAGCTTGGGGAAAACCGTTAGCCGACTGTAGGTCGGCGCCGGATCTCGCCATCCCACGGGAGAAGATCACCGCTACCCCCTAAGGGGGGGAAACATGCATTGCACTTTCGGAACGAATGACCTCGGTAGTTGATGCGCCAGGAATCACTAACAACGAACCAACTGTATCCCAATAACGTCAATCATTCTGCTACTTTCATTAAAATTCCTGGCACCGATGTCAATAAATTTCAGTTCTTAAATCGTTCGTATTATGATATTTTGTTTTTAACGCGTTCAGGAAGTGCGTCAATCTTAACTCGACATCGATTCATTTTATATAAATAAACTGAATGGAAGGCTATGATGTTCTATCCTTTTCTTCTATAGCGCATGCTAGAAAAATACTATCCTATGTCGCCCGCAATGTTTTACGGCAATTTATTCCACAAATATCATAGTTATTTCTAATGTTCGTGTTCGTTTTAAATTATTGAATAAAAAAATATTCTACGAATCTTAAATCGTACATTGCCAAATACCGTAGATTTAAAATCCTGGTAATTAAACTTACCTTAATGTCTTTATCCTGGAACATGGTATCTTCATTAAACTCCCGGTAAATATACCAGGATTCTGGTTCGTGTGGCAACACTGGGTGAAGGCTCGGTTCTTCCGGTTTCCGCGGAAAAGAGATGACATCGGCGGAGGTGGCGGCGCGGATTGCTCGCCGTTCAATTTTTAAAGCGGCGCGGCCGCCTTAATATTTTAGGCGTCTCCGGTGGACCGCCACCGCCACCGCGTCCTCGGCCTCGCCCGCTGTCGCCTCGCTGCCGCTGCCACTAAGCTTGCGTCTCGGGAGAGCGGAGCCTCGAATTACACGAAGACAGCCGAGCGGAGTGGAGCCATCGGAGAGCTCCTACCCTCCCGACACACAAGTGTTTCGTGTACATTGTAGTAAGGTGTTTGTTAGCATTGTTAAAGCAAATGTATGTATTGGTTCAGTAACTATGTACAAGGGCTCCACACTTGTTTCTTGGTCTTCTAACTGATTGATGAAATAAATGCTTTATGTTCCAATGCAAACCTGCCTATTACTCGAATATTATTCGTAATTTGTATGAATACTGCAGATAAGAAGCAAGACAAGACATTTAAATTGGTTTCGAAATTGCATCAGAAGTTTTCCCGCGGTGTTGTGACACTTCGCTTCGCGAATCTAAGTTGAGGACTAGGCTCGGGCTTCGTGTTAATATAAAGAATCCTTGAGTCTGTGCAAGGCATAATTACAACGCATTGTATGCGAATACGCACCTTAAAAATAATTTGGCGTGTATATGTTCTTTATGTTTTGCAGGAAAGCCTCCATTTTCTTTCCTCCTATTTGTCCCATTACTTTTCTTCTATACTATAAATACGTAAATACTCGCAAGCTCCGTTCTCTACTCTCCGTTTTCTGGAAGTCCAATCGGCACACTCGCTGGTCTGCTCGGCTATCTTCGTTTGCATCAGGGGCTCCGCATTTTTCTCTCCCGAGACACAAAACTTCCGCAACCTTCTGCACCGCCTCTTCTGCCTCTGATTCCTCCACAGTCGACAAACTCTCTTCTTCCGCTCTACAGAGACCCAAAGCACATACTCTAGGCCACTGATCACAAAGTCACCAAGTAACATTGCTTCATCATATCTCGGTGGTTTGATCTGTTTATTTAGTACACTTGGAATAGGCGTTATTAGAGGTGGGCTAGGTGGTGCGTGATAAACGGTTTGTTTAATTATCTATATGTTTCGAACCAAGAATCTGTGTTGCTGATTCAATTCCTGGACGTAAACCAATGCATTCTGGAACATGCTTTGCTTCCTCTTCCGCTGGGCGCCGGAGCGCGCGAGGGGGAACGAGGCGCAGCGAGAGGCGACGGGAGATCGGGAGGCCGGATCGGCAGATCGGTGTTGAGTTGGCTGCGCCGCAGCGGCGGAAGTAGAAATCGGCGGCGTGGGGAAAAACATGGCGTCGGTGAGGGAAGTTGGAGGTTCTTCATGAATGAGGGGAACCAAAGTAAAGCGACGTATGAGAGAGCGGCGTGGAAATGCGAAACGTGTGAAAGGGAGAAGATTGCAATTAATATTCCGAAAGAAGCGAAAGAGTAAGTGTACATTTTCTAATAAAGTGAAGTGTTTCTGATGCTTGATCGTTGGCATCTTTGGTTAAGAACAATATTATTTTATTAACGCTTAAAAAAACGTGGCTAATTTGGAGACTATGTGAACACACGCCACTTAAGCCGGAACTGTTATTTATCAAAACATATTGATGAATTTAATAATTTAATAAATTGTTCTGTCCTGTGTCTCGCCAGCCCGCTACGGGCCTTGGTTGACCAGCGGTGCAGCCTCTCTGCCTGGGATAGGGGTTCGTGTGATTAGCAACGTGTGATTATATTCGTCGGCTTTCTCATCGCCGCGTATCAATATGTACAGGGACATTTGTGAGGAAAGCGCACAGTTATAAATTTGCCCCGGCCGGGAATCGACTCGGAGCTGCGCTGTGGGAAGCGAGCACGCTAACCAACGAGCAATCGAAGGCCTAATTTAACAAACTAGTGATGGTAAAATACCACACACTTTCTCGCTTTATTTCTAAATTTGCAATTTTCAAAAATTGAGTGTGTTCAGCGAAAATCAATTTTTTATTGCTAAGTGCCGAAAAACGTTTCAAAGCGTTCGATATTGACCACTTTGAAAGCGAATGGGCTCAACGTCTTCATCCTTACATAATAATTGATGGATAAAATGTTCGTATCTTTTGTGTTTTTAATTTCGTAAATATTCGTATCTTTTGTGTTTTTAATTCTGGAGTATTAGAGTATTTTGAAAGCGGTGGAAAAGTAATAAAAAAACAACCGTAGATCGAACGCTTCTTTGAAGTTCTTCTCCAAAAAATAATTAATTCCCTCCTAATAATAGGGATCTGGAGGTGCTCTGTATATTCGCCCAAAAATAATCTTCTTTAGAAATCTCGGGGTTGAATGTTCACTGTCTTCGCCGCTTCGCATTCTTGACTCCACCCTTCCAAAAGGGAACGACAATTGCCCTGAAGAGGAGAGCTTCTCTTCGCCATCAAAGCTTTACAAGCGCATTCCAGCCCTGATGGGGGGGGGGCGTAGACACAGTGCTCCTGAACGCATTAAGCGAATTCTGAGAAGGCGCTCTGACTGATTTGTGGCTGATGAGCACCGTACAAATGAGGTCGAAACGTCTTTGAAATATATACTTTCAAAACTCGACTGGAGTCATCGCTCTTCATTTGAATGATTATTTCGTGTTTTCGCGTGCGTCAACGGCTAAGGTTATTGTTCCCGTAAATGTAGTGCAAGCTTTTTTCGCCGAGAGGGGGCGGTGATATTCTCCCGCTGGATGATTAGGTCCGGCGCCACCTATGGGGTTTTCCCCAACAAGGGTAATATCCTGGCTGGTACAAGCTTTACTAAGGTTCGCTGCCGCTCTCCGGCATGTGTGATAGCGTTGATGATTTTGGAGTGGGTGTAAGATGGCGCGCGGTCCTTGACCCGTTCGTTAGGACACTGTCATTGCATTCATTTTATTGTAATCTACTTCCTGAACCTCTCTGATATGTTGTGAGCCTGTCTTTTATTTTGTTTTAATAATAATATGAATGTGAAAGCAAATATTGATTCTCGGAACTTCATTTTAATGTGTTTTTTTAATTTTTAAAGTTGTTTTGGAAGTTAAAAAAGGTGATTGACTAAAAACAGTTTGGACTTTTCACCTTGTAAAATATCATGTATTTTTATTACAATTTTCTTTTAAATGAAACTATTCATCTTTTGAATGGTATCAGGCAATTGCCTATAGTACAAGTAGATAAAAGTGAGTCAAGTAGCTTAGAATTGTTGGAAATGGCAAATGTAGACCTTACTAGTGGTAAGAACATTCTTCCGCATTTGGCAGCACCGCTGTGTGAGGGAAGCAGTGGCGCCGCCGACGTGATTAAGCCGGGATGTGTCCACCCCGTCGCTTTCATTATTTTGGGGTCGCTCCCGGAGACAGGCACGCGCCGGCGTGTGAAGCGCGCGGAGTGGACAACACTCAGCCAGCCGGAAGGGGAACTCTCCAGAAGCCGAATCGCGTGGCGGGGCACAGTGTGTGCAGGGGGGGGTGTGGACCAGGGGAAATGTGGCGCGGGGCGCGGAGTGCGGGGGTGTTGTGGAGGGGTGATTTAATGCAGGGCGCGATTTAGCACGGGAGTGGTGTGGCGCGACGCGGGGTGCGGTATGCAGTTTTGTAAGAAATTACTTCTTTCTTTGGTCCTATCTTCCATATACGGAAGTTAGATGACCCATAACGGGTTTTCTTGGGATAAATTATTCAGGGTGGTTTCCCGTTGCCTTCCCTGATATGATGATGATGATGATGATGATAGGGGGTGAAAGGACGAACACAATACAACCATGCCCGAGGCGGGACTCGAACCCGCGATCTTTCGGTACGAGATTGCTACGGCACTACTGCCTTAGCGATCTCGGCCACCGGATCGGCTTAGAAATTACTAAAGGTATAGTAATATCATATGTAATTTCGTTTCTACAAGTGAACTTTAATTGGGAGGGGTGTCCAAATTTCGCGGTTCTGTGAAGCTAAGATACATTTAATTGTTTAGCCTGGCTGAAAGAAAACCAACATAGAGGATTATTCTGAAGAGTGGCTGCGATTATCTGGCTGCTTATCAATCCAAGACGGTTGCAGAAAAGGCACCATAAACAATCAGCTACGAATGCCGCGCGATCATTCCTTCCCCATCCTGACACTTTCATCGTTGTTGGAGTCAAACCAAGCACTGATCTCGTCTTCATATGACTCGCACCTTATGAAGGTTCCTATCACACGTCGGGTTGATGGAAGACGGAGAAAAAAATGCTAGTTGGAAATCATTCCTTTCCCCGTACATTCAAGCACTTGTTCACTGTCACATGCATTTTTAATTTCGGTAACACATTTCACTGAAATCATTTCAGTTAGTTGTTTAAAAGTTTACAAATGAGTAGTGAACTTTTTGTCGGCCGCTTTCATGATACCCAGCGGCTTGTACAGTCACGGAATATTTGGCTTGACCTGGGGAAGGTTTGTTAAAACCTGGGAGGCGGCGCGGGGTGTATACGATTATGAGGCCGGTGTTATGTATTCCCGGTGCGGGAAGTTGTGTGTGGGATGAAAGTACAGCTCTTTGTTAAGGGAAAACTCCAGCTCGCCAGTTTCAAGACTCGTTGCTAGCAATTGCACATGGAATCGTAAGGCGATCCGTTTACGTCTGTGTGGAGAGTTCGTTGTTGGCTTTTCACTCGGACACATTTCAGAACTTCATCTTTACTTCTAGATTGTCATTTATTTCTCTTCTCCTTTTTTATTTATTCCACACAATGTTGACGACATGAAGAGGCATGCAGCTTTAAAGTGAGGAAATTCCCAGTGTAGCCTTGGGGAGCTGGACGAGAATTTCTGGAGCTTTTACATCTGTTTTATAAAATATCTTGGAATTCAGTTTTTATGGAATAAAGCCTTAGTAAAATATTATAATAAAAATGATGGAAACAAAAGTTTTAAACACAGAGTTTTGAAAGTATTGTATAGTTTATTTAAAATTGTATGAATACATTCATTTGAACTTCCCTCGTTTGTCTTCTTCTTGTGCACTTCAAGGAAGTCTTTTAGGAAGTCTTCCCACATCTCCCCTTTCTTTTGGTGCGTAAGTAGAAAGCTGTTCTTGGAAGTCTTATATTATCTATTCTTCCGATGTGTTGTAACTATTTGCATCCTAGTGTTTATTACAAATAAAACAAAAGTAATGTTAGAAAACAAAAGTAATAGAATTTTGGGAGGGGACACCGGTCAGATCTAAGATGATTGTTGATTATAAAATTTTAGTATAAATCTCCCCCTTTTTTATTTAGGCTCAATATTAAATGAACAGAAAGATACAGACACAGACTACTTTACTTTCGGGGTTTCTAACAATACGTGGAGCCATTCACAGCACCCTAAGGAATAAAAAGAGATAAAAACCTCGAATTAAAATATACAACACGATGGCAATTCCCATGCTGCTCTGTGTTTTTAAAAGCTAGGTACTCACAAACCGAACGCTGGAAAGCATAGAGCGAAGTGAAATGAGAATTTTTCGCAAAACCAAATGATGTTAAAAGTAGTACCGATAAATAGGAGAAGACTTGATTTCTCATTTGTATGGTTATTTATGAGAGAAGAGGAACGTCACACCCTCCAGCTTGCAAGTTACCACTGGTGCGTTAAACTGTGTAAAATAGTGTTCATGAAACATGCTTTTGTTTAGATTATGTTGTGTTTAGTTTAGTGGAAGACCATCAGTATAGATTTTTTTCTTTTAGGATTGAACGGCGCAAAACAAAATATAACTTCGATTACTCCTTGTAACGAGTCACTCCCCTCAAGGCTGTCATTCTTTATCGTTTTGTAAATAATTATAACAAATTTGACTTTTAGAGGAAACAATAAATGTTCCTTTCGTTTCCCGGATGTCTGAGCGTTATTGTTGAACTTAGAGCGTAGGCTCTCCTTTCCTCGAATGGAGCGAACCTGTTCACGGTACGGGGAACGATTTGCGCGACTTACTCAAAATGAATCTCTCAGGGGTTCCCCTCACCGCCTCCCCCTCACCTTCTCGCGCCTTTCCCACCATCAGACGAATTGGGCGAAGAGTGTTGAGGGGGTCGATTCGCATTTTTATGGGCTACTGGCGGAACAGGCTCTTCAGGGCAGCTCACTGCTCACTGCTCAGCGTGCTCACTTTCTAGACCGCGGTCCCGGATGCGATTCCCGGTCGGGGCTGATTATAGTGAGCGCGTCCCTTGCAATGTCCCAGTGGCAGAGTGACAATGAGAAAGCTAGCTTGAGACACTCAGGTTGAGAACAGCAGAATTCAATAAGAGGGATGTATACGTGCTAACCGCACGTACCCGAACCCATGTCCACACGATTGGGACGCCGCTGGTAGGCCACGGAAATGAGCTGTTGTGCCAGTACAGACAGGCTGGCTCGACAGATTGGTTTACGTTAGAAAGAGGGAGTCAAGGAGATAACAAGCAGGGGCGACGGGGCAGGAAATGCTAGAATATGTTTGGTTTCTCCAAGCAAATCCAATATTGAAGTTAAATGAACTAATGTTCAATCAAAGACTTAGAGCCCAAAAATACCTCCAGGAGCTAGGACACATAAAACAATTCTAGGGTGCATTTTATCAAACAAATTGAAAAAATGAGTTAGGCGAACATTGATTTTTTTCTGTATTAATATTTAACGGGCCACACTTTATTTTCCGTTCACGTTTTTCCATTTGTGTTCCCTTCCTTCCACCGATTGATAAAATTCCTGTTTCTGTTGAATAGTTAACTGATAACTTTGACCTTTGTAACATCCAAAGTCTTTACAAACAAGGAACACGAACCCGACAACTTCTTAGTTTCCCTCTTTCAGATTCGATTTTTGGGGGTTCAACTTTGCATTTCAGGCAACTCGTTCCATGTTTTTTCAACACGCCGTGCGCGAAACGTGGTTTCCCGCCCTTGTTTTCCGTGCGCGAAACACCTAATTTTTTCACAGTGTGCGAAACATTGCGAAGCGTGGGTGAAACACCAGTAACGATTCGCAATTGTCTTTCGTCTTGACGTCTTCATTTATTATTTACAAATTATTTGTTTACGACATACTGGAATCCATTTATTTTTGTTCAAATAAGTTAAAATAAAAATTATATTTCTTTATTTGACACATTGCCTTTCGCTCGCGGCGAGTTAAAAAATAGTGTATACAACACGGGCACCAGATGAATTCCACACTCGTCTTTTTGTCGACCTCGATACGGTCGGCCGACAAAGTTACCTCGTGCGTGACTCACATGTTTCACGCCCGTGTTACGTGAACTACTATTTTCGTTTCCGCTTCACCTCTTCCACTGGCACTGTCGGGGACTCTTGATTAGCTCCCACCACGTGGAAAGTATTAGCCTCTCCAGACACCTGGAGGCGCATTAATAAGCCCCCCCCCCACCGGAGGAGCTTACGCGCAAATCCACGCGTGGAGGCGCGGGTTCACTTTTCTTCATTAAAATGTTTGGGGAAATATTAACGAGTTCCGTGCGCCAGGCCGCGTCGCGCGCGTCTGCTCTCCCCCAAATCCCCTCCTCGCCCCCCCCGTTAATTATTATTTCCCTTCCCGCGCCCGCGCCCGCGCGCTCGCCTCGCTAGACACGAGGCCCGCCGCCCGCCGAGGACGCGCCTTAAAGCTGGAACCCCCGGGCTGAGCAGTCGCAGACGGCTGTGGGCGAGAAGCGCAAGAGATTCTGAACAACCCAAAAAGTCGCAACTAATTTTGTCGTGTGTGTACGTGGTAATGAGATGGTAAAGAGGAACGTGGATGAGGTAAAGCTGGAATGCCCGAGCTGAACTGTTACAGACAGAGGTGTATTTTGTTGTTGTTTACACATTTATTTGTTTTAGATGGAGTACATCGTTTAGTATAATCGCTTCATAGATGTGTTTATACATGCTAGTTAAAATATCTAAGCGAGCTTAATCTATACATTGAAGAGGATACTCTGGGGGAGAACCTCGGGATTATGCATCATGGCAAGCTAAGAGTTTGAGAAAGGCTTCAAACGGGAATATATTTTTTATTCGGGTGTGGGTTGGATTTTTCGCTAGTATGAAATGGGATGCTGCTGGTATGTTTGTTAGGTTTTGGTAGAAATTTTTCGATATATGAATGTTGGTTTATTATTTTATGGCTGTTTTGTTTATTATTTATTAATGTTTAATTGGAAATTGAGTTGTTTATTTCTTGTAAACCAGCGGGCATTTGTGGTCAATCTGATAAATTTATTTAGAAATATTTGGATAAAATTGATATTTGTGGTGGCTGCGTTTGTGCATATTGGGCATGCGTAGAACATTACGGGCATTATTATAGTTTTTTACATTGTTGTAGAGTTTTTGGATGACAGGGATTTGTGTTTATTGTTTAGTGGCCGAGATTAAAACAACGGTGGGTGAACATCAGAAGAGATCCTGAACAACCCAAGCGTGCGCAACATTTTTTGTGGTGTACGTACGCGGTTGAGTGATAAGTAGGATGCAGTGGTTTGATCGTCTTGGGTTTCCGTGGTCGTGAATTGCTCTGCCGATTAGATCTCTAAATGTAGTTCAAGTAATGTCAAGGGTCGAGTCGACGCTTCTCCCTCGAGAGATCCGGCGCTGACCTACGTTTGGTTTCCCCCTCCATGCACCTCCCGCACAGACGCTTGCCCGTCCAGGCGGCACGCGCTCACAGACGTCTTCCGGTGCACCGCTCGCCGCGAGACATGAGGAGCAGAACCGCCGCGCCGATTTTCTATCGCACTGCGCAGCACCAGGCACGTCGCAAACCACGTGACCACAACACGCACACTGTTGGGCAAGCCAGGCCACGCGCTGGCCGCCATGCTGCGAGGCAAGCGAGAAGTGTAGAGAAACATTTGGGGGTGGCATTAAGTGACAATTTTCGACCGTGACCAACCAAAAGTAACTCGATGAAAGTGTAGTTGAATTAACGGATGCATGCTTTTTTTAATTGATTCATAACTGTTCAAAAGCTTGTAACAAGGAGATCATTTTATTTGTGGCTGAATTTTGTATCGTGCTAGTATTGTTATGAAAACTGGTTCGTGAAGCCCATTGGCTGCAGCGCAGCGGCTCGCGCATGTCTTCGCGTCGTGGTTCGGCGCACGTGAGGATCATGTCCCCCTGCGGAGCGTACTTTTCGGGAAACGGCTACTTTTCAGATCCTACCAAAACGCTTCTATGGCGGCAGTCCGAGGTTAAGAATGAAGTACAGAACCTCATGGCAACAGCGATGCCAAACCTGTCGCTCTTCTGCTGAAGTGTGTCACGCACTCGGTGGCGACGACGAACCCCGCAATGGGGCGGAGCGCTAGTTTAGCGCTCAAGTAGTTTGTCTGGAACCTTCTCAATTTTCTGAAATCGTAGTTTCCTCCCTTTCCTCAAATCTAAAGCTATTCCTAAGAGACTCCAATACACAGGAAGGTTTCTCTTCAACTTCTCACATCCCTCGTGATTCGCCCATGTGCTTCGAAATGTCATAAGAAATCACGAAGAAATATTTATTTTAAAGTGCACCACTATTTGAATACAATATCCAAAATTCAAACCCACAACATGCAGTTGCATCAAGGCCAATTCTCGTGTTTCCTTTTTAACAGTAGATATATAATAGGTTTTAACTACCGAACAAAAAATTTAAAATTGCTTTGTTGGCAAAAGAAGTCGAACTGAACGTGAACGAACTGATTAGTTTCACGGGAAACCGAGTGAGCGGACAGTTATCTGCCGGTAGGCATTGCGTACGAATCCCGCTGGAAAATATAATTATAGTAAAATGGTTATAAACATTAATTACCATTTGTTTATTTCGGCTATTGAGGAATTTACCACTCTTGCACTTTACAGTTGGTGGATCGTACATTCTAAATTAAGTTTGCAAAGTAAAAGGTAGTTATTTTTTTTAATTGTATATTAATAAATTTACCCCAATCTACAACCCAAAATGAAGAAAAGTAAACGGAAATACATTTGCTGACGCGATTATAATCATAAATTTCAAATACAAAACACAACTATACGCAGGCAAACAAACACATGTACACAATCGGAACGCGAACTTTCTGAGCCCAGTATGATACGACAACCGAAGCACGTGGCACCGCAACTGTAGCTGATCAAACAGATGAACTTATCTCTTCCTACAAAAAATAATAATTTCTGAAGATACTCAACAACAATTTGTGGTAAATTCATAATGAATTCGAGGTATTATTTTACTAATGTAGTTGTTCTGATGAAAAATTATGTTAATGAGGGTTTAAAACAGTTTTTGAAATCTTAAAAACATGGGGTATGTTTCTCTACTGGAAACGCCCATAATGCCCAGTATTTCATTCTTAACTTCGGACACACTATAGAGAATTCTCGAAAGAAATTGTTTTCAGAGAAATTTAAAGCGAAAATTAACCCAGAGCGATGTTGTGAAATTGAATTAATTAAAGTTGTGTGAATTTTGAGTTCAAAACTGAGTGATTATAGAAGTTGGATGGAAGAAAAACTCAAGAGACGGCAGGTCCATTTCACCTCTAGATCGCATCGACTGTTTCAGCTACTGGAACACTACTTGTTCACGAAATAAAATGGAGATTTTACTTAAACTCCTTCTAACTCAATTTTTTTCAAAAATCCATTTATACCCTTTGTATCGAAGACCTCTCTTCAATATTGGAATTGTAAGAACACTCCCGCCCTCGCCGCCCTCGCCGCCCTCGCCGCCCTCGCCCTCTCGCCCCCTTCGCCGCCCTCGCCGCCCTCGCCCCCTTCGCCGCCCTCGCCCCCTTCGCCGCCCTCGCCGCCCTAGCCCCCTTCGCCACCCTCGCCGCCCACGCCGCCCTCGCCGCCCTCGCCGCCCACGCCGCCCTCGCCGCCCTCGCCGCCCTCGCCGCCCTCGCCGCCCTCGCCGCCCTCGCCGCCCTCGCCCCCTCGCCCCCTTCGCCGCCCTCGCCGCCCTCGCCCCCTTCGCCGCCCTCGCCGCCCTCGCCGCCCTCGCCGCCCTCGCCGCCCTAGCCCCCTTCGCCGCCCTCGCCGCCCTCGCCGCCCTCGCCGCCCTCGCCGCCCTCGCCGCCCTCGCCGCCCTCGCCGCCCTCGCCCCCTCGCCCCCTTCGCCGCCCTCGCCGCCCTAGCCCCCTTCGCCGCCCTCGCCGCCCTCGCCGCCCTCGCCCCCTTCGCCGCCCTCGCCCCCTTCGCCGCCCTCGCCGCCCTCGCCCCCTTCGCCGCCCTCGCCGCCCTAGCCCCCTTCGCCGCCCTCGCCGCCCTCGCCGCCCTCGCCGCCCTCGCCGCCCCCGCCGCCCCCGCAGTCGTCGCCCTCGCCGCCCCCGCCGCCCTCGCCGCCCCCGCCGCCCTCGCCGCCCGCGCCGCCCGCGCCGCACTCGCCGCCCTCGCCGCCCTCGCCGCCCTCGCCGCCCTCGCCGCCCTCGCCGCCCTCGCCGCCCTCGCCGCCCTCGCCGTCCCCGCCGCCCACGCCGCCTTCGGTGCTGTCGCCGCCCTCGCCGCCCTCGCCGCCCTCGCCGCCCTCGCCGCCCTCGCCGCCCTCGCCGTCGTCGCCCTCCGCTGGGAGATTCCCAGTATGGCCTACGTGCGAGGAATGAGCATCTGGGTCTGCGATGAACGCGTGGCCGCCTCGCTGGCTGGCTGTGCGAGGTGAGTTCAGCCTTCTACCGGGCGGGTGGGGCTGGTCCGTGAGCAGACTTCCAGGCTTCCAGCGCGTTGTGTTGAGCGCAGCAGAACAGGGCGAACACCGTGGATATTGTGGATCATTTTCAGTAAACGCCAAAATTTGTACGTATTGTTATTATTATTTAATTATACCTCACATTTCAATGGCGACTACATAAATTGTAGAGATTAATATAATCACCGTACAAATTAGGATAATAATTCTGTCGGTTGAATTCCCACAAATAATATGACGATTCTAGCCGTTCAGATGGTAGTGTCCTTATGCAGAAACTTCCGTAGGTTTTCAGAAAGATATAATTTCTACTTTAATAAATTGCCTTCGGGATAGCTCCAGTCCTTGATATTATAAAAGGAATGATTCTCACATTTCCAGCAATCCATTGTTGTAGAATATTCTCTAAGAGATCCATATACACCTTTTTAAAGTTAACAATATCAGGTCAATTACTTGTCACTGTTCTGTCTAAGAGAATCGTTCTGTCTTGGTAAGTTCTGTCCCAATCGTTATGAATGATTCTCCAAAACACTCTCCGGGTTACACACATTCTGCGGAATCCGCGCTTTAGAGGTTAATTGGTACTTCTGGGCCAAATCTTGGTGGATACTTTTCGCGCTAGTGGAATATTTTCGCGCTTGCATCAGGCCTCTTCCTGTCCTCGGATCCATCTGTTAGAGGGCAGACTGATTTCAATGTATTCTATTGATTTATTGTGACCACAGCGTATTGGAGAGGTCATCGTTTATGCTAGGAGCTTTTTATTATTACTATTATTATTATTATTATTATTATAAATTTAATAATAAAACAATATTATTGTCGTGATGTGTCTTGTTAAAGAAATTCGTTTTACTTTATTAATGACGACGTATGCTAATGAAATATCCTGGCGTGTTTCTGGCTTGGTTGGAAGATTATGTAACAGTCCCTTTTCCTTCAGTGACTCTTTTTTTTATTTTTTGAGAATCGTTTCATTTAAAGCTTGTCATTCTTACGTTCATATCGGCGAGGTTTACAGTCGTGTCTGCGTTGCTGCCTGATATTCTGACGATTTCACGTTTATATTTCTTTCGTTCGGATTTCCTAAGTTTTTAAGCGTCTCCAGACGTGCTGGAACAAGGCGGTTTGCAATACGGCTACGATATCGTTCTGGACAGTACGAGAAAAGGGACATCTGCGTAGAATAGTTATAATAGTAGGTGGGTTTGTTGTTGTGATGAACGTCTATACGGTTGCTAATGTTTGTAATGTACCAGAAATTATTATTGTATACTTGAATAAAAATGCAAATAATGACTCGTCCTTTCCATTCATTCCATTGGTTTATTGTTTCATTCATTCATCTCGCCGCCCGGTAACTTTCATTAGAGAATCCTAAAATTGTCGTAAAAAGGAAACAATATTTTTTCATTTTTTATTTGATTATGCTGTGATTTAAATTATATTACAAGTTTCTAGTTTTATGTCAGTATATCATTCAGTCGGTCAATTTTAGGAGTCATAACTGCAACCACAAACAATTGTCACCCCGAACCGCCCGGGCTGGGAAGTCTATTACAACTTGCATAGCGCTCGGCCAAAACCGAAATTCAGCGACAGACCGCTGCGTGAGCGCATCCCACAGCGAGAGCGCATCCCACAGCGTGAGCGTAGCCCACAGCGCCCCCCGCGCGCTCTCCGCGCCAGGCGGAATGGAGGCCGCGCGTAGCGGGCGGAAGGCAGCGGCGGCGAGAGCTGCGGGTTCGTGCCTCGAATGCTCCGCGCGGCCAGCCGCCGGGCGCTTCATTGACTCTTCGTGACTCCCAGCGCGACAACTGCTCAGGTCATTAGACCCGTAATTGTTGTGTATGTTTCGTGCATGGAGGTGGCGGTGGCGGTGGTCTTCCCCGCTGGATGGCGAGATCCGGCGCCGACCTACCTGCATCTAGCAGGGTTTCCCCAACTAGATACCTCCCACAAGCGGAGCACCGCCCCACTCGAGTGAAGCCACCGACCGCTCTGCCAGCATGTGTGGTAGTGTAGTGCATGTTAGTGTAGGTGTGTGTAAGTAGGGGTGAGGAAGAGGAAGGGAAGATCTCGCGCGGTCCGTGGCTCGTTTGTTATGGTACTGCTCCGGCATTCCCATGGCGTTGATCGGAGAAACGACACGCTAGCTGACAAGCTAGTGTCTAAAATCCTGCCGCCGTGGGGAGTGATAGTCTAGGACCCCCCAGTCAGAGGCACTGCAATGACATCAGTTGAGGCCTACAGTCGACTGCGCGTTGTAGTAGCGATGCCAGCAGCGGAGTAGCAGAGTATGTGGGAAAGAAAGTCTGTGCTGAAAAGTGCCCTGACCCATGCGATACCTTTATGCATCTCACGGGCATTGATATCGGATAAAACGTTTACGATCCTATCTAAGCTTTAGTGTGTCTATCATTATTGCAATCAGGAAGATGTAGTATTATTCAGTTCTAAATCCTCACAGTCTATACATATAAAGAAGGCGCATTTTGATAATGTAAAATTGGCGTTATAATTTCTTAAATTTAAATAGCATTAATTTATACAATTATACAACTTACATGGAAATGTTTTTATTACATTTTACCACATTGCAGTATAAATGAAGATGAAAATACCATTTTAGAATATTATATTTTACTTCAAGCTAATTTATTAGCATTTTTATAAAAATGGCTCCTTTTATTCTACAGAACATCGAATCAATGAAATTACTCTTTACGTTTTGTCGTAATTCGTGAAAGACAGATGCAATTTTCAGAGTTCTGACATCAAGTATTCCTGATATTGAGTAAAATTAATGCCTTATTACCCATTTGGTGCGTGGTTGACCACAAATAACTCGCCCTTCCTTTAAAAGTAATTACGTTATTTCATCCAATGACAGGGAATTGTGTTTTAGTGCTTTTCATTTTCAGTATTCATTTCTACAAAGCAAACCATTCCGAGTAATATGAATTTTAATTTGTGTTTTTCTCTAGCTCTAAGAAGCATCAAAACAGCTTATAAACATGTTTGAAACATACGAATGACATTGTCCTTGAGATGATCCAACTGCGAAACTATTGTAAACAGCTTTTATGAAATTGAAACCACAAGATGAAAAAGAAAAATAGAGAGAAAGAAATAAAAGTCTAGAAGTAAGAAACAATTTTCTGTCTATGGGCTTCTCGAAATTTAGCTTTTAATGTGAGTGTTTACTGATTTTTGTGGCAAAACGCACTTTTATAAGATATTAAAACCTCATTTAAATAACGAAAACAGTAAATTATCGGCTCTTGGTAACAAAAAAGTGGATAAATATTGTTCTTATATATAGTAAATTACTGCCTCCAACACAGTAGAGTAGTAAGAATCTATCTTTTGTGGGTCCCTGATACCGAAAAACCAATTGCTGTCAAAACGTTCGAGTGCCTATCCATGTGTGGTCAACGCTAGAACTTTCCAAACCCAAAAGACCTTCAAAGGAACGGGCAGTAAGTGCGCAATCCGTTCAAACGAACTAGAGGCCGAGCAATTTTTAAATACAAATTTTGATTTTGGGGGGATACTTTCCACAAAACCTCAACACGATTTCATACTTTTTCAAAAATGGTTCCCGTGTTATTGATTATACTTTGTCTTCGAATAGCGCGAAAAACGCTTAAAAGTGTGGTGCAGGTTACATTTTCCTCTAATTCCGTTTTCGAAAATTGCAACTGTTTAATTTTTTTTCGGTGTCTTCCTAGAACTACAATATTGAAGATAGAGGTTTTAGTGCGTAATGAAATCCGTGTTTTGAAAACAGATCTTGAACTTAGGTCGTGTATTACGTACGCGGTCACGTGACCGCCGGTCGCGTGCCCGGGGTTGTAGTACGTGGGAGGGGTATTCGCGTGGTCAGAGGGTGTGTCATCAGTGTGGCGCGATCGACGTGCGTGTGATCAGCGGGTGACATGTTCTGTCAGCGCGGGAATTGTGCCGCCATATGTGAGTTCACGTGATCGGCTGCCACTTGGCCAGTGAGGTCGCGATTGACGGCCATGTCTTGCAGTGCGCGTGACCGCCGCGCGCGTGATTGGTGGGCGAGGTGTTCTGGATTGGTGTGCGCGTGATCGTTGTTCAAGTGATAGAATGCCACGTGATCAGTAAGTGTGTGATCGGCGTTCACGCGATTTACGTGGGCGTGATCACGGCGTGGGCCCGAGATTGGAGTACAGGAATGGAGTACAGGGATCGGCTGGCCGGTGATGAGGGAGCGCGAAAGCGGAGGTCGCAGCATCGGTGGGCAGGCCATCGGCCGTCGCGTGGCGCTCGCTCGCGTGATGACGGGCACAACTGACGTCCGCCAACCGCAGCTCCGAGGCAGCGGACTTGTCACCGGCCCATCGAGTGTAACGTCGCCCGTGGAAACAATGGAGATGAAGGGCGCGGCGGTGACATGTGAATGGCCTGGCGGAATGTGGGCGTGCCTGGCCGGCGCTCTCCTGCGGGCAGCCGCGGCTCAAGGGTTCTCGAGACCTCAGGTCGAGCGGACGACGCGACAGCTATCCCCGGCTGCTCCAAGGGCAGCGATGGCTAAGAGCGTACACAGAGGGGAGGGGGTCGCGCGGCGGGCAGGGCCTTTGACGCGCAGGGAGATTCCTAGAAGACCGTCTCGAGTGGCAGCGGAGGTCATGCAAAGAGAGAGGCACACAGCGAGGAAGACAGACAGCGAGAAAGACAGACAGCGAGAAAGACAGACAGCGAGAAAGACAGACAGCGAGAAAGACAGACAGCGAGAAAGACAGACAGCGAGAAAGACAGACAGCGAGAAAGACAGACAGCGAGAAAGACAGACAGCGAGAAAGACAGACGGAGAGAAAGACAGACAGGTTGAGAGAAAGACAGACAGGTTGAGAGAAAGACAGACAGGTTGAGAGAAAGACAGACAGGTTGAGAGAAAGACAGACAGGTTGAGAGAAAGACAGACAGGTTGAGAGAAAGACAGACAGGTTGAGAGAAAGACAGACAGGTTGAGAGAAAGACAGGTTGAGAGAAAGACAGACAGGTTGAGAGAAAGACAGACAGGTTGAGAGAAAGACAGACAGGTTGAGAGAAAGACAGACAGGTTGAGAGAAAGACAGACAGGTTGAGAGAAAGACAGACAGGTTGAGAGAAAGACAGACAGGTTGAGAGAAAGACAGACAGGTTGAGAGAAAGACAGACAGGTTGAGAGAAAGACAGACAGGTTGAGAGAAAGACAGACAGGTTGAGAGAAAGACAGACAGGTTGAGAGAAAGACAGACAGGTTGAGAGAAAGACAGACAGGTTGAGAGAAAGACAGACAGGTTGAGAGAAAGACAGACAGGTTGAGAGAAAGACAGACAGGTTGAGAGAAAGACAGACAGGTTGAGAGAAAGACAGACAGGTTGAGAGAAAGACAGACAGGTTGAGAGAAAGACAGACAGGTTGAGAGAAAGACAGACAGGTTGAGAGAAAGACAGACAGGTTGAGAGAAAGACAGACAGGTTGAGAGAAAGACAGACAGGTTGAGAGAAAGACAGACAGGTTGAGAGAAAGACAGACAGGTTGAGAGAAAGACAGACAGGTTGAGAGAAAGACAGACAGGTTGAGAGAAAGACAGACAGGTTGAGAGAAAGACAGACAGGTTGAGAGAAAAACAGACAGGTTGAGAGAAAGACAGGCAGAGAGAAAGACAGGCAGAGAGAAAGACAGGCAGAGAGAAAGACAGGCAGAGAGAAAGACAGGCAGAGAGAAAGACAGGCAGAGAGAAAGACAGGCAGAGAGAAAGACAGGCAGAGAGAAAGACAGGGTGAGAGAAAGACAGACAGGGTGAGACAATGAAATATATAGACACAGAGAGACAGATAGGGACACTGAGAGAGAGGGGAAGAGAGAGGGAAAGCGGACGGCTTGTACCGACTTGAAATGACCTACAAATTTTTATTTTGAAGCGCGTCAACTGATATGTTAATCCTATGGTAATTAGTCCCATTAGTGTGGTGCGTGTTACAACTGCAAGGGATCGGTGTTCCACTCTCGCTAGCACTTGAGACCCGGAGGCGACCTTCAGGCGTCTCGCGGCTCCCTCCGTTCAGCGTCTTCGCTGGCGCCTTCGAGCTGAGCCTCCGACTGCTCCCGACAAATGCGGCAGTGTGGTCGCGGGGCGAGGGGGACTAGTTACAGCAAGGAAAGGTCGCACGTGCTCCGTCTTCCGATTGTTAGGGCACTGCTCCGACATTTGTGTGGCATGAAATGAAAAACTACCAATCAGACCGGCCGCTAGAATTTTCTTCCAGTGTCTAAATGTCTAATTCTTATTAATCCTATTAATAAGTGTCTAATTCTCTTCCTATTATCGAAAATCCTGCCGCCGTCGGGAATGAAACTCCAGGTCGCAGGCACTGCAGTGGCATCAGTTACTACCCTGACCCACTTAATCCTACAGCGACAATTCTGACGGCGCCTAAACCACCATACGCTTCTGAGCCGTAATGGGTTAATTCGCAGAATTGTAACCCTCCACACTGCTGCCGAGTTCACCTCGCTGTCCGGCTGGTGTTGAAAATCCTCCCCGTCAGCGCTCTAATGCCAGGTCCTTTCGCGCCGCAGTGGGCGGGCGCTGGGGGGGGGGGGCAGGTGCGCCGGGGAAGCGCTGATGCGGCGCCGCGACGCCCGAAGCCCCTGAGGCAGACCCTGCGGGACGCCCACGCTTCGCCTCGCGGACCCTTCGGCGCCGGCGCTGGAACGAGGGGCGAAAGACTTGCGTACGTCAAATAAAACATAAAAATAAAAATAATTATTTTTCGTTTTTAGTAATTGTCGTACGTAATTTATTTCATAGCCTGAAGATGACAATATATAGAAGTAGTAGAATCGTGTTTCTGAAAAAATTAAATAAACAAAAATGTGAAATTTTCATTTTGTTTTGTATATAAGCCAACTAAAAAACGAGTCAATATGAGTTATTAAAGAATAATTTGTATATATCATTGCATTTGTGCGAAGAAGATTTGCAAATTACTTCCAATAAAGTTTTTCGAAAACTCAAAAGAATTCTGTGAAGAACAGTTTTCAATTGTGCCTTTACAGTAACCCCTTTACTGCTGAAACCCCATTTTCTCAACGTCTCCAAAGTTCGGCTCCATTTTCTTAAAGTTATATTTCGGCTATGCCATTAGAAAACCTAAATATTTAGAAAATTTCGAACAAATGTACTTTCGGCGGCTATAGATTGCAGCTGGGAAGAGAAAGGGGCTACATTTTAAAGCTGGACAAGACCCAATAAATTAAAAGCCTAACTAGTACTAGAAAGTCAGTGCCATTTTGTTGCGCCACTAGTTATGTTATATTGGGGCATAACTAAGAGGATTTTCTTGACACAAAATTGGATGCTACGTAGATTAATATATTATGTTTTAGACATTTCCTGTTGGTGCATATTCGTGTAATTAGAGGCGCATATTTGCATATTTCGTTAAGGTAGAGTCGTGTATCTACAACGTTTCATCTTTTCGTAGAATTTTTGCGAACGTAAAAAAAGTGGCATTGTAAGAAGAAAATACATTGACGTGTTGGTAGTACGTTTTTTTCTATTGATGATAAAATATTTATACAAATGTAGAACTTTTCTTGATGTCATATTTTTTAAAACAGGCAGGGAAAACGCAACGAATCGTGCAATTCTTCACTGAGGTAATATTTACTTCAATTATTTCTCCCCAATAGTAAGGTAGATCATATTACGTTTGCACAGAAGTGTATATTTTCATTACAGCCACACTGCTCCAAAATGTTATAAAATAAAGTTTAAACAGGATGTGAAGTGTGGTTCATTATCATTGAACATTAAAGAGAATAATTCAAGATTTTTTGGGTACAAAATTCTCTTTTTACTTATTATCATTAAATATTACTTCAAATATAAATATTTTAGAGTAATATGTTATTTAAATCCAGTATGGATTATTATGTAAGAGTACTATGTTTAAAAGTTTCAGTGTGTACTGAGTTATAAATATTCTAGTAAAACCTCAATATCTCAGAATGAGCTCAATGTAGGATATCCCATTGTTCTACTGAGCACTTCAATTGGTTCTTATTAAGACATTGCTGGTGTGGTCGGTCCCTTTGACGTAATTGAAACATTGGTATTATCTGGGCGTGTGAACTATAAATTGTTAGAAACACATTTGTTGCCGTGTGAACAAGTTTCATAATTTTTTTCTGCTGCGAGGAAAGTGTTTCTACACACAAATTGTGTTTTCAAATTTACAATGAATTGACGTGCTTCATAATGTTTTAAAAGTTATAAATCATCAAACGATTCATATATTTTAAATTTCCTTCCAAATGAAATAAAATCAGATTAACAAAATCTCTTTGGAAGCGATTGTCTCTGAATGTCATCGATCTCGCCCTTTTGATTTCCCCATTTGATATCCCCCTTTGTTTCCCCATTTGTTCGTGTTGCCTGGTTAATATTGTCTCTTCTGTTTTAATTTTGAGTAATGTAATATCACAGGTTTTTGTTCTTTTGTTGTAATTACTTTCAGATAATCGTTTAGACTTTGCCCAAGTTTCTCACCACTTTTTCTAATTTTTTCATCGCGACGAATAATTTCCTTTTTGAAAGATCTTTCGAAAAAGCTACGCGTCTGCTCCGGTCCGCGTTAATAGGATGGTCTGAAATTCCTCGAAGCGAAGCGAATATTCCTCTCCCGGAGGTCATGCTCTAAAAGTGTGCCCAAGCTTCTTTGAACCTTCACTGCGGATGTTCAGAACACTCTCCACTGCGCGATGGCAAAGAAAGCCATTATATGGAAAAATCAAACGAGCATTAAAGCTGATATGTTTGCCTATCTATTCGCTACCTCAGTGGCTACGTCAACAATTTAATGCTACTTGAGCTGCATTGTGTAGCAAGTAAATATTTCCATAATGTGCAGATTAAAATAACACAAGTTTCATTGTACCAATTTCTTCTTCTTTCTTCAGGGATTAGGGATTCATCCTCTTCTTGTGTGACCTGTACCAATTTACGAGACGAATATAATAAATATATTTAATAAATAATTTTGAAACAGATATTTAAATTTTTTACTAAAAAACACGGTTTAATAAAATCAAATAAAATTTGAGGTTTTTACGTCATGCAAATAAATAATAATATGCGATGATAAAAATGCAGTTACTTTTAAATCACAAACTTACACTCCAATTTTATTCACATTCCATTGAGGTTATGTGATGGAGATTTCTGTTCTCAAATTAGTGAGATATTCTACAATTTGCTGAATACACATTGATCAATAACTGAGGTATATTTGTAGCTATCGTTTTATAGCGTATTAGAGCAAAGCATTTGAGTCAGAATGATTTACAGAGGTGTATTTGTGAAGATACTATTTTCAGTTGAATTTTGATTGGTGAAATGATATTTTGCTTTGTTTGTAAAAACTATGTATTTCTCTCTCCCAGTCATCACATACAATTGTTACTCATTTTGTAATTCAATGAACCATAAATAACGAGTATTCCTGAAAATTAAAAGCATATTTTGCATCTTAGAAAATATTTAACACTCTCTCTCTGGGTGTTTACCTTTAAGAAAAAAGAAGATAAAAGGCTCAAACAATTTTATATCCTGTAATATTTTTGAAATATATCTCCCAACTGATCGGTTCGTAAGTTAGAAGTACAGGCCTTTCGGCGGCGAACTCTGATACGAATTCTATTTGAGTCACCGCTGCGTCGCGGCGTTTCGTATTCCCCAGCGGTCAGCACCAGAAAAGTCTCTTGCTGAAGAGAGCGGCTTTCCTACTGTCGCCGACTTCGATGTTTCGCTTCGACGGGTCTACATTTGATTTTCAGGAGCGCGTAAAAAGTACTAAAAGGCGAGAAAACAAAATGGCTGCCGAAGCACGGACTTTCTTGCCCGTATTTTCACGCAAGATTACGAGAAGAGGACTCAAATGTTCGAAAAAGTTTACGTAACTTCATTTCAAAATTTATCTTTATGAAACAGGCAATTCCACTTGGCAATAATAATGTACCAAGAAAATTGTGCTTACTTTCTCGAGTTCTTCCAGTTCTGTGTTCTCTGGTAAAGAAATGCCGAATATTGAAAGATGGCTTAGTTAGTCTTCCTTCGCATGCATATTTTTTAATAATTTTCCTGAAGTTCGCTATGGCACTGAGAGCATCTGGAAATAAAGAAATTAGCAATAAGCATATGATGTATTTTGTCTACTCTCTTTGCATAATTCTCTCATTTGATGGCTGCAACCCACTGCAGAATGATACTCATTACGGTACAGATTTCATAGTGGTACAGCTTCTTCACCAATTGCACAGATGTTTACAAACCAAGTATTGTCACTGCATTATTCATTGATAATCGGTCTAGTAACTGTATCGTTCGATTGTGTACATTAAAATTGCATTTAGTTATTATTATGCTTGTTGAAATTTCTTTTATTACGAGTATTTGTTTCGTGGACTATTATTTAAAATAAATTGGATAGTAATTTCACTTTGATCCTATTTGACTAGTGCAGTAAGTCTTTGCAGGCGGAGTGGTAAACAAAGACACCTGTGGCAAAGTAGGGTAGAGTTAGGGAGCAGTCCTCTAGGTGGCCTTGGCTGAATCTTGCAGGTCAACCGCCGCGAATGTAAAAATTATAAAAGTTACCATAAGTCGTAGAAAAATTATCGTATGTATCTATATGTAAAGGGTATTAATACACACGTGTGACTCGCTCGTATCGTAATACCACACTCGTGTGTTTATATTCATCATTACATCATCGTTTCATAATGTACCAATTCTTGTATCGTTTAAGCGTTCCGCTTTCAAAAATGTCCCGCCTATTGTAAACAGAATATTTGTTCAAGTCAATTCTTCCCCCACAAGTAAAAATAATAAGGCATTTTTTTGTGCTTAAAGAAGGGATATTCATTGGTTTTATTGTCAAACTCTCTTTCGAAAGCTGCATGAGAAGAAATTCTCGTCCAGAAATAACATATCTGTGAAAGATGGACCATCTTTCTAAGGTCTGTGGTCAAAAGAATGTCTAAGGTCTAAGGTCTAAGGTCTAAGGTCATCATTTCTAAGGCCTGTGGCCTAGGGATGGGATATCGATGTCGAGGTTTTCAAAACATCGTTGTTTGAAAGTAACATACTCGTAGATAGATTAATGCCAATATTTTTAAACAACGATGTTTTGTACTTGATGTTTTTATGTTTTTGATGGTTACTTTGTGAATGAAAAATGTTCAGAATCACAATTTTGTAAAAATTCAAATTCGAAATACTGTTAGATGATAACACTGCCAGTTCCTGTGCTCGAACTAAGCGAACGTTGTTTGTACTAACTTCATTGAGAAGACCATCTCTCCCCCGATAGATAACGTTGATAGTCTCGTGTTTAGTACGCCTTTCCTCGTACAGTCGACTCCAGTTATGGTGAACTCCTGGGAACTAACGTGTGGTTCAGTATATCAGAGGTTCACTATATCCGTTGATGTCAAAATTCAATAGAATTTCTCTACAATGGTTGAGAATAGTTGATTTTATTAATATAGAGATATAATCACAGCACCAACTGAACATTTCAATATCTTTGACCTTAAAAATAAATTATTTTCAGTTATTGCCTTCGTACATTTTTCATTTGTAATTTCTATAGATCATTCTCGGGTTGGCGCTCTCTCCATTGTTGATTCTGTGTTGTCCACAGTGGCTCCCTTCAATGCCTCTGACATTGCTGGATCACTGACCCACTCTCCTAAGGCGCCTTTACTCGCCTAATGACAAACGAGAACCTTTCGGAGCGGCTTGGCTCAAGCGGCTGGCTCAAGCGGCTGGCTCAAGCTGCAAACCGATCGCTGAATGAAAAATTCCGGTTGGGTTATCTCCACCTCAGGGGAGACTTCTTGGATTTTGACCTTTGGCTATTTTTTCCAGAAAGGAATTAATTTCCAAGAGGAATTTCCTAGTATAGCCGAAGTTCAGTCTTCACTATAACTGAATCTTCTTATGCTCATTTGTAATATAAGTGAAATGGGACCAGATATTTACGTTCACTATAACCGCGAGTTTACTATATCCGAGTTCACTAAAACCGCAGTCGACTGTATTGCGCATGTGGAGAGTTGGTCAACGTTTGTGCAAGAGAAGTAGGACCTGCCCTAATTACTGCATTCGTCTACGGAAAACTAAGAAACAGCAGGCCCCTTGAGACGACCCTGAGCGTTCAGGCTTTCAGACCCAGTTTAGTTAATTTTTCTTATTAATTTTTGATTGTTTTTTCATTAATTTTTAATTATAACTTAACAAACACGATCTGTGTCAAATTAAATTCTTCTTCGCACGAACGGAAAGGTTGAAGGTTAGTAAGCGACTTTTAAAAACTTAGAAGCTTAATAACAATTTCCTGCGAGAGGGAATAGTGGCATCTGTACAGGCTTAAGGAAGGCTAAGACATTGAGAACTTTGTTTTCAACATTTAACTCTCTGAAAATATTGATAATGTAACGTTTCTTGGGGGTAAATTAAAACAGATATTTATTTTAACAAAAACGTTTGTTCTTCTTAACTATTCACTCAGAATACTAATTTCATATAGTCTTTTCCAGATCTTCAGTTCTTCTATTGGTTACTTTCTTTTCACTCGGCTCACTTCTTTTGTGCTGCTGCACTGACCGCTGCACTGCAGTTCTCTGCGCTCATTTCCTTTGTACTGCTACACAATCCTCTGCCCTGACTTCTACTCAGCATTCCACGCGCTGCTCACACTTCCCAGCGCCGCTTCTGGCCGCAAGGGCGCCTCCCGCCGGGCTGCGCATTTGTGCCCGGCGGTCACCGAGACCGAAGGGTCCCTGGCCGTGCGTCACTCTTCCTTGCGACCTACCAATTCTCCTCAGTCCTCCGGCTCGGGAGCCCCGCTGTATGGCGATATCTGGCTCCGACCAGGAATCTCCCACCACTGCCCTAGACGGGCAAGCTCCAAGCTCCAGACTGGTCTCCAGATGAATGTAGTGTAGTACACGTGAGTGTGAGTGTGTGTAAGTAAGGAATACGGATTGGACAAGTAAGAGGTAGGAATGATCGCGCGCGGCCCTTTGTTAGGGTCCGTCATTCGCCTGGTGTCGATCGGAGAAACGCGGACAACTACCGATCAGAGCAGCCGGCCTCCAGACAGTGCACTCCGACAGATGATGCAAGCCTCGTTACAGTGAAGTGGAGAGATTTGTGTGGTGGGCGGTCTTCTTTTGACGTGGAAAGCGAGAGATTTCTTGTGAATTACAAGTATTATAACACCGAAAAGGAAGTTAGTGTTCAAATGAACCCTTGACACATCCATAAATCCGAAAACAGTAAAAATATAAGGTAATGTGAAATTATATTAGTGTTTTCCACAATTAAAAGTTGTGATCCTTAAGAGACAAAATCTTACGAACACATAAGTAAAATGTTAGTTGCATCGTCTGTTTGAAATCAGATTAATCTTGGCTGAGTCGATACGCGTCTGTACGGGAGGACAACTGACTTCGCTGAGCCCATCAAGCAACAGTCGCAGCAATTATCCGTTCACCCTAAGAAAAAACCTGATGTACACAAACTGAAAAAATCTATGTGCCGCGCTACACCTCTGATTTGACAACTCCTAGCGCACTACTTTCGAATAGCGATAAGAGCTGTCGCAGTCCGCCATCTGTCTCAGGCCGCCATCTTCAGCGTGAGGTCTCACGCAACCCCACTTTTATTATTATTATTATTATTATTATTATTATTATTATTATTATTATTATTAGCCAACTAAGATTTCATTAAGGTCTAAAGCCTCCTGTCTTTTTCAGGGAATGCTGAATGAAGTGATAGGGTAATGATGAGGGGCCAGGGTTGTTCTCTAACAACGTGAACCTGACGAGTTTACCAATTTTGAGTTTAAAAGCTTCTAATTTAACCGGGTTATGGGTGACACATTCAGCCATCCATCCAAACACACAGACATTCATCTTTATTTGTAGGTTCAAATCTGAGTCATTCACAGCCACCTTCACTAATCTTAACCATATTTAAGACAATAAAAATACCCCTTCATTTGGACGTGTGTGCAAAGTTGCTAATGAAAAAAACTTCAGGAGTTTACAATTACGGATTACTCGGATTTATTATTCTCATTTCGAGATCGGATCCGTGAGGAGATTTCAGTAGTTTTACGAAGAAGAGTTGGACAGGAAGGTAGAGGTTAAAGATAGTTTTAGGAAGTACAGTAGTCAACACTTGTCCAAGTAATCAAGTTGGATAGCTTAAATACAGATACGGGTCTTTATTTGTCTTCACAGCGATAATGTTCATTATAGCAATTTTTATATGTTCTGTATTGCAGTCTTGCCCAAATTATTAGACTAAAAGCATTTCAATTGTTAATATACGAATCCAAATATAAACGTTTGGTATAAAAAATGAATTTTAAAATACTTAACATGCATTTTCTGGTTCTCGATGAGCTTTTAAGCCTTTTAGGAACATTTTTCACACATTTTTACATGCATGTTCGTATTGGTGCGAAATTTGGATGAGTTATTATGAGACACCTGTAACTCAATCCCAAATGATGATGATAATAATAATAATAATAATAATTTGAATATTATTTAATGCTGATCTTCAGAACTCTTCAACTTACAATACTCTCAGTACTTAAATCAGTGTTTACTCTAAAAGAGTTCAAGTTTGAATGAATAGCTAAGCTGACATTTAACACTAAGAAAAGAGGCTTTCAGGGCAGAAACGACAACTTTCAACATCATTACTTTCCTTTTCTTTCTTGTTTCAAGTTTTAGTAACTCTGGTGCAATTTCTAAACGCATTAGACTAGTACAAGGCAATATTTGTAAATCATTTGTAGAAAAACATGAAACAAGGTATGAGGCTAATAATTTGGACAGGACTATATATCAGGTAATTAGCATTAGCTAACATTAGATGAGAAGGGGTTTCCGTCTCTGAACTTTGATCCGCCGTCCTTTCCGTGTTCGGAAGGACGCCGTCTCCTTTAGAATGGCTTTCGCAACTGAGGAATGTCAGCGCGGCGCTCGCGCCAAAGCCCCGAAGACGCCGTTGTTTGCGGAGGCGGCGGCGCCGGCCGGGGCGCGCGGAGGGCGCGAGTGGGGCGGGACGCTCCTGACCTGCGTAATCGCGGAGCGGAAGTCCGAAGCCGGAGGGCTTCTCCCCGCCATCTGCGCCCGGCCGCTCTGCCCCCCCCCCTCGCACGCCCCCGACGCACTCGGGGCGACGTCCCGAAAAGCTGGTCAAAAGTCGAGAAGAAATAAAAGGTTTTATTTAGGGACGTTTAAGGGAGCAGTTGGTCGAAGGGACCAGAGAGTCAAATTCTACGGCTAAAAAAAGGCCCGAAGCAGCACGGTGAAGTTCTGCAGCATTGGAAACGTGGCCATTGTTGCCGTGGCCGTTGTTCTGCTTTCGGTTTGGAGCAATTTTCATCATTCGAAATGAACAAAAATCGTGATGACGAGTACAATGTTTACATGTATTACATATACTACTTAACACACATTAAAATTACTTAATTAGTAATTAATATTTTTAAAAAAATATTCAATTGGTTGTTTGTTTAGTTGAAAGATGGCGAAAGGTGGAAAGAAGGGTATATTTAGGGAATTTTAAGCAATTAAGAAATAAAAGAAGTCATTATCGTTAACTTAATATATTTATTTAGAGAGCAAGTTTTCGATGGCTTTGCCGTCATCAGCTTACAAACATAAATGAAATGAAATATAAATAAAAAACCAAGAAAATAGAAAAATAATACAAAGTGGGAGATTAATATAAATAATTGATACCTTTAAAATTATAATAACTAGCAAATTAAACTAAACAGACCTATTGGTTTTTAATAATTATATTTTAAATGTATATATTATTTATATTAATTTCCCCCTTTGCATTTCATATTTTGTAATTTCATTTCTACTGGGCTCTATTTTGATATCGCCCCTTGCATTTTTTCTTTGTTATTGATTTTGGTAATACATATTAAACAAAAAGTATTCTGCCATGACATCGTTTCGGACTTCTAGTGAACCGATTGTATTTATATTTCCTTTGAATGAAAGAATGCGATTCCTAGATGTGTTATCAGATATTGTTTTTGTTGATTCACTAGAATTTACGGTATAAATTAATTAAAAAATAATTTTTTAATACAGTACGCTTATCAGCAGTCTATTGTTTTCTTCCAAATGCTGTATTTTAATTATCGATAGGTATGAATATATCGATAGATGCAAGTCCTTGCCGCTTGGTGCCGCGTATGTGTTTACAATTCGTCAAGGTTGTGTTTCAGGAGTAATAATTGCATTTTGTAACTGCCTGTGTTTGCATTTATTTGTTTTCGTGCTGTGTTTTTGTAGAGGACATTCAAACAATGTTTTTTTCGGTTTTACTGAAGTCGTGAAGTTTTGCAGAGGCTATGTCGAAATGTCCACGCATATGTGACAGTGAAATAATTTTGCTTACTGTTGGATCTTCATCTATGAAATGTCACTTTTTGACTGCTTTCTACTTCCCATGTGAGAAAAAATCTGTAAACCAGTTTACTCTGTGCTGGTTAAAAGGAAAATAAAGTTTGCCTTCTAGCAATATATCAGAAGAAATGAAACGGTTCTTTATAAGAGATGACACATCAAAAAACTTAAGAAATAATTACCGTCAAATTCATTATACTTTGCTTTCTGATTCCGTTGCTTTTGTCGACGTGCGGTGCTGATATTGCTTTTCCATTTGGTCATTTGTGATTAATTGTGTAATTGTTAATTTTATCAAACGTAATTGATTTCGTGCTACATAATATTTAAATAAAATTCAATAAGTACAGAGATGCAAAAATAAGCATTAAATAAGAGGCCTTTGCTCTTTGTTCTTTCTATTTAAGAATTTGCTTGTGAACTTTAGTCGGAGCACAGTATTTTACATTTATCTCTCCACTAGTTATAATTTCTAATATATGTATTTTTATTTTATTCCCACACTTTGTCCTATTTTTGTATATACTTTCTATTTTATTTATATTTTTTGTTTCTATTTGTAGACTGATCATGACGGGAAAGCCGTCGACATCCGGCTCTCTAAATAAATATGTTAAGTTGGCGGAGATGGCTTTTATTTCTCCATGTAGTTATTACGTCAACAATATTGTATCAAAATTCCTACAATTATAAGTAAGCAGTAGGGTAGACGGGTTCCCATTGAAAACGTGAATTGAGAGAGCAGCTGTTTTCGGATTTTGAGCAATTTTCATCATTTAAAATGGATGAAAATCGTGATGGTGCGGTCAATGTTAATCTGTATTTCAAATACTTAAAACACATGTTAAAATTACTTATGTAATAATTCATGTTGAAACTCAATGATACAAGTAATTTGTTGTTTTTTGTGGAAAAGTTCCACAGAGTCATAACGAAAATTGTAAAAATTTCATTTTCTACCATTTAGCTATTGAAATGTCAAAGGAAATGCTTCTATTCTGTATTTCGTGCAAAATCCGTTTTTTTTTTATGATTTTCACTTTTTAATTCGATATTTTGGATCCTCCATTTTGTTTTGTTTTCAATGTTAACTTAGTAATCGCAATCAGCGAATCCATAAAACCCCGTTTACAAAGATTTATGAACATTTAAACATTTTTAGATGTTTTTAATTTTTAACCGGTCATATTGGATCCGCCATTTTTGGTTTGTGAATTTGACCATCACCGTGCCGCCAAACCATTGTATGCAAAGTTTCATTAAATTCTAATAACATTTTCGTATTTGGGCCAGCTTTTTGAGCTCGCGCCCCAAGTGCGTCGGCCCCGGCCCCATCGCTCTCCTGAAGACGCGTCGCAGGCGTGGCCGCGACAGCAGCGCTAATGACGGGGGCAGGCCCAACTAGCGCTGCCGCCGAGACAATGCAGCCCCGGCGCCCGGGGGCGAGGGCGAAGCACAATGGGGAGCGCAGAGGGGGCGGGGCCTCAACGCTCAGGGGGGAGGGGCCCAAGGGGGGGTGATAACGCTGGAAGCGGAGGCGATGCACGACGACGGCCGGGAGAGATGGCTCAGCCGACGTCACCGCCGCCCCTCTGACCAGCGTCCTAAAACTTACACTCCCGACAGTGGCGGGATTTTCCGACACTCGCTTGTCACTAGGCCGAATTCAGGCTCTGTCTGGGGGAGAGTTCTAGTGGGCGGCTGCTCTGATCGGTAGTTTTCCGTGGTGTCTCCGATCAACATCCACGCGAATCCGGAGGAGTACACTAACAAACAAGCCACGGACCGCGCGCGGATCTTTCCTACCTCCTTGTCCTATCCTCACCCCTTACCCACCCTTACACTACACTACCACACACCATAGCGGGAGACCGGTCGGGAGCTTAGAGCCCTAGGCGGCTGGGGCGATGCCGTGTTCGTGGGAGATACCTGATTGGGAAAATCCCGCTAGCCGACGGGAGGTCGACGCCGGATCTCGCCATCCTTCGGGGAAAGACCATCACCACCTTCCGAGGAAGAAAAATATGAATTACACTGACGGGACTGACGACCCTATCACTTGAGCGCTCAGAATCACTAGTCACACTAATCAAGAACAGCATAGGCGGAACTGAAAGCGGCGGGAGAGCTAGAAAAATATGTAGCTAAGGCGAAGTTAAATATGAAGCCTGAATCGGTGGTGGAAATGCAGGTGGAAGAATAGCGTATGCGCTGGCGGCAATCCTTGCGGATGCGGTGGCGTAAGTACTGGCAAGAAAGATGGCGTATGCGGTGACAGACCCTATAGCAGATGCGGTGGTGGAAAAGGCAGATGAGGTGATGAAAGCAACGATGGCTGTGGTGACAGAAGCCGTGAGAGATGTGGTGATATATCGATGGTACACAAGAAAAATGACAGAAGTAAAAAAAATGCAATTTTAGGTTAAGAAGTTGAAAACATTTCTCTCGCCACATGTTATCTAGGAAAACATAACTCTGTCTATAAAATTAGCCGCGAGATGGAGGTAAAGTCGTTTTGTTATTGGAAGAAACACGACTGGTTGTTTTCTCGAATAACGTCACTATTTCACTTGAGGTCAGGTAGCTGAAAAGGGAACATCATGCGTGGAGAAGAACAACATATTTCAAATTGTGTCAACATTATATAACGTATTATGAAACAACGTGTCATATTTTGTCTTAATTAATTTTGTCTGTATTATTTAAAAAAAAGTGTAGTATGTCGAAGAAGGGTTGCTCTAAAAGGGGTTAATAAGTCTGACGTTGAAATGTCCATGAATTCGTTAATCTTGTATTATATGAAGTTTTTCTAGATCGTAGGAATAATGAACTTTCAGTAAGAGTCAATGAATCTTCCTCTAAAAAGAATGACAAGTCTTCAAATGGCTTTCCTGAAAAATGATGTATTTTGATTTGTGTCTCTTTTCTTATCTGCCTTCGGAGACGGAGTTAGCTGCGGCTGCAGTGGTGAATGCGGTGGAGGAAGCGGTGGCAGTTGCAGTGACAGCACTGGTGGAGGAAGCGTCTGCGCCAACGGAGGAAGAAGCCGTGGCTCAAGCGGTGGAGGAGGCGGGAGCGATGGCAGAGGCCCAGGGAGGAAGAGCGGTGAATTGTGGAAAGGGCGGCTGAGTCTGTCGTGGGGTGCAGCAAGGGCGGAGGTGACATCGCAAACGCATCAAAGGGAGATTCAGAAGTAGTTGGGATCGACTCGATGAGAAAAGGACAGATTTGGGGATATTAGAATGCCTCAGACGTTCAGCGAACAAATAAGATCAGTACTACGTAGTGTATTAAAGCCCTTGAAGAAATATGAGACAAAATTAAGTGTTTCATTAAGGAAGAACAATAATAGTTGGCTGTGCTCGAAAGGTTACAACTTAAATTTTGAAAACTACTCAATATTAATTTTGGATGATTCATTCTTTAGACACGATTGCTCGGTTAAGCAATATATCTGTATAATATCGGGACGATATCGAAACCACTAATATTCGCAAAGGATACACTCTACAAAAACTAATTTTAAACGCACCATAACATCAACCTAATTATCAACCTTTAGAGAATATTCATGTTAGAGAATTGTACAATAATTAACCACTTATACAACTCTGCTCTTGAAAAATTTGACATTCATAACACATTTGAACCTTTGAATGACAAAGGTAGCAAGGAGATCGACGATGGTGAAGGGCCGTCGATTGCGAGTAATTTGGTGGTGACGATGATGAAGGCTACCACAATGACGATGAAGAAGGCTACCACAAAGTCGACGATGAAGGCTACCACAAAGCCGATGATGAAGGCGACCGCAGAGACAACGATGAAGGCTATCACAATGACGATGATGAAGGCGACTGCAAAGACGATGATGAAGGCAACTGCAAAGACGATGAAAGCTACCACAAAGATGACGATGAAGGCGACCGCCAAGACGATGATGAAGGCAACTGCAAAGACGATGAAGAAAGCTACCACAATGACGATGATGAAGGCGACCGCAAAGACGATGATGAGGGTGACCTCAAAGACGATTAAAATGCCGTTGCCAGAGTGGCGCGATTGGAGTGGGCGGGAAGGCGGGGCGAAGGCCGGGGCGCCGCTCCAAGCAATTCGCCCCCAGAAAGGGCCGCGCCTCCCGTTCTATTCAGAGGCGCCCTGGGCCCGATGAGTAATGGCGGCGCCTGTCAAAAAGGTGCGCGGTGATGAGGTTACGCGGTCACCGCCTTTCTTTCACTGGCGCTGTCGCTGCCCCGGAATTCCACGCGACGCGACGCGGGAAATGCAGTGTGTTTATTGGATCTCATGGTGCAGCTAAGGTTCAGGATTCTCTAAAGGTTACTTTTGAACTTAAAATAGAAATGAAGAATTGATTTCGGTTGCCATCCCCGGAACATATTAGGTCCTAATAAAATGAGAATGTGGTTGGCATTCGCGTGTGGAGGGGGACGCTCTATCATGCTGCAATATGACTACAACATGCAATTAACGTTAACCACGTTATTGAATAACCATGCTACTTACAACATCTAATTACCCTAATAATTTGATCACAATTAACCCCACTCGCCATCCTACATAACATTCAGCTTATTATCTGTAATATTCAATAATTAGTAGCGTAATTAGTTGACTAGTGTTACTCATTTGTTCAGTAGAGCGGAGCTGTGACATCATGCCAAAGCTTCCGATTGACTGTTGCTTAAGTTACAGAATTGGCGTTACAATCTAATGTTGAATTAATGTTTTATTGTTTGATGTTTATGATGCACGTCAAATGGTGTGTTTAGTCCCGTTAGGGTAGTAGATGTATTTTTCCAGGAGGCGGTGGATGGTGGAGTCCGGTAGCCGGAGACTTTCCTCTCCGAGGATCTGCCTCAACGGAGCAAGCTCAAGGTCTAAGCACGCGATTACCTCCCTAGATGAAAGGTAGAGAAGTGCTCCGAAAAGTGTGTGTAAGGGGCGAGGATAAAACGTTCAAGAGGAAAGAGATGAGCGCTGTACGTGGCCCGTTCGTAGGGTACTTCCGCATTCGACAATTTCTTATTGATAGGAGAAACAACGAAAACCTACCGATTAGGGTAGCGAGCCGCTAGAATGCTCTTCCAGCGGCTGATTTTGACCGAGTTGTAATACTAGTTTGCCGCCACCGTGGGGAGTCGAATCTAGGGCCTCCCAGTCAGAGTTGCTGCAAAGTCAGCGGAATTGCTGAACTAGCTCAGAGGATGAAATCTTATCCACATTTTAACTTTATTCGAAGTGTTCTAATGATTTCGCAGCCTGACGTTGCGTTCAGATTCTATTGCAATGGGCGGAAACTCCCTTCGTTAATGTGAGTTGGGCTGTTTGAAGTTGCCTCGGCTCGGTGGGTCGCGGATTCATTTCCCCCTCGGACATGGATGTTTGTGTGTTCGTGTTGTCCTTACGTGTTCTTCATACGGTTCCCTCACAGTGAAAACCCTCACAGTGATATCTGTGTGACCAAGTTGTTAAAAAGCGACTTTAAAAAATGAAAAAAAAAAAAAAATAAAAAAAGCGGTCCATCGTTTGCCGTTCAGGTTAATTATGAGGTCGTGATGAGGACTGAAAGATTTTGATAGGTCCTTAAACCCTTTCTTTAATGTAGTGCACCTACAGCCATATGAAACTAATTGAAAGAAAACACGGAAACGACGTAGCAGCCGGCAATTAAAATTCTCATCTAGAGAGACAGTATTTTACTTTTCCCAAGTATTTTTCTAGTGTGGATATTTCGCGCACTGAGACGATTCGAACCCATGTCCTCCTGACCTACATAATCTTATTTGCAGGCTTGCGAATGTATAATTATCCTGCCGCAGCCGGTTATATACAAATAACTACCCATCTGCTTAATTAATTTAATTGAGCTCTCTGAACTAGGATTGCTTTGGAATAATTTTCCTAGAACTCTTTTTCCCTAGACCACCATTTACCCAGTACACCACATTGGCTCAATCTAGACCGCCAATCTAGCAAAAAAAGTCGTTCGGCCCAGTAACTCTAATAAACTTCACATTTCTAATATGTATGAACTACATAAAGATTACGGGATGTTACCCCAAGTCTTTTGTTCATCGTTTGTAGTTTTCACGAATATAAAGAGTGTGTGAACTTTAAGTATTGTCCTTTGAGATTAGGGTTCGTAAGTTCCTTGTGTTGTTCACCTGTAAAGGAAATTAGAGGTAAGTTGGGATAACGAAATACCCTTTGTGCGTGTATGTATGTATGTATGTATGTATGTATGTATGTATGTACGTACGTACGTACGTACGTACGTATGTAAGTAAGTCTCTCTTCCCTCTTATTTTGCTTTTAACCAGAAAAACTGTCTTGATCTCTACAACACCCTCTGATTAAAGTATAAGCTAACGTACGAGTAGAACAAAAATAATTGAATGGTTGAAATAAAGAAGTGCTAGCCAACCCCGGACGTCTCAGCAACCTCTCTCCTGCTCCGAGCCGCGCGAAGGCAGCGCAGCGGCGGAGCCCGACGCGGCGGCGAGCGCACAGTGCTCCAAGTGGGGGAAAGGTTCGCAGGAAAATCGATAATTACGGTTTATAAATGAAAATTATTATTTAAAATGTTCATTATTCACTAACAAAGTGAAGAATTATAATAGATCATACATTATTACATAACAATTATTACATACAAAGCAATATCCGACTCTTTATCATCACCAGAACTGTAATTCCACTTCCATGCTAGATAACACTAGATAACATTTTTGGAAAAGACATTTTTAACATTCTAGAACAAGAATATTTTATACAATAGTATATTGTAACACTACCGGTCGTCTCGTTAGAGAACGCCCAGTCAGCGGCGCGGTTGTTTAGCTCAGTCGGTGATGGAAGGCATTGTTAAACAGATACTGGTAACATGAAAGAAACACTTGGATCACTGGTAAAAATCACTTTTATTCCTGGGCAAAATAATTTAAAATGCCCCAGGGAAGTTACACTTGTAAATAGAATAAGAAATCTGAAAATTAGGTGGATAGAAAAAGAAGATGAAAAAGTTAGTATTCAGAATAAAGCTTAAAATTAGGAAGACTTATAATTAACATTACAATGGCAAAATACGAAAGTTACAAATCGATGCGCCATAGCGCGGCGCCGCATTACAAAAAACTTTACACGGGACGAATGCCCATTGAAAAATACTGCCTGGAAAGAAGGGTCTCTGCGCGCCCGGGGACGGGCGCGGCGCGAGGAGGCGGCGGGCGTCCTTCAAAAAAAATTCAGCGGAGGTCAATAGCCCCCCGGGCCGTCAGCTGGCGGTCGGGTCGTCTGATGGCGTCACCCAAAGGGCGGTGGCGCGTGGCTGCGTTGAAACGACGTCTGGGAGAACTGGCAGTAACTGGTAGAGAACTGGTAGTGACTGGTAGACTGGTAGTAACTGGTAGACTGGTAGACTGGTAGACTTGGTAGACTTGGAGCGGACGGGCGGTCTCAATCTCAGGAACGTAGTAATTAACTATGCGTACCTCTGGTTCTCATTATAATGATTGTCGGTTACAACTTCGGACAGTTTAGCAATCCTTCGGAGAAACATTCGCCTCACGACGAATTCCCACCCCAGAGAATTTTCTCTGTCTACTGCAGCCGGCACAACGCTCAAAACTCGCAGCAAAATAATAAAATCCCACATAGGCACATTCGCCCGAATAATTCCCACCCCAGATAAGTTTTTCTCCTAACTGTCCTCAGCCTAATACTCAGGCTCCTTCCGACGAATAATTATAAGTTTTTCAGAGGCACACTGGTCTCTCTCCGACGAATAGTTACGCCCTCAGAGAAGATTCTCTCCCGACTGCTCCCCGTCTAAATGATCTGGCCCCGTCTGATGCTCTGGCCCTTCTGATATTCTCTCAGTCGAAATTGTATCAGGTTAACTTTTGCCCCCACCTAATTTTTTCGCATGTTCAAGCTCTTATGATAGTTGCGTCGCTATTGGCCAAAAGAAATGTCGCATTACGTTATTTCAACCAATCGTGACAGAAGTAGTGAATGAAGTTTCGACTCTTTGCATCACTGTGAGCGTCCAGAATTTTCTTATTCCTTCTAGAACATGCTTGCACAAGACAGGCGTTGTCCGTGAAAGAATTTATCGCTCTGGGATTCCCTGGATGTCGATTTCAAGAGCGTTCTAGAAGGTTCGCGCAGCTGGCCATGCGAACACGTGCGTCTTGCAGTGAATCTGTCGACGACTGACCCTTGTAACGACTTTCTTAATGTGCCGAGGGCGGAAGCGGCTGTCCGATAAGCGGGGTTGCGCGCGCAACGCTGTCTGTTCATTTCCCAACAGAACTCAGGGTGGCCGAGTCTGTTTGTTTAAATTTTTAGTCCGCTGAATTTCGTTTCAAAACGTATGACGAAATCTGTATCGCTACAATATAAAGTAACAAATCAGTTCGTTTTGAAACCCTAATTAATGTTAATAAATAGGTACCAGGTAGGGGTCACGTGAGAGAATTTAGACGCCAGGCATGATTATTTTTGATGTAAGTTTTGTTTGAGAATGTTGTAAATCCTCGTCATTTTCAGTATCGTTTTCATAATCTTCAATTAGCAAACTCCTTTACTCATCCCATGATTCCGGGCTATGTCATTTCTGAAAATGTATTTTTATCTCGTAGATTTCACTGGATCGCAAAGCTACGTAATACATCTGTAGGCTGGACGATTTAACATACTGCAGTTCATTCGAACACACTAAACACTTCGCCATTGTTGCGGTATCTACAAAGGGAAGCCTTTCTATACAAACCAAAAGAAAATTAATGGGTGTAGATGGTCTCCCACTCATGTGCCCTAAAACATCTGCAAAGGCCCACTGGTTTTACGGAGGCCTGCTCACGAGGGGAATTCAGGTGTGACGCCGCCCCTCGTCCAGTTGGCAAATGCTGAAATAAAGCGAGGGACTAAGGTTGGAGAATACAAGCACTTGCAGAAATGCATGCTTCAAACCCAACCTCCAAACCCACTGATTAGACCTATGTTTTTCATGCTATATCGACACATTATAAATTAAACAAAATTGCTGTTTACTTTAAATAAACCTTATATTCTTTATTTGATTCTAAATTTTGGGGTAACATAATATCCCACGTATCCATGTACCGATCTCGCAATTATGTATCCTTTCTAGTGTGAAATATCTATTTTATTAATCTTGAATTTGTTTTTATGACCCAGTTCATTACATCTTTACTTACTGGATTGCTTGGTTTTGTAATTGTGACATTTTTATTGCGCATGATCAATTTTATACTGTCAAAATATCAGCACCATTAATTAGCTTTACGAATAGAATTATCTGTGAGTTAATATCACAAATTCAACACAAGAGCAGGATTAAGAGACGGTTTAAAAATTATCTGGCATTTACAAATCGACGTGATTCACACGCGAAGCTTTGCCGTCCATCGATAAAACTTTTCATACAACGCCCGCCCCCGTATTTTACTCCTTTAATTAATTTCCAAAAGGGGACTCGTGCACCCAACATTTCCGTGACAAACGCTCGGAGGGAAGGATGACATCGGTTTTAACGGAATCTCTCCAAACATCAAATTCCCGGAAAAGGAAATGTGATTAATATTTAGTCTCTCCGCTTATATTCATCGCCTCTACTATTGGAACGCTTTACATCGTCACACTTAATTAGATTTTACATGATAAATGGATAAACCGATCACATTTGCTTTTTAAAATTGTACAAAACGAATAAGGAATGAATGTTGACTCTAGAACGGAAGACGTTGACGCTTTTCGATTGCAATTGTTGAATGTTGGAGTAGTGAGCTTCCCCGGACGGAGTGTGCGCGTCGCATCTCAGCTTTGGACTCCGCCGCGGTCCTTCGATGGATCGATTGTTAGTCAACTGCTCAGATAATTTGTCCAGTAAGTGTAATGCATGTTTGTTTTTCCTCCGGAGGTGGCGGTGGGCTTCCTCCGCCTGAAGATAAATTCAAAGATATTGTGCACAATTTTACTAATGATTCTTAATCACGAAAACTGGTTACAAAATGCAAACTATTTTTAAAAGTATCGTCCTCGTAGTAACTTTTTTCAATTGCAACAAATGCAATAAATGAATTTCACTGCCTTTTTTGAGATAAGAGGAAAATAATATAAAAGTCTGTTATCTGTGGTTCACAATAAGTTGTCGGGATGTGCCAAATTACATAAGAATTATCCCTGACGTTCATACGGAAAACTTGATACAAATTTATAGTTATAATATTTTATGTGCGATATGAAAAATTAAGAAATAAGATACTCTAAATCTAATGTTTTAACTATTACAAAGAAATCGAATTTTTACATTTTTTGTCATAATTGTTTTATAATGATGTTTATTTACAATTTATTTCTACGGAAATATTAGGCGAATTTGCAATCCCATTTCGTTTGCAGAGTATGCACGATTCGATACGTTATATCAAACACTTATTGTCTCTGTAGTATTTTTGTTTCTTCTGGAAGTGTATTCTATCATATTGATTGTGAGATGGATTGGATGTATTTTCAGTCCTCTGTGGTATTGCTGCCTTGCGGATGGTATTTCTTTTTCGAAGATATTTTTTTAAACTTTTTAAGTCGCATCAACGACAAGGTTTTTAGCGACTGCGACTCTACTTGATGTACTATAATCAGCGCAGGATTTAAATTAAATTTTGATTTAGATTAATTTAAATTGAATTGTGATTACAATTTATAAAAGTATTTGAAGGTGTTGATTTGAAGCTACAGTAGAACCTCGCAAATCCTAAATTTCGGATCATGTGAATAAAATTCGGGATGGAGGAAAAATAAACAAAATAAATAAAATGCTTATTTGTAGTGTAAAGAAAGGATGTAATAATTAGTGGGGAACAACTAATAATTGAAACACAAGTTGTCGACACAGAATAATTATTTAACTAGTAACTACTACGGTGTATACATTACATTCATATGATGTATACAAAATTACTACTACACATGTTTACTTAGCAGTAATTTTACACTTCGAGGAACTTGCAAAATTGGTAGTCTTCTTTTGCCGTAAGAAACTGAATTTGCTTGATGATACGATCGCTACGCGTTCTCATTTTCTCACATTGCACGCTGCGTTGCTTTGTTTGGTAATTCTGTAGACGGATTAGTACATGTACGGTACATTTTTCGGATAATCCGAACACACCAAACCCCCAATTAGTTCGTATTACCGGAGCTCTACTGTAGTTGTGCAACACTTCATGAAGTCTGAATTCCCACATCTAACCCACCCAGTTTCAGATTCTTTTTTGCGCTGAGATATGTGCTGAGGGAAGCTGCCCCAAGACCACGCAAATGCTTTTCGTTTCTTTTCCGCCCGCTGCGCTGCGCTGCTGGGCGCAGAGGCTTCAATATGTTTAGTGCATTCCTAGAGCGCTGGATGAGCCGCGGATATGAAAGTCTGCAAGTCCCAGCGATTTCTGGAGTGAGCTACCACCAGTGTTGCCAGATTGTGGGAATATTCACGAAAGGGAGGAGCAAAAGAAAAGCTTCAGGGATAATTCCGGGACACGTTTTGTATAAGAAATAATGGAATAATTTCTTCTGAAAAATGAATATTTTATAACATTATTCAACCACATACCCAGTTTAATTTTGATACCAGTAAGCAATAAAATTCAAATATTCAAAACAAGAACATTTTCTTTGGGCTTTATTTAATTCCGTTTATTATTTTTAAAAAGTCGAAAATTTATTTTTTTAAACAGTTATAGTATTAGTCAACAGTAATTTGCAGATATAAAATATCAAATAAAATACAAAAAATAAATAAAATAATAACAGTTAATGAAGACCAATTAGGTAAAAATTTCAAACATTACAAAACAAAAATTTGCCATTGGAAAATAGTGAATAGGTACTCTATTCCAATTCATATTTAGAAGGAAAACAACAACAATTTATATTGAAGATTACAGAGCTAATGAAGGCGCTACAAGTAACAATGAGGAATGATAATATTTCGGAAGGTTCAGAATTAATTATGGCAGGTCTTCTGTAGAAAACATGTCTCCCTTACCCCCAGGAGCGGATGAAATGAAAACAGAGCCGTGACCTGGAAACACGGCTAGCTGACAGTCGGATTGATTCGACTCCAAAATGCCAAATACACACACTATTTAGAAGAAACTCTAAGTGACAGGACGGTTTTGGGAAGATGAAAAAAGTGTTAATTTGAAAGTTTACATCGATCGATTAATTGATTTGATTGAAAATAAATATGATGAAAACTGAGGAAATATGAGGAAAAATAAGAAAACAACAGGAAGTAGATGATTTCAAAACAATACTACACTTCTTTCTACTACTTTCAAGAGGTTCTTTAATTTTTTGAAGTACTCACGTTTCTAAGAAAATTTAGTATTAAGATTTTAAAAGAAAAATATTTGCCTTTTAGTAGATCGTAAATCTGTAAAGAGTATTAAAAAGCAACGAAGAATATCTTAAAAATTCACAACAAAATGGTAAATGTCAGTGTTACACACAATTTTGTTATAATAATGTAAATGAATACTGGAAAAGTTCACAATGTAAATTTCATAATATAAAAGTATAATAATGATGAAATGTCAAACTACAAAGTATAATGAAAATTGAATCAATGCATCAGCTAATCTCAGTGCTCATAGCCATTATGTTATGGCGATTTAAAATAAAATAAAATAAGTTCTCTCCTGATGTTTGCGCAAAAGATATTTTGCGCGAATACCACGAAACGCGTGAGGAACATGTGCGTGTGCGTGTGGCAAGCCTGGCACCGCTAAGTGCTCGGGGCTGCATACCTCCCACCCCGCTGGGAGAGATTGTCGGTTGTTTACTCGGCCACCGCGGCGGCGCCTGTGTGCCGAGCGGCCCCAAGCGGCGCTCCCAGCTCCACTCTCCTCCCTCCCTCCCTCCCTCTCTCCCTCTCTCCCTCTCTCCCTCTCCGCCCTCCCTCCCTCCCTCCCTCCCTCCCTCTCCTCCCTTCCCGTCCTTTCACCTCTTCTCCCTATTTCTCCCCCTCCCTCTTTCCTCCCTCACTCCCTCCCTCTCCTCTCTTCCCGCCATCACCCTCTATTCTCCCTTTACTCCCTCCCTCTTCTCTCTTTCCGTCCTCCCCTCCCTTCCCCCCTCCCCCCACTCCTCCCTCTTCTCTTACCTCTCCCCCACACTCTCCTTCTCCTCCCCATTCCTCTCCTTTCTCGCCCTCCCCTCCCCTCCCCTCCCTCCTTTCTTCCCCTCACCGTCTCCGTCCCTCCCCTCCTTTCTTCCCATATCTCTACTCCATTCCCGCCTCCCTCTCTTCCCCACCATCCCATCCTTTCCACCACTCCCGCCCTCCCCCTCTCTCCACGACCTCCCCCCTCCTTCACTCTTCCGTCCTTCCCTCCCGTCATTTCCTTCCTATCAATACCTAGTCACTCATTATCGTTATTTTCAGCCCGATTTTCCCTTCCCTTGTCAACCTTTCTTTTCTGTCTTATTTGTCCGATCCTTCCATCTCTACTCTTTCGCTCCCTATTCTTTCCTTCCCTGTCAGAACTCTTTAATCCATTATCTTCCCTTTTGCGTGTCCGGTTGTATGACGGTTAGTGTATTGGACTCTTGCATCCCACTTTGCGGGATCAAACTCGATCGAAGCGGTGAATTTTAAGCGGGAAAAATCCTTCGTATGCCTTTTTTCGGAGGGGAAGTAAAGCTGGCTGTCAGATGTTGTCGATTTACTGCATGTAAAAGATGCACAAGCCTAAAAGAAGCCTCTGAGCTAAATTCAAATCACTTGTTTCGTCACCCAAGCAATTTCTTCTTTCTCCACTAGATGGTGAAATGAGTGAAGTGAAATTTGCGTTGTCAGACGGAAGAGCAGGCCTGATGGTCCGAGTTTCGTCACGTAAAATAAGGTATTAACTAACAACTTTTCCTCACCACCATTCCCTTACCAATTCTCCCTCCTCCGACCTCCTGTTCTTTATCTCGCTCTCTTCCACCTCTATCGTTCCCTCTTCGCCCCTTCCTCCTCATCCACGACTCTTTCTTATCATTCTTCGAATTCTTTACCACCATTTCCTTTCCTAACTGCCCTTTCCTTCGAGTATTTTTGTCACCACCGTGCCCGTATCTTCACCCATTGCTTCCCTTCTTACTCTTCCATTGCCTTTCTGCTTTTCACTTTCATTCTCGTCATTTCTTTTTCTACTTGACCTTCTTTTGCTGCCTCCGCCCGTCATTTTATATCCCTTTTAGAACAATCAGATTTTGCCGTACTCATCATCTTCGTAATCTCGTACCGTGAGCCCATTTACCACGCACCCCTATCCACACCTGCCTGTCTCATTCCTTTAGAGCCGTCTTCTCTTCCTCCTCACCTAGCTATACTTCTCCATCGCCTCGCATCTCCCTTCCATGCAGATCTGTCATCTCGCCTTTGACTCTCTCGACGTTTCTCCCTGCCTCCTTCCACCAGTCTCGCTCCTCTCCGCAGCCACACCCCCTGCCCTTCAGCCACACACGCGTATTGTAATCAGTTCGTTTCAATTCAATGCTTTATTTTCAGCCTGACCACGCAAATTCCGCTAAGCTCCTTTCACCATCTAGCGGAAAAAGGAGGTATCACTCGGGCGAGCAAACCGGCGATTTTTACTTTCCCGTATACGTACGTATATACGGAGTAATTTACAGAGTATAGGGAAAGTTATGTAATGCTGCGGAAAATCGACGGAATTTCGATATTTCAACGGAAATGCGCGTTTTGGGGTCCCTTGATATCGAAAAAGTGGTTCTTACCAAAATGTACGTCTGTCCATCTGTCTGTCCGACTGTGAACACTACCAGCATCTATACCATGCGTATGATTATTTTTTTTCAAATTGAAGAATTCCCTACATCTGGCTCGTGTCGAAACTTTGAGATTTTGAAAAACTTTCTTTAAACTTTGGGGGTACTTTACATGAAGCTCTCCGGACATTCTCAAAAGTATCTTAAAAACGGCTCCAAATATTTTCTTTAAATTTCGTGAAAGAATAGACTAACATACATTTATAAAAGTGGCATAGGTCCGACTTTAATGGTTAACTCTGAATTTTCGAAAATTACAAAAGTATGATTATTTTCGGTGCCTTCCTACAACTATAAAATTTTAAGTAAGAAATTTTTCTTTCAAATAATTTTTTGTCCATAATTAGTTCTTTTATTAAGGTCATGTAAATGTTTCTGAACATTTTACTAGTTTTTGCGCAATATTGCGTGCAATATTTGCAATTATAAAAAATTTAAAAAATAAGATTTTCTCAAAAACGGCTCAAAATTTTTTTGTTAAACTTTAGGAAAGGATAGTACTAAATTCACTCCATAAGATAACATAAATGCCATATTCCTCTATTCATTTTTCATACATTACAAAAATGTAATATTTTTGAAAGATCTCTCACGCTTTTAATATAGATATTTCCACAGATTTGTAAACACTATTGCATTTGTGACAGGATGCTCTTGAAATGACATCATTTGGCGTTTTCAAAAACTCAATAGTTTTCTATGAAAAAAGGTTGAAATTTCGGATTTACAATAGCGCTTAAATGCCATTTTTTTAAAACTGCTCCAAAATGGCGGTCTTCAATGAGCACCAAACTCCAAAAATTCCTAGGATTTGGGACAAGTAGAAAAACACGACAGGGGCTATTTGGAATTAGAAAAGGAAAGAGAAATATCGGTCCAGAAAGAAAAAGATATGGAAGCAAAGATAAGAAGAAAGAGGCGGCATGTTGAATAGGCGTAATCCATAGTGTCTCATTCGAAAAGAAAAAAAATTGTTTGTACGAGATACAATAAATGGAAATTCAAACTCACCGTCTCTCAACATTATGACATAACATCGACAACATCTATAGAGAGAGTGTCGAGAACCCGCCAGCGTCTGAACTCGCAACCCGAGCCAAGAACCTCGCCACCTGAGAGCGCAAGTCAGCCGGTGGCGCGTGTTTGGGGATATCGCTCCTTTGGCCCGCCGCTCGCGCCTCCTGTTATCAAACCTCCCGCGCCGGCGCCACCTCGCCCCCTCGCATTCAGCCGCCGGCGCCTTCATCGCCCCCGAGGTGCCGCGCCCCCACTCATCCCCCACTCCCCCACTCCCCACCCCCCACCCCTCTTGCGCTGCCGCAGCGCCCTGGAGGATGTCCCTCGCCCGGGGCTCCGTCAAACGATCGTCGGATGCACACGGGATCTTCTTCCCCTTCCCCTCGGCGGCCAAGCCCCACTATGCCACGCCACGCTACGCCCCGCCTCGCCACGTCCCGCCCCTCGCCGCCTCGCGCCGCCCCGTCTCACCTCGCCCCGCCTCGCTCCGCCTCGCCTTCCTCCGCCTCGCCTTCCTCCGCCTCGCCTTCCTCCGCCTCGCCTCGCGCCGCCCCGCCCTGCCCCGCCCAGCCCCGCCTCGCGCCGCCCCGTCTCACCTCGCCTCACCTCGCCGCGCCTCGCCTCGCCTCGCCTCGCCCCGCCTCGCCTCGCCTCCACCGCCCAACCACGTCTCGCCCGCCACGCACTTCTGCTCCTCCCCGCTACGCTTCTCTCCACGCTTTCTTCTCCCACAGACAGAGAACACTCGCGGCAACACGGAAAAGTTCTTTAGTCAGTTTTTGGCGAAATTCGTTAAGTACTGAAACTACAAATATTTTATTTTAGTAAAACGACCAAATTCATTTTGCTTCCTTAACGACTAATAAGCGTTGGGAAATGTAGCTTAATCGGCTTAATATAGCTTTTGGCTCAATAATCTAACCCTTGTTTTCTCCAAACTACGATTTTTGACTTAAGAACTTTTACACTTCATTACCTATCCCTACGTTTCCACTTCCGTGTTTCCGTCCGGGAGATTATGTCCTGCAATTTCCGACGGTGGGGGATTTTTGTCAGTAGCTAGACAGCTGGGTCGAATTCAGCCGGTGTCCGGAGATGAATTCCAGCGGCCGGCGGCTCAGATCGGGAGTTTTCTGTTCTGATCGGTAGTGCTCCGATCAACATTGGTGGATTCTCCAGCGGTACGCTAACGAATAGTCCATGGTTTGCGCGCGATCATTCCTTCCTCTTCCCTTACTCATACACTCGCGTACATGCACTACAACTGCACTACAACACTACAAACCCCGAGAGCCAAATCGGAAGATGAGAGTTTCTATCGGGGTGGTGCCCCAGTGGCGGAGATACCTGGAAGTAGGGAACCCTCGCCTACCCCTTCTCCGCCCCCCTTCTTCTCTCTAGGCCCATTCATTCTAGTACCCTCTCTCCCCACCCTGATTACCCTTCCATTACGTTTTTTCTTTGCCCACCCCTTCTCACTTCCCCGAGCTTTGTTAACTCGATCCCCGCTCCTCCAAAGCCATCTCCCTCCCTTTTAGCTCTGTCCCCTGCCATGGCCGTCGCCCTCGCTCCACTTCTCTGAGAACATTGACTGTTCCTCATTCCCGCTCCCAGATTCTCCTTGCCATACGTTTCACTCCCACCTCTTCCTCAGGCTGCTCCTCGCCATCTCTCCCTTTTACCATCTCTTCCTGCTCGCCTTCGCCTCTACCCGCTTCTCTCTTCATGGCTTCCTCGAAACCCGCCCTGCCCCACCCACTCCTTCCAGACGCGCTCTTCTCGCCTCGCTCCTCCCCCCGCTTCCCCGAGGAACATACGTCCATCCTCTCCTCGACGTTTCTTCTCCCCGCTTTTACCCCCTCCCACTTCTCGTCTCTTTCCATTCTTTCCATCTCTCCTCACCCTTCCCCCTGCCTAGACACCGCCTCTTTCACCTTTCTCCCTCCTTACTTCCATCTCTCCTCTTTGCCTTTCCTGTTGTAGCTACATTATGCATCGCGTCTTTCCGCCTCACCACTCCTCCTGGTCTAGCCTCGTCTCCCCTGCTCCTAACCGCACCGGGACAGATGGCTCAGGGCATCAACTGCTGTCACTGCAGTCCCTCTGGCAGGGAGGTCATAGGGCTTCTCTCCCCACGGTGGCAGCTTTTTCGACACTTCCTACACAGCCAGGTCGAATTTAGTCGCTGTCTGTGTCTTCGGGAGGATTCTGGAGGCCGGCTGCTCTGATCGGTAGTTCCATGGTTGGTCCGACCAATACCAGACGAATGCCGGAGCAGTTCCATAACAAACGGGCCACGGACTGCGCGCGATCATTCCCTAATCTTCCTTGTTCTATCCTCACTCCTAAGTTACACACACACACACTAAGATACACTACAGTACCACACATGCCGTAAGACTGGTCGGAAGCCTAGAGCTTGTCCCGGCTGGGGCGGTGCCCTGCTAGTAGGAGATACCTGGTTGAGGGAAATACCACTAGGCGACGGTAGGTCGGCGCCGAATCTCGCTATCCAGTGGGGAAAGATCACCGCCACCTCCTGTGAAAAAAGCATGCCCTACACTTATGGGACTAAAGATCTCGGTAGCTGCCCCGCCCGGAAGCAATCAGAAGGAGCCATCCACCCGCGGGCGTTGGGCGCCCGAGTCTCCCCGCCCCGCCCCGCCCCGCCCCCGCCGCGCTCCTGCGGTCTGTTTGCCCAGCTCCCCTCCCATCCCCACGGATTTCCAGCTGTCGCCCCTCCCCCACCCGCTCCCACCCCAGAGAAGGCCCTGTGGCCCCGACGGGCGTGCACGGAGTCCGGATTCCTCTGGGGATCGCGAGCGCACGGGCTGCCTTCAGAGCCCTCTGCGGACCAACTCCAGCACTTGTGTCAAGTACGATCCTTACAGCAGTAAATGTTCTCTGGGAAATTATGAACATGTCCCATAACTTAAAATTGATTCAGAGTATTTACTCAGAGATGCCGTTCTCAGATAACTGACTTTTAAATGAGATAATTAACAAATTTGCAAAAATATTAATAAATGCGAGGTAGTGGATTTGGACAATAAACTACACAGAAATATTCAGAGTTTGGAAATTTAAAATACATAGATACGTAATACAAACATAATTGTACACATATTACCACTAATCGGGGACGATTACGATCATTATTCGGACACTAAGCATAGATCCGCTTACAAGAGCGTTAGAGTCTAGAAGTTTGGTAAAATTTAGATCCCATTAGTAGATCCCATCAGTTCTCAAATTAAAATTACACAAGAAATGTTTCGGTTCATATTGAAGTAAATTCTTACAAATTGGGAAGAGTTTGATCAAACATGCTGAATGATGCTAGGACGTTCTTAATGAAGAAATTGTTATTTTAATAAGAATACATTCTGAAGTGGCAATGAGATCTTGTCATAATCTATTACAGGGTTCATATATTAAGTTATCTTAACCACAAATATCTTTTTTAATTATTTACATAAAATAGTTATGTATTAAAATATATTTTGGGAATTCAAATCTGTGTTATCATTAGTAGTTCCAAGAAGTGTAGATTAAACGCCTATTTCAGCAGAGTAAATGAAGTACTTCAAGAGACGACGCATATTATGTTCTGAAATACCGTACTTTGGTTTTGTTGGGTTTTTGATATCCAAAAATTAGACAACTACATCTACCTCTTCGTAAGAAAGAAATAGAGAATGCGACTCATGATGTAACAGGAACGTGTCTTTATCGCTCCCGCTTCCTCTGCTCTCATACACCAGCGCCGAGAGCCGAAGGGCACAAAATATTGCGGTATCCCTGGAGTAGAGGAAAGGCATTCACGCACCGTTGAGAGTCAATCTGCGCAGTTCTTGCGCACGAGCTTGTGAAGTTGATTGGCAGTGAATAAAAGACATGTTTTACCAGCTGCTCTTGGCTGTAATTCAAAGACTCCAGATGTTCTCGTGCTTGAACTATTGCTTGGGCAAACAGCCCGGTTTCTGTCAAATTGCCGAAACCTTTAACCCCACGTGTGCTCTAAAAATAGCCGAATTTCACACAAACGTAAAATAAATCTCGTGTTCACCTAAGGTTTTATAACCTCAACTGCATTTCTTTTATTCGGAAGAGACAAAGATTTCATTAATGAATGACGTCATGTGTCATTTATGTTTAGTGATATTTTAAGAAATTAATGGTATTTTTTATGTTGAATACTTTTGCAAATAAATGATAAATAGGACCATTTGAAATGGCAATGGTTAATAATAAATCCTATTGTAAAATTTGATTATTTTTGTCAGTATTAAATATTTCTTGTTGATTTCTTTGGGAATGACTAATATATGATTTATGGATTCTAATTATATCACGTGACTTATCAAAAGTTTGGATTGATGGGAATTATTTCAATGGTGTAGAGCTCGAGTTGTTCATTGAAACGTGTCTGATTACATTTGATGTCAATAGAGCAACACCGCCAGCCTCCGCCTCCGAGAATTTTTAAAACTAGCATCGCTCTGTAAATTTACTCAATGCATTCGTAATAATTATCACACACCGACGATATCATATCCAAAGCAATTTTCTTAAGCATCTATCTATCTTTACTACTCGCATATTTTGTTGAATTTAATACTATTAAAAAAATCTATTTCAAAATATTATGGAAGTCAGAACTGAAACTGCTCTTGTTAATTGTGCATTACATGGTCGTGAAGACCAGTCTAAAGTAGTACCTACGAAACGATGATGTAATTATGGGTAGTAATACATAATACATCATGTTTCATACGGTATTTTTCCTACGACTTCTGGTAACTTCTACAAGTTGAACTTTTACATTGTATCGTTTGTTGGCAATTGACTGGCAGTATTCAGCCAAGGCCACCTAGCATACAGCAACCCTACCCGGTCGCAGGTGGCTTAGGTTTGCCAAAAAATACCAATAATAAAATAAATTTAAACTTACAGAATTATAGAATATTAAATGCAATCTTAATGTACACAATCGAGTGAAGCACTTACTAGAACGAATCTGAATGATTAATGAAGTGTTACTACTTGTTTTGTAACCTCCGTGATTGATCAAGAAACTGTATCATAATGAAATGTGTATGGTAATGATTATCATTATGCAACTGATAGCAGCAATCAAATGTCAGAATAATACAAATGGAGTAGAGACAAATATAACACGCCGTCGTTCACATTTCGAAGCAGCTTCCATCGAGTGCTGCTCCGCCGCGAGCGGCGCTGGGAGGAGGGGCCGGATGCGGCAAGGGCTTCGATCTGCTTTCGAATTCGCGGACACGTCCAGGCCTCCTGCAAATCCTCCGGCGCGACGGGGCTCCTTCGCAGCCCGGCGACCGAGGGCAGCGGGCACTCCAGAGTAAAGCAAAGCAGAAGAACAGACGTTTTGTGTTGTGTATGATGTTTGTTATCTGTGTATATTACTACCGTACCCGTGCGAGAACTCTCGCATGTTACTGTCCACCCTTTCCCTATCATTTCCATTAAGAAGAAAAGTTGTTCATGAAACGTGTTTATTTGTTAAAAATATATAAATAGTACTTACAGAATATCAAACAAAAGTAAAAAACAAAGCAATTGATGTTGGAAACAAATTTTCAATAATATTTTATTCAGTATTACATAGCTATGTTCTTCGAAAAATTCACACATCCTTCAAAACAAAATTTGAAATAATTATTCAATCTTTCTTGACAGTTAGCTTTTCGCTTTCGTTGATAGTCACCAAAATATTAAAAAAATGTTTTTACTTTTGAAGAAGACAAGTAGAGTTTTCGTGGGAAATAACAGGAACGGGCAAATACAACCCTAGTCTTTTCAATATTGTAACGTTTCTCAGTGGAGAATTAAAACACACTCAATATTTAACAACGTTTATTTGTAAAGAATTATACACTAAAACTACTTGATCTATTTACAGATATATTACACAAAGATGGACACCATCACCAAGAGTTGAAATATAGCTAAAATATATTGTTGATACATTGGTGGTAGTAATAAGTGCCAAACCAGCAAAAATTAAATAGAATGTCCAAGAATATCTCATCCTGTATATTACGGTGTGAGGAAGGTTTTTTGAGGCCTTTGGCCTCAAAATTGAAATTTTTAATGCCATAGAATGCTTTGTTTAAGAGTTATTTAACGATATAATTGACTGAGATGTGCGGGTTGTATTTGATATGAATAATTAGATGCGTTTTTTGCAATTCGTCATGTCTTCATGAAATTTTCTTTCTTTGGAGACTTTATTTATAAAAATCGGTTTGCGTGTTATAGCCGTGAAAGGTAATATTCTACTGAAATAATACAGGAGACGATTTATTATGTTATTATATAGTATTATGTAGTATTATATTTATTGTATGTGCGTATTATATATTGTTTCTTATATTTTGCGTTGTATATAGTAGTAAGTGAAACTTATATAAAATTTTTTACCGTTTATAATTTAACTACACTATATTTTGCCCCTTTCATTTCTTTTGTAAGTTGGTGGCTAGCTCTAGTTTTTATATCAGTTTTGGGTGTAAGCATAGTTACGTTATCTCAGTGTACTGTCCTTTTTCTCGTGTCATAGAAAATATTGCTCATACGAGTATTCGGATGGTGAATAATCTAATTTTGTTAGGAATTATTCATTACTATTCTTACTCAAAAATTAAACAACTTGTTAATTAATTACTGAATTACCAACGACAGTGTCAGCTGCCAAATTAATATACTTCAATTATTTCTGTTGATTTTAAAGTTAAACAATATTTCATTATATTTTTTCTAATTGTTATCTATTTGATGGCCATCGAATCTTAATATTACCTTATGACTAAACATAACTTGGCCTTGCTACAATATTTTTGTTGACGTCTTTCTACCAGTTATTGTCTAAACTTCCCTTTAGAAGATTTTCCCAGCAATCTTGGCGTTGTAATCGAAACCAGCGACTGTTCCGTAATTCTAACTGGAACTCTTCTCATTACCACACTGAATTTAGCTTTTAAGTTCTTGCTACCATTTGCGACCTGAATATTTCACGAATATTACTATTTTCTTGCTAATAAATTATATTTCATTATTTTTCCTATTCTTTTCTAGTAGCGGACCATATGTCCATTTTCCATCTATCACGGACTAATAATCAATCACTTTCACTCATCCCCCTGACGGCCGTCAATGCTTCCGGCATAGGTCTTTGCAAAATTGCCCGCTTTCACTTTCGATCTGACTCAACCAGTTCACTTGATTGGTTGTTTTTCTTGTTCATCGATGCGCTCTGATCGTACAGTAACTATCGTCAAGCGTCTTTTGCCTTTTATCCACATTGTCCTATATTATTCATCTGCTCTATTTTCGAAAAAAATCTGAACTTTTAAATTTTCCATAGCTATTTTTGCACTAAGGTTAACTCTTAAAACGTTATTATGCGAAAAAATAGCCACTAATTTCATGGGTTCTTTTTGGCTGTAAAAACTTTTATCTTTTATTTAATGTTTTATTTTTTGTTTCAATTTAATGTTTAATTTTACTTAATATTTAATGGCGATGACTTTTTAAAAATTTTGCAGGTCTTAAAATAAGCTAAAATTCTCATAATATGTATGCATTAAAATATTACTCCCAAATATTAGTGATAAATAAAACGTATGTATACAATAGCTCTATTTCCGGATAAACATCTGAGAAAATCAGTATTAATATATTTGTATGAAGTGGGTATTCACTAATACCCAGCCGCATTGAAAAAATAGAGACAGTATGTGCGCCACTGAATTCGTCCTTTTGTAGCCCTTCAATTGTTCGTATATATAGAATGTATTTGACAAAATTAGGCATCAACCTCTGTAAAAATATTAAAGATAAAAATAACACAGCATAATGTTCCCGGTTGCCACATTTCTTCATTCACTCTTATATAACCTACTTTGCAATATCGTGTCCGCCGTTTAAAGTGGTAATATGTGCTAAAATTGTAACGTATTCTGTATATTAAAATTTCGCCGGAGCAGCGCCTTTACGATAGCCTTCGAGGATTCATGCGGCCTCTCAGCAGATTTTCCGCCGTCTGAGGGTGAGGTGGTGAGGAATCGAGGTCGCGTGCGCTGCGACCCTTGCCGAGGCAGGGTCCAATACGCCTGCGCTCAAATGACCCCACGGCGCATTAAAACGGCCGTAAAGCGCGCAGTCGTTACAGCGCGCGCACGCCCTCCGCGCTCACCGGCGCGGGGCGGGGCGGGGCGGGGCGGGGCGGGGCGGGGCGGGGCGGGGCGGGGCGGGGCGGGGCGGGGCGGGGCGGGGCGGGGCGGGGCGGGGAGCGGGCCGCTGCAGGTGCAGCGCTTTTGCCTCGGCACCGCGCGTTGGGGCACGGACTGGAAGGGCTGGCCAAATGTCCAAACAAAAAGGTTTCATTTAGGGACTTTTAAGGGAGCAGTTGGGTAGGTTTCATCATTCGAAATGAACGATAATCGCGTGCAATTCTTACGTGTATTACAAATATTTTTAAAAGTGATAAAATTTCTTTATTTTTAATTAATGTTTAAAGAAAATGACACAGTTAATTTGTTCTTTTTAAGGGAAATAAATTAATAAGCTCGACAGAATTTTACAACGAAATTTGTAAAAACCTCATTTCGTTGAGTATTGAAATATCAAAAAATCTGCCAATAGTTGGTATTCTGCATTTCGTCAGAAACATTTTTAGACGTTTTCAATTTTTAATCTGCCATATTGGATCCGCCATTTTTTTGCTGTGTTAACATTATAATCGCAATCAGCGAACCTGTATTGCCCTGTTTACAATTTTCTATGAAAATTGAAACACTTTTTGACGATTTTTAATTTTCAATCTGTGATATTGGATTCGCCACGTTTTGCAATTTTGTCGTTGGAATCGTAATTAGCGTGCCTCAAGACGATTGTGTGCGAAGTTTCATATACTTTGGATAACGTGGTCGTATTTCGGCCAACGCTTTGACCCCGTGGCCCAGCGTGCCGCGGAGGGGCTGGTCGTCGCTGCCAGCCGGAAGCGATTGGCCGCGCGCTGCTCGTATGTCTCGTCGCCTGACGGAAGGCGGGCCGAGTGCGATCCTCGCATTTACTTTTAAGACTCGTGCTGGGTTTGTGTCTTTGCACGCTGGCGTTCAGGTTCTTTGTGTATTTACACACATCAACTGGATTTAATTTCTTTTAAAATTTCTTGCACTTAACCTCAATTGGTCACAAAGCCGCGGCTCATGAATAAAGAATCTAGGTGGGAAGTTATAAGTAAATAAATTGAAGAATAAAAAGGATGTCAGTGCCATTCCTGCTACATTTACGTTTTTACAGTAATAACGATTAATTAATCAAGCTGTATGACATAAATAAAAATTTCTTGATAGTGTTAAGGCGTGATTATAAATGGCAGGTGTTATATGTGCCAATAGTTTTATCGTATACTTGTGTATTAACTCATTTTTCTCGAATTAATGGAAATGGCAGTCGTAATATAATGGCACATATATATTTTTTATTTCAAGTTTTTTATTTAGTAGCATTTTAACAACATAAAACAATATATTTACCATGTTTGTCCAATTTTAATATTAAGGTGTTGTTAGTTCTGTAAATTGATACAGGAACACAAAATTCATCATGTAAACCTTGCAATCGAGAACTAATAACATATCTGGAAACATATTTTGCTGTCTGCCAGTCATCTCTTGTTCATTTAATGTCTCAAATTATACTAACATGAAATTGAAAATAAAATTAATGAGCATTTTTAATACTTTATTAACATCATTTTCCAATTATTTTATTACAATCATATTGCGGGTTTCAAAATATTACTGTCCAACACAAAATGTTATGGTAATCAGAATATTTAATTTTGACTAATTCGGAGTAACTAAAATCGGAAATGAAAATCCAATTTGTGGTTGTTATCTAGTTTTCCCGTTACTGCCATGTTCTCCCCTCAAATTAACTTATCTCTGAATATTATCTACGTGTACGCAATCGTCGTTCAGCGCAATCAGCTCGTTCTCGTCGTATTCGGTCCAAAGCAATGCCTAGCTGAATAGAAAACGATGTTCTATGCAGTTTGCTACGCACATGGTTTGGAAAGAACATGAAAACCACACTTCTGAAATATCTTATGAAAACTTCAGTTTGGTCTGAATCTTCTATTGAAGGACCACCTAAACGCTCAGAAATATTTTGTGGACCGATGAAACTCGTTGTTTCCATATACTAACGAGAAACCGATCTTAAACTTCAAGGGACCTATTCCACTTTCCAGCCAAAGACTTCTTTAATCATGGTAGAGGGTGGGCTGTTGCCCTACAGCTATATAACTGATGTAGAAATTCTGGGGAATAGAACCTAGAACTCCTTCGCAACTAAATACTGCCTCGTACTCTGTCCTCATCCCAGCCAGCTAGGAAGCAATAAAACGGAATGCGTCCATCACAGCGCTCGGCAAAATGTTTGTCGCTCACATGTGATGTTGGATGTTCACATTGACTTAAAGGAATTTTGCGTTCTCCAGTTGTTGCTTTACAAATTTGTGTGTCTATTAATTAAAATTGATGAATCGTAGCAACAGAAAATGGACAGAAATAAAGGAAAAGGGTTCAAAGAAGCTTAAATTACCATTCCGTTTTAATTACTTTTTTCATTCAATGTCCCCACTCTTTAACGTCCTAACGAGTAGAATCGAACACTAAAAACCCACGCGCGTTTGGTCAGGGATCTGTAGAGAATTTAACGACACAACAAACCCTTTTTTACTATACTTCTAAACAAATTAATACAAAAATAAAATATCATTGTTACTACTTAATGTTTACATTTTCTCTTTTAATATAAACAATTTAAGGCTTCCATATAGTTCCATTCATTATTTCTAATATTGCTCTTAATTTCTTTCTGCGAAATTATATTAAACATTTATAAACATTTTAATTCTGAAATTTTTAAGTTGCTATTGTTAAATGATTCTTATTTATAAATAATTTATATTTAAAAAATAATATGTAAGATTGATTGATTAGTGATACCGGGACAGTCAACATGAGAAAAATGTTGAAACAAATTAAAATTACTTATATTTCATGCACAATTACACAAAACTACTCATATTTTCGTGACCTTATTTCAAAGGCATATATTTCTGTCTTAAAACTTGTAATTTTTAAAGGTTAATTTCAGGCAATTTTTGAAAATATGCCGAAAGTGGGACGATCACAATATATGCACTATATTTTCCGCAAAATTACACAAAGATTAGTCATATTTTTGAAAAATGTAACATGATCTAAGAAAAAATAGCTATCTTCAGTATAGTAATTGAAGGAAGATGCTCTCCAAAAATTGCACTTTTGAAATTTTCGAAAAATGGGGGATTTTAACGAACTTGTGTCCTACACCATTTCCGTAAACGTCGTTCACGCGAGTGCAAAGTTTAATCAATCAATTTAAAGTCATTTTTTGAGAAAATTTTAAAAAATGTTTTTGAAGCTTCGTGTTGAGTAATTCCCAAACTCCCAAAGCCTCGTGTTCGTGCAGATCGATAGGAGAATTTCGATCAATTTCGGAGAAAATCGGCTGAACGGTCACGTGCTAGCGTTCACCACAGACGGACGGACGGATGTTTTGGCGTCAGTCGATTTTTCAGTAGAAAGGACTCACAAACACGGATTCTGGTTACCACGTGTTAGAGCAAGTAATTTACTGCACAGAGGAACAGGATTTCCCCCCTTTTTCGCTGCCAGGGGCCCACAATAAGAGTTTTTCTTCGAAAATTCGCCATTTTCCGGCGCACGATTGTAATATTTTCTCTTTTTGCATTCGTAAGGGCGAGGAAGTGATAAATTATAAAAATATATACGTGATCTTAAAATTAAACTGTTATTGTAATGTGGCCCGAATATTGGAGCTGAAATATATTATAGCTATAAGCATTTCCCAAAAATGTACCACGGGTTTCGTTGAGTCATGGGAGACTCTAGCTAGCGAGTCCCAAGGCACTGCGAAGGAAGTAGGGTGACGCTGAATGCCTTCTCCATTTACTCATTTCGGTGTTCGGGTTCAGCCAAGGGAAGAGCTCTTGAGGCCGATTATCGTTAGTCGGAAACACACTTTTCAAAGAACTCACTAACGACGCTTAATCATTCTTTGCGAATTAGTGGCTGGAGAGGACTGTGGAAGACAGAATAAGCGGGAGATTCACAGAGCATTGCTCTCAGACAAGGTACATTTGTTTCTATTGTTACAAAATTCGCTATGAAAGCAGCACCCACGATAACAAATATTACTCATTAATTTTCGTTGTTAAAATTAGTATAATTGTTTTGCAAAACGTGGAAAAATAAAGTATGGTCTGTTTTATCTGGTCATTTTGCACAATATTTGAATACTCTGCAAAATATTACCTTGTTAATTAGAAATATTTCTCTCATAATAATTAATATATATTCTTACCTTTGTTATTCTTCTTGCTTTGGTGCTCGAGTCCTCTTCAAACCGGCCTGGTTGAAGATTTGATGACTTGAATTATTTTTTTCTTCTGGGCTCCTCGGTGTGTGGTGAGCAGACTCACAAAACCTTCCGCGATAACACACATACATGAAAGCACGGGACAAACACGCACGCTCAGGGCGAGACTCGAACCCGTGACCCTTCGGCACAGGCTCTGGCCTCCTCGGCGGCCCGGGTCGGCTCACATGGCACTTAGAGAAACTGAGGCAATTCATGAATGAACGGGTTTAGTTGGTTCCTTGTGGCGATACCACCTTTGTAAAATAAATAAATGTATTATACTGCTTTTGCGTATCTCTGCTTTCAATAAAATATCGCTAATAGAACTAAAAATATTATTAACATTTCGTTATAAGAATCAAACTATTATTGACCTTTAAATCGACATTGAATATCACGTGCTGTATCCTTTTTATTTTTTTGCAATAAATTATCGTGACCAGACGCACTTGGACTATTACACCATTGGCAGCTCATTGCACTTGTGTAACTGCAATAGGACGTAGTTGGAATAATTTGAATTAACTATAACACACACAGTTATGCATTTTGTTTTATTTATGTGAGTAATACATATGTTTTCAATTCTATTCCATAATTACAATTAAATGAATTAAAGATTATCGTAACGAGTTAGAGACCACAAAGGCCAAACTCGTGCGGGTGGGAATCTTACTTGACTAATGTCGTGTGTTTAGCATCAGTGTGTTGATAACGCCTGTAGGAATCTAATTTGTTGTCCTCATGCAATGATGAGAGGTTTTCTTGGATTCTCCGATCGTTTTAGCGAGTCTGCTGAAACAGCACACAACACAATTGGCAACAGGCCGCTTGCGACTTTCTTCCCTATTTCCTTTCCTTCTCTCCCCTACCCGCTTTGTTCCGGGCACCAAAGGGAAAAGATTACTTCCTTGCTAGCCAACGGCCGCCCTTGGCAAGTTAGCCATTTGGTGACGCGCTGACCAGTATAGACGTACAGGTTCCCTCAGCGTGTCCCTCAGGGATTCGCACGTTAATAAATTTCAAGCGCGTAGGTGTTCCCCAAGGGTCACGAGTAGAACACCGCGGACGCGAGCAAAGGGAAAAGGGAAAAGCTGTTGAAGTCGCTGTCCGTCAAAACATCGGACCATGAAGATTCTCGACTCGGAACTCCATGTACTTACGCACACGGTGGTATTTTAATAAACAAGTGAAATACAAAGTAATTACGACACAAGAGCTTTCTTGGGGCCTCTTCTTATTTCGAGTGGTTCCTTTCTTAAACTTCTGCTAGTTGAGATTGAATTAGACGCTGTCTCCTTTATTTTGTGACGGCGTGCCGTGGTGTCTGCGGCACTGCCAGCTAGAACAGCAACTTCTGAAAACGAAATGCAGCCTGACATAAAAAACGAGTTGAGTCGTCTCCTGCTTAAGATTTTATCTGAAATGTTTTAAAAACTGACTTTTGTATTAATACACCTGAAACTTTAATCTCTCTAGCATTGCGCAGACAGATTCGTTCCACGGCTCTTTTATTCGATGTCTGTAAATTCCTTTTATTTCCAGGTAATTTGCATACCTATTAAAAACATTACATTTTTTCGGATAAATCAATTGTGATATATTTGGTAATTAACGACATATTAGGTAAATTTATGATATGGATTAAATTTAAAAAATCATTGCAGTTGAGTGCCAGTCGCATACTCTCCGAGTCTTACAATTTTAAACAATAGTTATTTTAGACCGATCTGTAAGGTTTCGTGCATATTCCTTGAATACTCAAAACAGTAGCTTACATTTTGTATCTTCAGTTATAAAATGATTATAGATTGAAGAGCCCCCCCCCCCCAAAAAAAAAAAAGCTGGTACAGCCATGCGTGTTAAATTAAAGAGATCTGGAACCAATCAGAATACGGAGCTTCGGTCGGCTATGACTATATAAGACACTCAGAGTCTGCTACAGTTGTTAGATCGATTACTGCTGCTACAATGGCAGGTTATCACAATTTAAGTGAGTTTCAGCGTTGTGTTATAGTCAGCGCAATATCATCTCCGAGATCGCGATGAAATTTGGATTTTCCCGTACGACCATTTCACGAGTATACCGTGAATATCGGGAATACGGTAAAACATCAAATCTCCGGCATCGCAGCGATCTCAAAAAGATCGTGCAAGAACGGGACTGAGAAGAATCATTACACGTGACAGAAGTGCAACCCTTCTGCAAATTGCTGTAGATTTTAATGCTGGAACATCAACAAGTGTCAGTAGTATTCAACGAGTCATTATCGATATGGGGTTTCGGAGTCGAAGTCCCACTCGTGTACCCTTGACTGCACGACACAAACCTTTACACCTCGCCCTGGCCCGTCAACATCAACATTGAACTGTTGATGACTGAAAACACGTCCCTGGGTGTGACGAGTCTCTTTTCACGTTGTTTTGTGCGGATGGACGTGTACGAGTATGTACGAGTTCGAGTATGGGACCCTGCATGTCAATAGGGGAGTTTCAGCTGGTGGAGGCTCTGAGACGGAATGGGAGTGTGCAGTGAGAGGGGTATGGTACCCCTCATGTCTGATCCCCTGCACCCATTCATGTCCATGTGTATCCCGACGGACTTGGGCAATTCCAGCAGGACAATGCGACAGCCCACACGTCCAGAATTGCTACAGAGTGGCTCAAGGGACACTCTTCTCAATTTAAACACTTCCACTGGACACCAAATTCCCCAGACATGAATATTATTGAGCATATCTGGGACGCCTTGCAACGTGCTGTTCAGAGTTTATGGACAGCGCTGGCAGGATTCATTGTGTCAATTACCACCAACACTACTTCAGACGTTTGTCGAGTCCATGCCACGACGTGTTGTAGCACTTCTTCCTGCTCTCGGGGCCCTACACGCAGGTGTACCAGTATTTTTGACCCTTCAGTGTATTTCCTACATCGGTGAAATTAAAGCTATTCTGTTCTGAGACGTCTCAAAATTGTTCGCCTGGGAGGGGTAAATTAGTACATTTGATGTCACTGCAGTACATCTGACCAGGAGGTGCTATGTTCGAGTCCCGGTGGCAATATTTTTTTCCACCCTAGCTTGTCAGCCAGGAATTCAGTTAGTGCCCGGAGAATTCTAACGGCCGACTGTACCAATTTGAAGTTTTCCGTGGTTCCCTTGAGAGCCGGAGCAGTACCCTCACAAATGGACCACGGACCACACTCGATCATTCTTTCCTCTTCCTCGACATATCCATACCCCACTTACACTAACATGCAGAACACTACCACTTATGGTGGGAGACCGCTCGGAAGCTTAGAGCTTGCCCCGGCTGGGGCGGTGCTACAGTGGTGGACAATGTCTGGTTGGGAAAGCCCCGCTAGGCGCCGGTAGGTCGGCTCTGGATATCACTATACTGTGGGGAAAGACCACCGTCACCACCCGAGCAGAATTATGAACAACACTCACGGGAGTAATGCCCTCAGTCGTTGACATGCCCGAAATCAATAACAATCACTCAATTAGCCTAATGAATCCATCATACCGTTTTCCGTTTGTCAAAAATAAATACTCTCTCCCGGTAGTTGGCGCGAGGTTGAAGACCGGACGGCACTGAATGTGTGTGCGCTGTAGATGAACGCAAGTGAAGCGCTCGTGTTCTTCCGGAGCCAGTCGCCGAGTGCGATATCTGACTGATGGCGGCGCGGGCGCGCGTGGGGCTGGTGGAGCGCCGCTTTGGAGGTGCGCTCGGTCGCGACGCGTCCATTGTGGAGGGCGAAGGCGCGCACCAGAGCACCGCCCCCCGCCCCCCGCCAAACCCCCCGCCCCCCGCCCCGCGCGCGCTGTCCGTGGCCCGTTTGTCAGGGAACTGCTTCGGCATTCATCTGGTGTTGATCGAAATACAAACACGTAAAACTATCTATTAGAACAGCCGCCTGCTATAATTCTTCTCCGGACAGCGACTGAAGTGGACGTAGTGGTCTCTGGCTAGTGTGGAAAACCCTGCTACCTGCGGGGCTGGCAGCGTAGGGCCTCCAGGTCAGAGTTGCTACACTTAAGCCGGCAGCAAGACTTTTGGCTACGCCAAAACCACCATACGCTTCTGGACCGTGACGGGTTAATTCGCTGGCGGCCAGGCTCACCCCCCGGGGCGGCACGTGGGGCGGCGGTGGCACGTGCACAAACACGCACACGTGCGAGGGCGTTGCGCGGCCGATGGACCCTGCCGGATGGGCGGGGGGGGCGGGGCGCTTGGGAGAAAAAGTGGCAGAAGGCGACGGCGCTGCGACGGAGAGAACGAGGGCGCGCGGTGATAGGCTGTTATTGTCTCCGTGCAGTTGATGGCGTCGGGCGTCGGGGCTGCTGTTGATATGAGGATGGGGCAAGTGTGATGGCGGATGGAGGAGATTCTGGCTGGGCTGCGCCAAGACGTTACCCGGAGGTAATCTTCCCTAGAGTTAAAAAAAAGAAAATCGTTATCAAAATGAAACTAAATATTTCTTAACACGCCGTGCGCAAAACGCTGTTTCTCGGGCTTGTTTTCCGTGTGCAAAATAGCTAGTTTTTTCACAGTGTGCGAAAAATCTGTAACGATTCGCAATTGTTTTTCGTCTTTGCAACGCCTTTGTTTATTATTTGCAAACAATAGTGTTACGACACTGGCTGGAATCTATTTACTTTTGTACAAGTAAGAGTTAGTTATAGTAGAGCTAGGTATTTGATATTTAATTTATATTCTTTTACTTGACGCATTGCGTTTGGCTCCCAGCGCGTTCAAATTAATATACGCAACACGGGCGCGAGATAATTCCCGCACTCACCTCTTTCTCGTTCGAGCGTAGCGAAGACGACCAACTCGACTCGTGCGCCAATCACCTGTTTCTCGCCCTTCACCTGTTACGTTCACTTCTAATATATTACTTTCCTTTTCGCCTATACCCATCTACAGGGTAGATTTCATAAGTTTCTAGCCTCACTACATTCTTTTTTTTTTCGTTGAAAGAAAAAAAAAGTTTTAATTTTCACTTAACCTCTAGTCCAGCCGCGTTTGTTATTTCTATATTAACATTTCTAGGCCTTTGAATAAATAATACAAATTTTTGTTCGTAAAAGTGTTAAAAACTTCATTCACCTCCCATTCTCTGAAAATTTTCTTTTCCGAAGCTTTTCTTCGGTTTTTTAAGTGATATATGTCGGTAGGTGCCCAATCTGGACTGTGGTATGAATGGCGCAACTCATTAAAGCCATAGTCCTTCTCATAATTGCGATATCAGTACAAGTACAGGTGCATTGTTGTGAAGAAGCTAAATCCCATATAATTTCAATCACTACATCCAACATAAGCAGTATCTCTCTCCACGAAACACGAGAAAATGCAAATTTAAAACCTTATAACAATGAAAGTTAAGACTATAAACTGCTCAGATGGTTTTCTCATTGAAATTATTTTCTCATGTCTCATTTTCTCATGTTGAAAATTTTCCACTGCCGAGATTCGAACGGTAGTTATCTCGAAAAACACAAATTCATGGCCTTTGGTTATAACTCACTGCCTTCGAAGCAGTGAATGCGTGTTTTCAGGGCTGCCAGGAAGCATTCGCCCTAACGTCAGCGGCGTGTAGTCGGCGAGGAGACGAAGGTGACGCCGTCGCCGAGGGCGTAATGGAAACAGCGGCGACGCCGTCGCTCCGTGCATTGGGGGAAGATCTGAAAAGGCTAGCCAAAAATCGAAAACAAAGGTCTTATTTAGGGAATTTTAAGGAAGCAGTTGGGTAGACTGTTTCCCAGAGTACCTAATTTACCCAGGTTAGAAAAGGTCCGAGGTGTCACAGTGACGTTATGCAGCATTGGAAACGTGGCCTTTGAGCGAACAGCTTTTGAACAATTTTCATAATTAAAAAGTGGATAAAAATCGTGAAGATGAGTACAATGTTTACTTGTATTACAAATACTTTTAAAACATGTTAAAATTACTTAATTAATAATTGTTTAAGCAAAATGATACAACTAGTTTTTTAAGTGGAAAATTGTTACAAGTCCCACAGAGTTCCACAACGAAATTTCTATAAACTTCATTCTCTACTATTTGGGTATAGAGATGTAAAATAACCTACTATAAGCTGCTATTCTGCATTTCATGCAGAAACATTTTTACCGTTTTTTAAAATTTTTAATCCGTTTTATTGGATTGGATATTGGAAATGTAAGGCGTGGCCAAAAACATTCTATAGAGTGTTTTATTAAATTTGGAAGACGTTTTCATATTTTGACCGGCGTTTCGAGACTGTGCCCCAGTGCGGCGACGGGCGCCATAACGGAAACTGCGTCGTGGACGTCGCGTTACCCCGATGGCCCCATCCCTCTCCGAAGGGAGGCGGCGAGACGACCCTCGCTGGAATCGGTGGCGACGCTTTCAGGAAAGCGATTTATCAGCCCTTGCGCGCCAGATTCTTTACACACGAAGCAGTGAATGTACTCGGCCCTAAGGTTTTGGAAGGTTTCCAGACTTTTACTGCAAATATTATTTTGTTATTTAACGTATTTCTATTATTTTATTTTATTATTTAGTGCATGAATACGAGTATTAATAATGCAATCCGATTATCGCTAGTATATTGGTTTCTTTATTTCTTGGTTTTGTTTCTTGAATTCATGTAAACGTTTTCTGTGTTTCAGGTACGGTTTAACTGGCCTGCCCATACATATATACGGTAAGATTCTGAGCAATGACATCTAGTATTTAACAGAATTTGTTTGAGTTGTTTGAGAAATACAAGATCACACTCATTATACATCATACTAATAGCTAAGTCTTCATGAAACTCTCGTACTACCTTTACACTTAAATAAATCAATATGTTGTTCAAGTAACAAAAACACTAGTCAAGAAAAATATTTACTTAATTGAAATAAAAGGTGATGAAATAAGTTTACAACTATTTGTGTTCAGCCATTACATGTCCCGTAAAGGGCGATTGGCTTCGCGCCGTTAGATCCCGGCGTTCCGAGTCGCTCCCCTAAGGAGGAAACCGCGATGTCGCTCATTCGCTTAAGCACCGTGACGTCATGGACTAAAGGAATTCGGCTAGCGATGTCCAGTAGAACCATCCCAGCATTCACCTAGGTGACCGAAGGAGACTACAGAAACACCGGTCAGGATGGCCGGCACGGGGATTGAACCTTCGTCTCCCGAATGCGAAGTCAGCGCGCTGCGCCACTTGGCTCGGTTAATAACTATTGATACATTGCATACGTGTGTAATACATTCAAGCTAATCGGTGCGTAAGGCAACATTGTTTAATACTTTGGTAATAAAGTCAGTAATATCTTCATTCTTACATACAATTGCATGCACACGAATTATTACGTATGTGATAAATGATTACAAGATATTATAAGGTATGATTTTCCCAAAAATTGCTGTATTACTGTATTTATACTTTTCACCAGTTACAGATACATCCTTCCAAAAAGTATTGCAAATCCTTTATTGTGTACGCGTAATTTCCGTGTTAACAATAAATCAATATAATAAACTAAACCGTTTTAAAACTGCGAATTTTCATATTGGATTTCTGGCCACGTATGTGTTCAAAATTCATTTTTAAATTCTGTCAACGCGATGCGCTGAAAGTTATTGTTCTGCAATATGAGTGTAATTGTTGGTCTGTGAAATGAGATTCGAGATGTGGAATTCCTATGGACTTTGTAAAAGGACCGTAAAACCAGCAGACACAAAAGCGAACATAAAATGTAAAAACAAACACTAAACCACCGTTTTCAAATGAAGTGAAGTAGGGTTTAGTTTGCACAGAGCGCTCAACTTTCGTAATATCCTTTAGTGGCTTTCGTAACTACTGCTACAAGAGACATAAAACCGTTCACCTGCAATGGCATTTTAATGCACTTTTAATTTCAAAAATATTTGGTGTACATTTTGGAGAGTATTTGGATATTCATATTCAAAGAAAGTTCTCTAATGTTTGCAACCATTTAGTAAGTTAAAATTTTAATAATCACCCAAAGACAGAATATGCTTCAAAGGTATTGAAAGTAAAAAAATGACATCACGTTGATATGTGATGTTTCGAAGAATAACAATGTAATTTTCTTTAGTTGCATTCAGCATTTTCAGCAATGTTAACGTTTATTGCATGAGTACGTGTTTTGAAACCAAGCGACGTTAGAAGAGAGTTTTCAAATTTGTACTAATGTAATAAAGCAACATTATAAACGAGTTGCATACTATATGTTTTGTATAACAATATTATAAATTTATAAGAGAATCACACTGAATTTTGCGAAACAGTTTTCTTGAGACGTTTCGGGTATTTGATATCTATGCGAGAAAACGGTGGTCGCTGTTCCATTTACCTTTGCCACCCCACGATTCTCTCGCAGCGATTGCCTGAACATGTAATGATGCAACCATTTGTGACGTAAAATCTAATACGTCACCATTTGTGCCGTAAAATGCTGTATTATGTACGGTTTCTTGCCACAGAAAAGGTCGTTCATAATGTTGGCATGTAAAAAAACTTCAGTATTTTATTTCTATACGTTTTCCGCCAATTTTTAATGCACTAAGTCTGATAAAAATCGATCTGCTGAACAAGTGTTCAATCTGAGCACTATAGACCTACGCAAAAACTTTAGTACTTTTCTTTGTTCTCGAGGAAAAATCGCATTTATTTGGGAATCGTGGGGCGAACGCTGCCTCCGGCGGCCGCGCGGCGCCAAGCAAATGAAGGAGGGACAAAGGACGTGAGCCGCGCGCGGGCGCGTGACGCGGAGCGGAGCGGAGGAGCAGCGGAAGCGGCCGCGCGGTGGCTGCGGCGCCCGCGAACGAGCAAAAAACGCCCCCCGCCCCCGCCCCCACCCCCGTGGACGCGCCATCTCCTCCGGCGCCGGAGACGCCCCTGCGCACGGTGGGGCGGCGTCGCAAAGGGCGGGTCGAAAGCAGGGGAAAAGGTTTCATTTAGGCGATTTGAAGAAAGCGGTAGGGGAGACTGCTTCCCAGAGTGCCTGATTCCACGGGTAGGAAAGGTCCCTGGCGCCACTGACGTTCTGCATCGTTGGAAACGTGGCCGTTGAGAGAGCAGCTGTTTTGCAGGTTTGAGCAATTTTCATCATTAACAATGGACGAAAATCGTGATGATGAGTTCAATCTGAACATGCATTACACATACTTAAAAATTACTTAATCAATAATACTGTTTTTAACAAAAACTTTTAATAGTAATGTTTACTTGGTAATGATGCCAAACATTTTTTATAAAACCTTTTAATGTTTTTAGTGAGAAACAGTTACAGGTTCCACAGAGTTCTACAACTAAATTTGTAAAAACTTTATTATCTACTATTTAGCTCTTGAAATGTCAAGCAAAATTCGCTGGTACTCTGCATTTCGTGCAGGAACGTTTTTCAATTTTTAATCTGCTACTTTTTGTTGTTGTAATTTTGACGTTGGAATCGTTATCGACGTGCCCCCAAACCATTGTATACAGAGTTTGATTACGTTCTGATGACGTTTTCTCATTTGGCCAGCTTTTTAGATCGTGCCCCTATGTGGGGCGGCGCGGCGTGACGGAAGTAAGCGGTGAGGCGGCGGAACGCCGGGGGCGGGGGGGAGGGCGAGGGGAGGTAGAGTGAGGGGATGGGCCGGAGAGGGCGCGGCGCGGCGCTGAGATGGACGGACACGTGCGCGTGGGCGGCGAAGAAACGGACGGGAGGGGATGCGCCAGAGGCGGGACTGGTCTCAATGGGATCCGATGAGATATGGAACTTGACGAGACGAGACAGGGCAAGAAGGGACGGACGGGACGTGACGGGGAGAGGCGGGACGGGACGATACGGTGAGATGGGACGGAACGTGCGAACGGGACGAGACAAGGTTCGACGAGACGGCGAAAACGGGACGAGGCGTGACAGGACGAGACGAGACATCGTGACTGGACGAGATGGCGAAATGGGACGGGACATGCGGAGCGGGAGCGGGTGGAACGAGGCGGGACGAGATGGGACAAGACGAAGCAAGGGGAGGGGCGGCACGGGAGAGGCCGGGGCGTGGGCGCCGTCGAGCGAGGGGGTCGGGGCGCAGCGGGGGCGGCCGTGGAGAGGGAGACGCATCGCCCGCGATCGAAGCCCGAGCGGCGCAGCGGCGGCGCCGTATCTCCCGTCGCGTCGTCGCCTCCGCTCAGACCCCACAGTGGCCCCGGCCGCGCCCCAGCCGCTTAACGCGTTGGCTGCCATGCGAGGCCATATGGCCTCTCTTCGACTTTGCGCAGCACGAGACCATATGCTCTCATGCTTTCGCTGGTCTCTATTACGACAAAACTCGCCATTGGTCTCTTTACAATGCTAAGAGTTGCGAAACGTTCCCGTGAATCCATATGAATCTCTCATACATTTTTGTAAATAAATTTAATTCTACATAATATTATATAAAAGTTGGTACAATTTTTAATGTTCTAGCATAATGTGCGTCAATTGCCATTTGCAAGGAGTCGTAGTACGCGAAAAAACCTGCGGTACCAAGGTGTAAATTGGTGAGAAAGCATTTGGAAATGAACTTAAAGGACGCAAAAGAATTTATGTATATTTTAATATTCAGAGTGTTTCAGAATAAATGATATAAAAGCCATGTAAATGGAATTCAGAATGAGTGACAGATTCGTTAGCCGAATTACTTAACAATGCTCCTTAAAGTCAGAGAAGTTAAGCGATTCGAAACACCACGGATTCCTGGACGGGTGACCGACTGGGAAGCCCGATTAGCGAGTACTAACGACGCGATCTCTGGCCGATGGGATGAAAGGCTTTGGGTACTGACGTGACAAGACGAAAGAGATAACACCTAAGGGAGGATTTTTCCTGACTGATGTATACGCTCAAATCCCATGAAGGGCTAAGAGTCGTAAGGAAAGTCGTAAGGAAGAGACTAAAAAGGACAACAAATTGAATTTTAAAAAGTGTGTGTATTGTGGAGAGATTGAGGTGCAAATAATATATGAAGGAATTGTCCCATCACGATTATATGAATGTGCGATTTGGCCCTGCTTGTGTGGCAACTTGTAATGTTCGAGTATTTGGCAGGACGCGTCCTTACGCAAAGTTATTTGATATTACCGGACACGGTGAATGCGCAGGGGGTTGCCTAACATGCAGGGGCGGATACCACATATTTTCCTTCCTCATTTCTCACCACAGGTTCATTACGAAAAGTGATCACCATCGACACCTGCAAGATATAGAGTAATCGATTGAAGATTCCGTGCGCGTCAACGGTTGAGGTAAATAGAGACGTAAGTGGACTGGATGACTTTATCGCTGGAGGTGGCGGTGATCTTCCCTCTCTGCATGGCGAGCGCCGACCTACCCCTAGGCATGCAGTGTTTCCCTCAGCTAGGTATCCCCCTCCAGCCGCGGCAAGGTCTAAGCTCCCGGCGTGAATCGTAGTGTATGCATCCATTGTGTGTGTACGTAAGGGGTGAGGAGAGACCAAGGAAGAGGAAGGAAAGGTCGCGCGCAGTCCGTGGCCCGTTTGTTAGGGCTCTGCTCTGGTATTCGCCTGGTTTTGATACGAGTATGAGAAACCAGATCTGTAAAACTACCAATCAGTGCAGCCGGCCGCTAGAATTCTCCTCCAGGCAGCAGCTGAACGTGACCTAGCTATCTAGCCAGCGTTGAAAATCCTGCCGTAACTCGAACCATAGAACATTTATTTGGATAAATAATTCAGACAGCGGCTGAATTTGACGAGTGTCGAAAATTGTGCCGTCGTCGAGACTCGAAGCCTAGGACCACCCGGCAGAAGCACCGTAGTAACATTAATTGATGCCCTGAGACACCTGTGCAAGTTATAGAAGTTTCAACATTTTTCTGAGAGCAACCGATATTGAACAAAGTTGGTTTAATCCTTATTTAATCGTACATTACAAAATAACAACTAAATATAATGGCGTATATGGTATCAAGTGTGACATCTCTTTACAAAGTTATTCACATGAATGGAATTATTGTAATAAACTATGAGATGAATCTAACTGGATGTTTTTCATTGGTAGGGTGGCCCGTTTGGTAGGGTGGCTCCGGCATTCGCCTGGTGTTGATAGGAGGAGCAACAGAAACCTACCGATCAGAGTAACCCCGCTGCTACAATTCTCCTCCAGACAGCGACTGAACTCGCTCTAACTTTGTAGCTGGTGCCGAAAATCCTGCCGCTGCAGGGACATGGAGCGTGTGACCTCTCGGTCAGAGGCGCTGCGGTGATATCAGTGGATGCCCTGAGCCACATCTCCCGGTGGGGACGAGAAAATCTGACCGTATGTACCCTACGATATAAATAGCTTAGCAAAGTTATATTGTTGAGATGTGATGTTTACGTGTAATGGCTAATAGAGGATGGGTTTCTAGTGATCAGACGTCATCAGACGTGTGGTGAACACTTATTAAGTAGTGACATCGTGATGCGTAAACTTAAAAATAATAAGAATTAGTTTGTAGCTGTAATAAAAGTAATAGTAGCCCGAATGGTCTCCATGTTTGTAGACTGCGTAGTGACTACTCTCATTTTAAAACTCTATCGCACGTGTCACTTCTTTCTTTCTGAAGGTGCGAAGCGATGACAACACTTAAAAAATATTTCTGCCTGTTCGACAAGAAATTCTTTCAAGGTTTTGACATTACAAATTGACATCACTGAGGATTTGGATCTCATAGGAAACCTGAGATGGGAATTATTTGTAATATTACGTTAAAGAAATAAATTCTATTAGAGTAAAAAATGTAATTAGATACTTTAAGAACTTTCAGTTGAATGTTAGTTGAATTTTTAGCAGGGAGGTAATAAATATTACATGGTTTAGGGGGATTGAATTTATCTTTCGGAAATATTGGAAGTATTCGTGGAGGAAATTGATATTTTTGACTTAAATTAAAAGTGTGTGATTGTTGTAAATCGACGATGGAGTTAAAGAATTTCTGGATGTGATAATTGATTACAATGTGAGTAGTATAACTGTTTTGTTCATTGCGTAATTGTGTTAATAATATACTAAGGAAAATGAAGAATTTTACGGTTGACCTTATTTTGGAGTATCAGAATTATATTAATGTTAGATTCGGCTGCATTACACCACATGGGACAGGCATACGTAAGTGTGGCATGGCATCTCTGACCTTCAAAGCAGCCCAACGCCATAGGACAGCAGGCTAATGCGCAGCGCTTGTGACTCCAACGATCCAATGAGTGCTTGCGAGCAAATGGCGCGCCTTGCAGTGCAATTGCTGTCTGGTGCGGTGTGCTGGCTAATAACGCGGGAAACTGGCGTTCAGCTGACCACAGATCGGGCAGCTGCAATGGACGGACACATTTTTGGATTTGGATTTACACGTCCCGCAAATGGCAATTGGCTGGGCTACATCCGGCATTTCTAGTCCAGCAACGCGCGATGTCTCGAATTCGCGTAACCTTGGGGACTTCACGTGGTTAAGGAATTCGGCTAGCGGCGCCGGTTTAGCTGCCAGGGCCTTTCACTAGACCAATCCCACTATTCTCCTACATGACCGAGGGAAACCACGAAAACCCCTGTCACGATGGCCGAAATAAGGATCAAACCCGGCCTGCCTAATGCAGAGTCACCGCGATACGCCCTGCGCCTCTTTCCTCGGTATGGATAAATAGCGATGCGCAATTATTGTTTCTGGATGTTCCTTAAATTCCCACAATGATGTATAGAATTCATACTCGGAATCACGTATAGCGTTTAAAATTGTAACAAACTCTGTTGCGTGTGCTTCCAATGTAACAATTGTCTGCCCCTTCTCTCTCACAGGCTGTGAAAAGGTCGCGAGCCATTATCAAACTTCGGGCGGGAAATGTTTATGCGATTCATCGACTCCTTTGTTATCTCAATCAATGAATTTTTAGTGTGTTGTTCCGTATCGTTTCTTGTCTATTTTTGTGAGTGGCGACTGGGCTGTGTTACGTGCTAGAAATTGGTAAGTCATCGGATTGACAAATTAATCCTAGAAATAAATTGTGTTTACGACAGGCAAAATCATTATATTCAGTCATATATTTTATGTTATTGTTCTGCAAATGTCCAACTAAGGCTTCATTTCATTCGCAATGACAAAATGAATTGTAAAAGTGTTGAGGATTTTGAAATTTAAAAAATTAGGAATACTACGTTCATTACAATAGAAATAAAAATATTATTCCTGAACGTATTTTTGTGTATTGTTTGAAATGTATTTCGCATTGTTCTGTGTTGAAAATGTACAAAAATTGATTCAAGTCACACAATTTGGGGTATAAAGATAAAATATAAAATCAGTTAAGATAGCATAAAACAATAAAGACTAATACTAAATCACGAACCCTCAGGCCTTGACATTGAAGTTGTTACAGCCAAGTGTGCATGTAGAACAGGGTTAATCTTTCAGTCCAAAATTAATACATTGTTTTTAAATACAAGTGGACGCGACTACATCTAAATCGATTGTATAATATCAATTTTCGAGAAAATCGGGTGAATGATGTAGTAGGTGCTAGCGTTGTTTACAGACGGAAGGTCAGGCAGACGGACGGACAAACATTTTGCCGTCATTCACTTTTTCAGTATTAAGGCCCCACAGAACATTGTTTCTGGCTACACCACGTGTTAGAGTATTTTTGTTTCTAAAATGATAATCTGAATTTATCTACTTTTTCATTGCCAGGGCTCTGTGATGACAGTTTTTTTGCCGAAAATTCGTCGCTTTTTTCGCGCAGCATTACATAACTTCCCTCTAGTACGTAGCGAGGAAATCCTTAAGGCTGGCCGAAAGACACTCGAAGGGGAAAGGGGAGGTAATAAAGAAATAAACTAGTTCTCCAACAATAGCACATGATTTCTCATATTAACGGTCACATAATATTAATCCTACTAACACGTATACCATTAGTTATCATATCTTTCCCAAGCTGGGACGTTCTCGAAGGTCCTAATTGGTCTCCCGATATGTATGGTAATGTAGTGCACGTAAATGTGTGTAAGACGAGAGAGACAACTATCACGCAATAAATTAAATATCGCGCGAGATCCGTGAACCATTTTTAGAGATCTGCTACAGCGTTCACATGATATTGGTCGGAAAAAATGCAGAAAATTGCCAACGCCATAGGACCATCAGAACAAGCATCCGCTAGAATTCTCCAGACAACGGTTGCCTTCGAATAGTTCTGTGTCTAGTGTTGAGAACCTGCCAGCGTCGTCCAGCAGCGTCGAACCAGCAGCGTCGTGATTATAATACGGGCACGAGCTGATCCATTCGGTCACTTCGGACATGAGAAAGTAAACAAGTGGTTCTCCAACAACACATACTTTCTCGCATGGTTTCTAATGCAATATTATACTAGAACATAAGCCTGCAAATGAGTTTCAACCAGCACAATTTCTTCCACGCTGACACCGAACCCACTCGTGACAGCCCCACCGAGTTAACCGCCCGGGCGCCTTACCACTACACTAGGCAGCCGGGACGATTTACCAAATTGGGCCGACGCTTACGAAATTTATTACCTAGTATCACTAACATGCAATTTTCGTAAAAATTCAGAGATCATGATGATTGTTAGTAATTTCGGGCGCTTTAACTGTTAAAGCCATTATCCCAAAACGTATAGTACATGTTTTTTCTCGGGACATGGCGGTGTTCTTATCCGCTCTATGGCGAGATCCGGCGTCGACCTACCGTCGGTTAGCCAGGTTTTCCCATCCAGGTAATCTCCCACCAGCAAAGCAACGCCCCAGCCGGGACAAGCTCTAAGCTCCCCACCGGTCTCCCGGCATATGTGGTAATGTAATGCATGTTAGTGTGTGTGTGTGTGTGTGTGTAAGAGGTGAGGATATGACAAGGAAAGGAAAAGGAAAAAAAGATCACGCATGGTCCGTGGCCCATTTGTTAGGGTACTGTTCCGGCATTGGCCTGGTGTTGATCGAAGAAACGACGGAAAACTACCGATGAGAGCAGCCGGCCGCTAGAAATCTCCTCCAGACAGGGACAGAACTCCACCTAGCTGACAAGCTAATCCTGTCACCATCGCAATTCGAACCTGGAACCTCCCAATGAGAGGCAAAGAAAAATAAGGAGCGATTTTAGAAAAAACGTTCTTTTTATTTCGTGCATTAATTTCAAGCAGAATTTACGGGAAAATATTAATTCTTTTCAAAATTGTATATGGATTGTTTTTTAAATAACGATGGTTTAGAACCGAGTTTGCTTAAGACAAAAATCTCTAACTTCTATCTGGAAATTTTGAAATGTTAACTCCATGGTAGTTGTTGAAAATACAGAAAATTCTCTCGAAACGCCTTGCACCACTTTACAGTCCTTCGATACATACGAGGAGAAAAATATTGTTTTTGAGAAACAAATTGTTTAAAAAAATCAAAATTACCTGCATTTCACGCAAAAATACACATATTTTCGATGCATTGTACATGACCGTATTCAAATATCTTTTTTGAAATAATATATTTCATAAAGGAAAATATCTGTGTTCAATATTGTAGTTGTAAAAAGGCAGCTAATAAGTAATTAACTTTTGTAGTTTTAGAAAAATCAGCTATTTCAATGAAATTGAGAACTGCACCATTCTTCCGACGTCCTTCACTCTGTTTGGTGATGAAGTTTAATAGAAAAATTGGAATCCATTGTGGAAAATATTTTGAAAATGTAATTGAGGCTTCACGTAAAGTACCCTCTAAAATCAAAATGTCTGTTTGAATCTCAAAGGACCTTGACTACATTTAAATCGATCGTAAATATTCATCCTGGAGAAAATTGGATGAACGGTTTAGGCGGTATCTTTCACTGCAGACGGAAGGACGGACAGACAGACACACAGACAGACGTTTTGCGGCAAATCAATTTTTCGGTATCAAGGACCGAACATGGACACTGACCGACACATGGATACTGGCTACACCAGGTGTTAGAAGTTCTACTAATACTGTATCCAGGAACAATTTATATCCAATTGTTCGTTATAAGGGCCCGGCAACAATCTGTTTTTTCTGCCACACGATTACTTTATCTTCTTACGGAGTAAGGGGAGAACGTTGAAAGCAGGGGAGAGTTTTCACCCGAGAAGCGCGATCCGCCCACTGTCTTCCAAAGGGCGCTTCCTGGGGCAGGAGCTTCGGAGTGTTGAACGCAATCGTCGCGGGCGACAGGTTTCCTCGCCTGCGTTGCGACCGAAGCCGTGAGACGCCATCTCCAGGTATAATCTTTTCAGCTCCCTGAGAAGAAAGCTGTCGTCGGTATCTTCTATCGCCGACGGTTGCCTTTTCGCAGGCGAGGAATTCCTGGAAGGATGCGCTGCTCGAAGGGATTGTGTTTAGTCCAACATCGGGAGTTGTGTTTTCGTTGCCAGAAGTCTTTTTATCAGGATTGGCAAAATGTGGATTGTCCCCAAAATGGGGATTTTTTGGGGGAAAGAAAGGAGAACATAAAATGGACTGGTAAATGTTTGGGGATTTTTTGGGGAAATCATTTTCATTCGGAGTCATGACAGAATTATTATTCTCTCAATTGCTAAGAATAAAATAGAAACAATATAAGTTAATCTCTCTCAAATTTTATGGACCAAAAAGAGAAAAATAAACGACAGGCATAGAAAAAGAAAAAAAACATGAGAAAAACGACGATGTAGGACTAAGTGCAGCTCAAGGGAGGATGATTGGGAGATTTGAAACATTTGAATTTCACAAGATCGCCAATGGAATCGTCAGAGACAGCTCATATAGCTAATCCATAATTTGGAGAAAGTGTTTCGTTTTAATTGAGAATTTTGTTGGGGAATTTTATTTCATTAGTTATCATTTGGGGAAATTCTGAAGCAGTGCTGGGGAACATGCTGGCAACACAATAGGCAACTCTGCTTTCTATGATCTCAAGTAGACAGACAATCTCGAGTTTGTCAGCCTGTATTTGGTCTTTATTTTATAGATATAAAATTGTTTTATCTAGAGCAGTTTGACATAAAAATACAATATGAGTTTAATATACCAAAATTATGATGCATAATAGCAACGTTTTTGTAATTATTATTACCATCTTTAGGCTGGAGTTAAAATGTCAAAACAAATAAATATAATATTTTAAATAATGTTCTGAATTAAAGAGAATAATTACAGAATACCAATGTACATAAGTCATTATATGGAACGCACCATGATAAAAACGTTTTTTAAGTTCCCAGTAACAGGAAAATATGGTATTATATGGCAGAATGTCATTGTAATAAATAAAAAAAATTATTGAGAATAAGAGGACGTAGATTGAGGACGTTCATTGAGACATTAGAAAATCAAGTATGGGAGAAATAAGCTATAATTAACATTTAGTAAAAGACACATTGAGAAAAAATACTAAATAATCCATGATATAAATTAATGAGTTTATTATATTCCACCTGTGTATTCAAAGAGTAAGATTTATTTCATATAAACTGTTTCTGATGTTAACCTAGAATACAAAAAAATTTCATAGACATTTCAAGAAATCTGTGCCTCGTGAAAATTCACGTGATGAGAAGTTGTAAATCTACGTCCTGCTATAGAATTATGCCAGGCCTGTGATATTCTACTACGATAATCTCGAGGTTCTATGGCTTTGTTGCAATCTCGGAGAATCGTGTGCGTGTGGAGAGCGGGTTGCAGGTGGCCAAACTCGCTCGCGCCCCCGGATCACACGAATCTCCGAGGTGTAGGCGGGCGCGCTGGCATCACGCGCACTTGAGCCCGCTCGGCACGCGCCAGGCGGCGGATTCGCTCGTTCCCTCGGTGGAGGAAGCGCCTCTCCTTTGCCTCTACTCGTAAGAAACCTTGGACGCAAATCCTGCAGAGGCGCCACCACTGGTTAGACAAATACCTCCAGACTACCTCCGTGAAGAAGATGACAAAAATAGAAGGTCGCAGATTTACGAAAGGGGACCGAGCATAATGCATGCAACCCGCAATACATATCACTTTCAACGCACTTGGGGGTGGGGTGGGGGGTCGCTTATTAACTACTGGGTCACGTATCGATCACTGTGATTGTTTTTTGTAGGGGAGCACGACACATAAGGTCAACACAAAGACACCCATGCCCGAGCCCGGACACTTACCTGCCACCCTTCAAGACATGATATTATCGCGTATAACTCCAAACTCCTACATCCGTAAAATGACGTATTCTTGACCCTAAAAAGTAACTAGTAACATTTTTAAGACGTAGTCTACAACACACGACCTATTTGAACGTTCTTACATTTTTGTAAACTACCAAACTTTTTAGCAAGGCATATCAGAAATGTTCAAAGTATGGTTCTTTGGAAAAGCTGTTTTCCTTTTAAAGTATTGATTCACAAAGTATAAACTACTTTAATGTACATTATGTATAATGTATGGGAAAACCCCTTTTTTCACTTTTAAAGAAATGATTGACAAAGTTTAAACTATTATAATGTATTCTAAATACGGTAAATACCTACACTAAATAACCGCCGGAGAGATTTCTATGTTTCAGGTTTCTTTTGAAATTTTAAAGTATATCATTCCCGTCGTTCAATGAGTTTTTGATGAAAAATATGCGCGGAAAATGCAGAAATACGCGGGAATTTGCCATAGTTGAGACCAAATATAACAGCAGCGCTGTTACGTGCCCTGGGAGATTATTTGAGAGAACATTTTGACGAACATTTTAGGTAACATATTGAAAAACATCCGGAGAATAATTAGATGAATACTTTTCAAACAATATTTTTGTAGGAACAATTTTGTGAAACATTTTGATGGAACCTTTTGGATGGAATGATGTTGATGTAAAGTTGCTGGTGGAACATGTGATGAAACATTTAAGAGAACATACTGGGCTTATACAGTACATGACCAGATTATTACATTGGTAATATTTTTGCAGCCAAATGCCTACTGGAAAACTTCTTTGGGGGTCATTTACATATTCATCAATATTAATATTAATGATGCCTCTGAAGTTGTCCGTAACGTGTTGTTGGCATACACTGTCGAGGGTTGTTGCACTTTGCACGTTGCACTTTGTTGAAGTTTAGGGCAAAATTTCAGTGATTATTATTCAAATTGGATAAGGAAATTGGCCATGTCAACATCACTTTGAACTCAGACGAAGGTCAGCTGTTAATAGGGCTCTTTGGTTGTTTTTGTTTCTTTCTTATTTTGTTTGTTGTATGGATGAAAAATTGAATTTAAAATTGAACAATCAGATCAGGAATAACCATCGACACAGAATTATGCCATTATTTAGAAAATTACTTTATACTTTAAATTATTTGTATCATACTTTAGCTACAATAATTCAACAACGGTTTCTGCATATTGGAATTCGTAGAAATTGGTGAAAAATAAATGTAATATTTTGGTATTTAATTAAGGGATTTTCTTAAATTAAATTCCACTACTTAACCATTTCCTAATTCTAAATAATAATAATACTAATAATAATTATTATTATAATTATAATAATTATTATTATAATAACAATACTGTTGCGCTAAATGGGACGTTGGATGCAGGTCAGGAGCATACAGGATCAATCCTCAAATAAATGCCTGGAAGTCTAAATCCTGTTTATTAATTTACGTCTCGACGTTTCGTACATATTGCATGCACCTTTTAAGAGCAATGGGGTTGGCGCCTTAAACCTTATGCCCTATTCCCATGATTAAAATCTATTGTGCACCACATGCGGAATCAACTTGCGAGCTAGACTAACCCACGTGCGGTTGTAGCAGGCAGAGCACTACTGAACAAATGCGAGCGGATCTCACCCCCTGCGGTGGAAGGCGAGCAATCGAACCGCTGCATCGCGGATCGCCCTGCTACCGCGGCATTTTGCCAATGAGGTGGATCAGCCGTTAGTCCCGTTGTGTGAGCAGCGGACGCGCAGCCCGAACAGAAGACGAGGAATGTGCAAACCGCGAGCTGTTATGCAAATAGTTGGGTACGGCCGGGAGTTGAATGATGTATTGTACTGCAGAATGCAACGCTCCTTTGAGGGCCGAACACTCATTAAACAGGGACGTTGTATGGATCGGCAGAAGGCATTTAGGGCGAATATGCAACGCTCCAGGCTTGAAATGCTTTTGAGTAACTATGAACTTTCACACCTCGGTTTGTGTTTCAAATTTTTAGTCACTAATGTACTAAACACGCAAAAATAAATACCTTTATTCGGCTGCTCTGATTGATAGTTTTCCGTGGTTTCTCCGATCAAGAACTGGCGAATGCCGGAGCTGTACCCCTGCAAACGGGTCACGGACAGGCTGCAGTCTTTCCTTCCTCTTCCTTGTGCTATCCCCGCCATTTATTTACACACGCTTTCACTAACATGCACTACACCACCGTATATACCGAGTCTGGAGCTTAGAGCTTGTCCCGGCTGGAGCGGTGCCCCGCTGGTGGGAGATACCTCGTTGGAGAATCCCCGGTAGCCGACAGTAGGTCGTAGCCGGATCTCGCCACCTCCCGAGGGAAAACATGCACTAAACTTACGGGGTAATGACCTTATCAATTGATGCGCCTGTAATTACATACATCCAATCAATTAATCAAGTTAAAAGTACACAGGTTATCCAGATTATCGGTGATATATTCTACTTGCGAGTGATATCAATTTGACTTGCCGCTGTGGTCAATTCCTTCTTCTCGAACACCGAGAGGCGCAGAGTGCATTGACCTCTGGTGCCAGAGCCACCCCCGCCCTCCACCCACATCGACCTTCGGAGGAGCTCCGTGCCTTGCGCCAGCCATCCCTGGATTGGGGGGGGCTGGGCTAAGAACATGCCCTTGAGGCGAGAACGGTGCAAAACAGATGAAGCACAACGTTGGTGCAGCAGAGGCATCTCAAAACATGCGTTCCTGACTGAAGCCGAGGAATGTGTTCAGAGTGCTGATTGGTTATTAGTAATTCCGGTCCCATCAACTTCTGAGGTTATTACTCTCGTAAGTGTAGTGCTTGTTTTTTCCTCGATGGGTGGCCGTGATAGCGGGAGCCGGCGCGGCCCTAGCTTCGGCTAACGGGGTTTTCCCCGACCACGTATCTCCCACCGCCTCTGCCGGGACAAGCTCTAAGTTCCCGACCAGTCTCCCGGCATATGTGGTAGTGTAATGCATGTTAGTGTGTGTGTAAGTAGTATAGGGGTGAGGATAGGACAAGGAAGAGGAAGGAAAGATCGTGCGCGGTCCGTGGCTCGTTTTTAGGGTACTACTCCGTCATTCGCCTAGTCGAAGAACTACTGAAAGCAATCGATCAGAGCAGGCAGTCTCCAAATTCGATCTAGCTGACAAGTTATTGTCAAAAACGATGTCACTGCTCGGACTCGAACGTAGAACCCCCCTATCAGAGGCACTGCAGTGACATAAGTTTATGACCTGAGCCACCTCTGTTTGTAATATGTTTAGAAAATAGTATAGTTTTGGTAGTAAAATTGTCACACATTGAGTTCACAACTCAGGTGGTTGATTTTCGGGGAGACTTAGGGCAGTTTGTACAGACAGCCTGGCAGATTGAGGTTCTGCCTTAAGTCATTTTGTCAGTATGGAGAAATCACAAATCGTAGTCTGGCTACACAACGTGTGAGACGTAGTAATTTACAACTACTTGTTACTAGCTACTTTTTACTGCAGCATTACATTTCTCACTTGCAACTACATACGTGCGTAGTAGGCAAGGAAGTAAAGAGCAGTACTAATCGATATCTCAATATGAGCACAACTCGCATCTTTGGTGCATTATAAAACCTCCACTTTTTACTTCGTCGCTACGGAGTAGAGGGAAGATTATGTAATGCAACGCGAGAAAAAACGTCGAATTTCGCCAAGTAACTCTAATTACAGGGTCCTGGTGGATCAAAAAGGTGGATAAATCTAGTTTCTAAATTTAGAAGAAAATTCTCTATCACGCTGATAGCCAGAATCCATGTTTTGTGGGTCCTTGATGTCGAGAAATCAAATGATGGCCAAACGTATGTCTGTCCGTCTCTAAACAACGCTCGTGGGTAAACCGTTCGGCCTATTTTCTCCAAAATTAATATTGGGCAATCAATTTGGCTGATGACTCTGTCGCTACAATGTTTCGAAAATCGGATTACTTAGTAATTTTTCGTGAAATTGCGCGTGAGAAAGTACGTGGTGTTTTATTTCAGAGGCATTGGAGTATGTCGGGGCGCCGAGAGGACGTAGGGGGAGCTTCGAGGGTGTGCGAGCCGCGTTTGGCAGGTCGACAGAAAAACGTGAGGGCGCTGCCTTATGAATTTAGAGGGGCCTCTCCTGACTTTGGACTGTCGCCCGAAGAGATGGAGTTCGACAGATGTGTACAATCGATAAATTCATTTTTACCTTCTCCTATACGTAGTACCTATTTGGAAGTAATATACTGTAACGTTTTTCCTGGTGAATTAAAACCAACTCAATATTTTAAACAATTACGTTTTATTCGGGAACAACTAAACACTAAAATCTACTGACACTAAAAACTACTTGGTCTATTTACAGATATATTACACTTAATTATTTACACTGTTACACACGACTCCGTTCTCTTGATTTATTTACACAGTTCGCTTCTTACACCCTATTTATTTAAACAGTTCTCTTCTTACACACTATTTATTTAAACAGTTCTCTTCTTACACACTATTTATTTAAACAGTTCTCTTCTTACACACTATTTATTTAAACAGTTCTCTTCTTCTACAGTATCAGTCAGTCCATGCACTGTCCACGGTCCACTACACTTGACCCTAATTCCCTGCACAGACCACAATTTCCCTGCGCAGACCACAATTCCTTGCGCAGACCACAATTCCCCTGTGCAGACCACAATTCCCCTGTGCAGACCACAATTCCTTGCGCAGACCACACTTCACTGCGCACACCAGGGTCCACTGCACTGCTGTTTACCGCGATGCCCACTTCACAGCTCAGCTTGCACTGCAGACTTCAAACTGCTGACTGCTGTTTCCCTACTGCACCACTGCTTACCGCGATGCACCCTTCACAGCTCAGCTTCCCCTGCAGACTTCAGACTGCTGACTGCTGTTCAACCACTGCACCACTCTTCACCGCAATGCACACTTCACAGCACAGCTTTCACTTGGACACACTGACGGACTGACGTCTTACTGCTCACGTCTGCTAACTCTGACTGACTTCTGTAACTCTCTTCTCACTCTCTTCTGTGACTGACTCGCGGCCGCCGGCAGAGGCGCATTTATACCTGCCCGGCTCATTCTCGGCGTTTCTCCGCGGCTCGCGGATTGTCCGGAACCGTCTAGTTCGGGGGAAGGGAAGGGCGGCGGCAGATGACGCAATCCACGCGCAGCGACTTCGGCAGGTGATGCAATATTCGTTACATTGCCCCCTCCTTAGATGCGATCCGTCCCGGATCGCGTTTAGTGAAATAATGCAGATATTGTTGGCGTAATTCAAGCAGAGTTTTCCCAAGATTCTGAAGGTGGCCTTGCGATGTGACTTTCTTTTTGTGATAACAAAATGCACATCTTTACTCACGTCGCGGAGAAGAAGGTCATTCCCAATATCCGGTCGCCGGTTCTCCAATTCTTCCATTTTCCTGTATTTTCTTCTGAATACAGCAGCAACACCTCTGGTCATATCCAGATCCTGAGCAACACAATGCGCTAATGAATATTTCTGGAGTACCGTGAACAGATCCTGTGGCACCTCCATTGCCACACCACAACGCGCCATATCATTTCCGCCATGGTGAGACATAAACTCGTCAAAAGTGAACATTTTCATGCCCAACTCACAAGCTCCTGTGGTGTCTTCTCCGTCATTTTCATTACCTCCCGCGCACGGGGCCAGCCGACTGGAATGGATGACCCGCGTGTTTTCATACTGGAACCTTTCAATTCGGTAGACAAAATCATTTCTCCTCTTTTGAGAGCCATCTTTATTTTCTACAACTCGTTTAAAAACTTCTTTTTCTACTTCTGATTTTTCTTTTGCTGCTTCTTCTTTCGCTGCAGCTTCTTCTTTCGCTGCTGCTGCTTCTTTCGCTGCCGCTGCTTCTTTCGCTGCCGCTTCTTCTTTCGCTGCCGCTTCTTCTTTCGCTGCCGCTTCTTCTTTCGCTGCCGCTTCTTCTTTCGCTGCCGCTTCTTCTTTCGCTGCCGCTTCTTCTTTCGCTGCCGCTTCTTCTTTTGCTGCTTCTTCTTCTTCTTTTGCTGCTTCTTCTTCTTCTTTTGCTGCTTCTTCTTCTTCTTTTGCTGCTTCTTCTTCTTCTTTTGCTGCTTCTTCTTCTTCTTTTGCTGCTTCTTCTTCTTCTTTTGCTGCTTCTTCTTCTTCTTTTGCTGCTTCTTCTTCTTCTTTTGCTGCTTCTTCTTCTTTTGCTGCTTCTTCTTCTTTTGCTGCTTCTTCTTCTTTTGCTGCTTCTTCTTCTTTTGCTGCTTCTTCTTCTTTTGCTTCTTCTTCTTCTTCTTCTTTTGCTGCTTCTTCTTCTTCTTCTTTTCCTGCTTCTTCTTCTTCTTCTTTTGCTGCTGCTTCTTCTTCTTTTGCTTCTTCTTCTTCTTTTGCTTCTTCTTCTTCTTCTTCTTCTTCTTTTGCTGCTTCTTCTTCTTCTTTTGCTGCCGCTTCTTCTTCTTTTGCTGCCGCTTCTTCTTCTTTTGCTGCCGCTTCTTCTTCTTTCGCTGCCGCTTCTTCTTCTTTCGCTGCCGCTTCTTCTTCTTTCGCTGCCGCTTCTTCTTCTTTCGCTGCCGCTTCTTCTTCTTTCGCTGCCGCTTCTTCTTCTTTCGCTGCCGCTTCTTGTGGATTTAGTAATTTTTCCTCGCTCTTCAGAAATTCCTCTTCAATTTTGTCAACCTTCTCTTCGTTCTTTAAAATTATCTCCTCGATTTCTTCTCTAACCAATGTATTATTCGGCGTTATCTGTTGTTCCAGGTTTTCTGACACCTTTTCTTCCGAAATTCTGGAATTTTCTGTCAGTTTTTCTTCTGACGTTGTGTCAGCTTCCTTCCATTTTTTCCCCCATTCTGTTACGAATGCTCGGACACAGATACCCCCGTAACACATCTCGAAGCGAAAACTCTCTGGATCCTCTCCTGCTGCCTTCAACGCGTTAGCAAGACGTTCTTGTAATATTGCTTTCGTTCCGGTGGTCTCCAGATCCCTGTCTTCTAACTCAATCTTCAACTCGGTTACTTTCAGTTCCCGTAAGGATTTTGTGAAAACCATTTTCATTAAGGTTTTAATTCACCACACGTTATACTGATTTAAACACACACCAACCCCACACACCTGACACCAATTGTAACGTTTCTCCGTGGTGAATTAAAACCAACGAAATATTATTTAAACAAAGACGTTTTATTCGGGAACAACTAAACACTAAAATCTACTGACACTAAAAACTACTTGGTCTATTTACAGATATATTACACTTAATTATTTACACTGTTACACACGACTCCGTTCTCTTGATTTATTTACACAGTTCGCTTCTTACACCCTATTTATTTAAACAGTTCTCTTCTTACACACTATTTATTTAAACAGTTCTCTTCTTACACACTATTTATTTAAACAGTTCTCTTCTTACACACTATTTATTTAAACAGTTCTCTTCTTCTACAGTATCAGTCAGTCCATGCACTGTCCACGGTCCACTACACTTGACCCTAATTCCCTGCACAGACCACAATTTCCCTGCGCAGACCACAATTCCTTGCGCAGACCACAATTCCCCTGTGCAGACCACAATTCCCCTGTGCAGACCACAATTCCTTGCGCAGACCACACTTCACTGCGCACACCAGGGTCCACTGCACTGCTGTTTACCGCGATGCCCACTTCACAGCTCAGCTTGCACTGCAGACTTCAAACTGCTGACTGCTGTTTCCCTACTGCACCACTGCTTACCGCGATGCACCCTTCACAGCTCAGCTTCCCCTGCAGACTTCAGACTGCTGACTGCTGTTCAACCACTGCACCACTCTTCACCGCAATGCACACTTCACAGCACAGCTTTCACTTGGACACACTGACGGACTGACGTCTTACTGCTCACGTCTGCTAACTCTGACTGACTTCTGTAACTCTCTTCTCACTCTCTTCTGTGACTGACTCGCGGCCGCCGGCAGAGGCGCATTTATACCTGCCCGGCTCATTCTCGGCGTTTCTCCGCGGCTCGCGGATTGTCCGGAACCGTCTAGTTCGGGGGAAGGGAAGGGCGGCGGCAGATGACGCAATCCACGCGCAGCGACTTCGGCAGGTGATGCAATATTCGTTACAATACGTATGTCGAGAACGTTATGTAATGCTACGGAAAATGGATTTCCAAACATTTGAAAATACATTATTTTATTTTGAAGGTACTTTACATGAAGGTCCTGGGACATTTTTGAAACTTTCTCAAGAAGTCTTCATTTTTTTCCCCTTAGAATTCTTGTGAAAATGACCGCATAGGCATAATTTTTACTGCTAACTCGGAATTTTTAAAAATTGCTAAAGTTTACAATGTACTTTTATAGAAGCCATGAAATTTCTTTGAAAATTTTAGTCGTTTCCGCCAAATCTTGTGTACAATATCGACAATGTTAAAAATATCATAAATAATATTTTCTCAAAAATGGATCCAATTTTTTCTTTAAACTTTTGGTAGATATATGCATGCTTTGCATAAATAACATAAACGACCTTTGCTGTATTTTTTTGTTTTCAAAATTACCCAAATGTAACGTTTTTGATATGTCACTTACGTACTTTATATTTACACTATAGACGATTTGTATAATTATGAGACATCATTTAAAGCATGCCTATTTATAAATGCAAGAAATTTTTTCGAAATCTCCAAACTTTTCTGTGAAAATGAGCTCGAAACGGCACATTTTCAAAAACACTCAAACGTCATTTTCTCAAAAACGGCGCCAATTTTCTTCTTTGTTTTTTAATTAATTGTGCTAAATAGAATGAATAATTATTTAAGTGCCACTATCATGTACACGTTTGTTTTTCAAAAATTACGCGAACATTTTTTAAAAATCTTATAGCATTAATACACGTATGTAATTGTCCTGCCGATTTGTATTGTGTTCGCCAGCCTGCGTTACACCGTCACAGAGGCTACGGGTCACGGAACCCGTTGCCTAGCAGATAACAGTGGAAATGAGAGAGCGCGCATAATGGCAGCGACAGAAAGGGAAGAGAGAGCATTCCGCGAGATCTCGGGGCATTCGCCCGCCAGCCCCAGACGTACTCTGGCGAAGTACTCTGGCGGTGATACAGAGGTAGATTTACTACCTAAGAGATCTGGTGGTGCCAGGAGTTGTGGCCGCTTCAAAGTGCTTAGTACGAGCTTCTTATACTCCCTTGTACGTCTTTTAGTACGGGATGAAAACACTTTAGTTCATCCCGTTGTGTTTCGTTGAGTGTTCTGATACCGCACGCTCAGTAACTTGAATTTTATCTTCATCGGAGTGCAGTTGTGTGTTGCGCCGCCTGAATCTGGAGACGAGCTGCAACGGGAGTGCGGCCGGGGATCCGGAGGCAGGAAAGTTCGTTCAGCGCAGTTTACTCTTATTCCTAGTGAAAGGAGTAGCAGTGACAGAGCGTGATTTCAAATAATGAATGTGCCTATTACGTTTAGGGGCGGATTCTATAAAATTCATGCCACGAAAATTCGAACACAGAATGATGTCTTGTGTTGAAAATGTTTCAGTTTCACAGTGCTTTGGGGGTATGTGAAGCGTTTGATTGGGTTATTAAAGAACAGTTTAAAGAATTTGACTCGTGTTAATTATCAGTAGAATCTTACACAGTGAGAGGAATATAATTATTCAGGATTATTAACAATATGCCTTGGTTATTCAGTGTTGGCCGTCATACCGTTATTAATTTTAAGAAGAGTATTGTCAATACCTGTACTGTTCTAAAGTTTTGTTAAATATTAAGTGAAGTTACTCAACAATCTACATCCCTTGAGCATATGCTGGGTGTGCATGCCTAACACTTGAGCATCGTATCACTTTCAGCACTAGAGCTAAAAACTGATATATGCTCTGAAAGTGTCGGCTTCACTAGCGGCTGTCCAATGAGCATTGTATGGTTATTTTTGCTCTTTTCGGGGCTTAAAATGGCGGACTGTGGGTATTTCTGTTTCCGACGTTGCTGTAGCACGTGGCACTGGCGTCTCCCGGATGCCTCGCGAGGGCGGATGCCGAGCGGACGGTGGGACGCCGGAGCCAGATGATCAGATGGGTATCCCAGTGCCCACCTTCAAAAGTCCAGGTCTTTTCACTTCTATTCCTGGTACCAATGACAGTTGATTTAAGTTCTGAAATTGTCCATATTATAACTCTTTTATGATTTAATGCGCATAGATATTTCATTTTACATCGATAAACTAAATGTGAGACTGAGACGTTCTCTTCCTTTCCACTATTGACGTGTTAGAAAAAGACCACCTATTTCACCTTTAATATTTTTACGGAAATGTTTTCACCAATATCATAATTATTTGTAATATTGGTGTTAGTTTTAAATTATTTAGTGGTGTTACAAAATGGCACAGACTTTCTCGTCTTAGTTGTCTATTTTCTTTGCTCTCGGCTAGCTATTTGAACTTGCCACATACTCTTGCCTACTGCCATCTATCGCCGCCCAAAATACATTTTTTAAAAAATTTTCTTTGTTTTTCAGTTTACTAATAAAATGGAATTATTATTGTAAGAATAATAGAAACAGTAAAACCGTGTCCTAAATGGCAATTTTCTTTGAAAAATCTTGAGCGGTTTTTAAGAAAATAGCGCTTAAGTACTACAGTATAATCGAAATTTGAGAAAATGTTTAGAGTTTTCGAAAAACTTTCTAGAAGTCATTTGAATCACATTAACTCACAAATACAATAGTGTTTGCACATTACCGGCGTGAGATATATTTAAAAAAAATTACATTTGTGTAATTTCTAAAAAAACAAAAAATACCCCGAATTAACTTTATCTCACATTAAAGACTGTAATTAACACTATCCTTTCGAAAAATTTGAAGGAAAAAATTGAAGCCGGTTTTTGAGAAACGCGTTTGAAAATTTCTGAAATTGCGAAATTTTGAGCTACTTTTGACAGAAAACGGTTGAGATTTCGAGAAGCTTTATGTGACATTTTTAAAGTACATGTACTCATAAATATATTATTGTGAGCAAATTTCTGCTAATGTAAATATTAATGACGTGAGAAAAGACAAAAAATACATTTTCTCAATTTTCAAACAAACAAAAGAATAGAGCAATATGGCGTGTATATCACTTCATAGAGTTCATGTATTACAATTGATATCTAAAATTGAAAGAAAAATTTCTAGCCGTTTTTGAGAAAATCTTGCTTTTCTAATTTTTTTAATTGCATAATTGCACGCAATATTGTGCAACAACTACTAAAATTGTAATGAAGGAAAAATCTCTGTCTTTTATTTTGTAGTTGTAGGAACATCATAAAAAACTCTAACTTTTAAAATTTTCGAAAATTCATTAACCGTGAAAATGGGACCTATGCCATCTTTATAAGTGAATTTTACTCTATTTTTACAAGAACTTTAAAGAAAAAATTTGGCGCATTTTTGAGAATATTTTGAAAATGTCCCAAGGGCTTCGTGTAAAGTATTCTCAAAAACTAATAAATGATCACAGAGCATCGACTCAGGGCAAGTGGACAGGGGTTCCTTCAATTTGGAAAAAATCCTACGTATGGTGTAGCCGCTAAGTGTTGTTCACATGAACCAGACAGACCAACGGACTCACGGACGTTTTGAAAAAAAATCTTTCTCGATATCAGGGAACCCCAAATCGTGTATTTCCGTTGAAATCTCGAAAACGATTTTCCACAGCATCACATTACTTTTCTTATACTACGTATATTACTCCTTATATACGTTTACGGGAAAGTATAAAAATGTTATACGATTCGTAAATTGTTCATTGTCCAATACCGTAGACCTAAAATCCTAGTATTTAAATGTACCAGGATTGCTTCCTCCTGGTATACGGTATCTTCATTAAAATCATGGTAAAATTACCAGGATCGTGGTACGTCTGGTAACACTGGGGTGGTGTGTGGCTTGACGCAAGGACGGGGGTCGCTGCTCCACCACCCAGTTTTGCTCGTTCTGCGCAGCACCAGATACGGCAGGAACCACGTGACCACAATTCGGGCACTTCCTTTGAGAGCCAGGCCGGAAGTGGCTGGCCGCCGTGCGGCGTGGCAAGCGAGAATCATTTTGAAACACAAAGTGACAATTTCCAACGGTGACCAACCAAATATAACACGATGAAGGTGTTGTAGAAATAATAAAAGCTACGCCTGCTATATTTTTTTAAATGCTTCGTGTATCTGTTTCGATGAGTTGTAAAAAGATGATACCGGGAGAGGTAGAACAGAGCATGGACTCGTGTTACTGCACTGCCTCTGACAGCGAGGTTCTAGGTTCGAGACCCCACGGTGGCTGGATTTACAACACTTGCTCTGTATGTACTAGGTCGAATTCAGCCGATGTCTGAAGGAGAATTTTAGCGGCCCGCTGCTCTGATCGGTAGTTTTCTGTGACTTCTCTGATCAACAAGTGAATGCCAGACAACATCTTACACACACACACACACACACTAACATGCTCTGCACTATGTCGCCATGCGACATTGCTGCAGAGCCACCCTTATCGCGTCCAAGCGCCGGGGCGGGCCAGCGGCCGGTGAGGTCAGCGCGGTGTGTCATCCCTTAGCGAGGGCGCAGTGACACACAGGGCATACTGACGCATACGCTGAGCGCCTCCCCGGCGTGAACTCTGTACTGTAGGGATGACCAAACTCACGCCGGGGGTGGCAGCTACCCCAAGTGTATACCGTGCGTCTACGTCACTCCGTACGGTTGACTCAGGCCACCCCTGGCTCCCGGGCGGGTATATAATCTGCGCGCCCGGAGCCAAGAGGCAGTGGAGTAGTGTACGAGTACGAGTACGAGGGTGGTGGTGTACTGCCGTGTTCGGGGAGCAGCCAGCGTCGGGAAGACCAGCGGGACGGTGTGGACCGCACAGTGGTGAAGTACTACGTAGAATTCCTGACCACAGCCTACGGGCCGTTGAACGGGCGGACTGCTAGCAACAGATCCATTGCGTTGGACCCATCAGCGGCGACCTTCACGGTCATTGGGACCGCTGCCTTGCACCAGAGAGCTTCGCGGACAGACACGCCGGAGCCGACAGACGGGGGGGCACGTGTGGCACGACCAGGAGCAGGGACCACTATGTAAGCTATGTTAATAAACATGTGTTATACCAGGGCTACGTGTTATACTTGATCCCCTTATGTCCCGTCGCGACAACTACCACACATGACAGGAGACCGGTAGGGCCCGTTGGTGGGAGATACCTGGTTGGAGAAAACCTCGCTAGCCGATCTCGCCATTCAGCGGGGAAAAATTATCACCACATCCAGAGGAAAAGTAGTATGCACTACACTTACGGGACTAATGACCTTAGCTGTTGACGTGCCAGGAATCGGTGACAATGAATCAATCAATCAAAAGGTGGTTTTGGTGTCTACCTGCATTTAATCTTCTCGCTCTTATGTGACGCAAGTGGCGCCTGAATTGGCTGAGCCGCATTGGTTGCGCGGCAGCACGCCGTGTCGCCGTGCCTCGGATGTCGCAGCCGCCTTCTGATGAGCGAGCTGCCTCGGGCCAGGCAGGCGGCCGTACAAGGCGCGGAAGCAGCGGCCTTCCCCATTTAGGCGCGGCGCGGTGATTAATTCCGAAACGCGGAACCGCCGCTTACCTGCTTTCGCACCCATCACTTCGTCTGACTGATGAGCCAGTGCTGCCGACTGTTTAACATGCGTGCCCGCCATCTCACGTTGCAAGCGATATCCAAATGGCAAATAAAAATATAAATGAATCGTCCAGAATGCATTAAGATACGTAATGAATATAAATCTAAAACAAAAACAATGAAAATAAAGTGTATATTTTTGTTCATTTAAATAATAATAATAATAATAATAATAATAATAATAATATAATAATAATAATAAATGTACAGAAAAACCTGAAAAATGCTAACAATGCATCATGTCGCCCACCCTCGACCGGTTGTACGTAGACTGTATGTACCACGTAAGGAAGGAGGAAGAGACCTCAGTCAAATTGAAGCCTCTTGGCACAATACAATTGTCGGGATGAGAAAGTATGTTGTCAGTCATCAACATGATCCTCTAATGAGCCACATAGTGAAATCTGATTGAAGAATGGGAAACAGAGGCATTGTTAGTGTAGCAAGACGCATTGCAAATAAAACTACGCATGACACGCAGAATATTACAGAGTGAACTTCTGATGCTACTAGACATGAAATGTGAGACACAAAAAATGTTAAATGTCCTCCGAATAGCCGAAATCGTTAAGGCAGTAGTGTCGTAGCGATCTCAGACCGAAGGTTCGCGGGTTCGAGTCCCGCCTCGGGCATGGTTGTAAATGTGTTCGTCCTTTCACCCCCTGTCATCACCATACCATATCATATAGTTACCATAACGTTAAGTCAAATGGTGGTCCCTAATGATGTAATTGTTGATGCGACCTTAAGTAACTAAAAAAGTTTAAGAAATCCAATATCCAAAAAGAATAGACAATGTGCATATCAATAAAGATCAATCATTTGTGTGACTTAAAAGAGGAAGAATGAAGCTAAAATCGGAAGTAGTTCTAATAGCTGCTCAGGATCAGGTGTTGACAACACGACTTTATATTAAAGCGGTTCTCAAAATTTCCCAAGATGATAAATGCCACGTCTGCCAGTAACAAGTAGAAACTATTGACTCATCTCAGCTCGTCCAATTCTAGCAAAGACCGAAAACTTGAAAAGACACGACAGTGTGTGTAGTTACCTCCACTGTACCGCCCTTGAAGTTCCAAACACATGCCCCAAGTGATACAAACACACAGACATCTGTTGGACTTTATTATACGACCAACAAATTCAAACGAATCTCACCATAGCGGCCGTTGTTATCCGACCGGACATTGTTATCCGGGATTTGGAGAAAAAAATCGTGTCTACTTACAGTTGTTGCTGTGCCTTGCGATCAAACCATCGTTACCAAGGAAGCAGAGAAACGCCTTAAATGCAAGAGTTTGGAAATGGAGATTAGCCGAATGTCGAGTGTAAAAGCACAGGTAATGCCGATCGACAGTCATCGGAGCTCTGGGATTTGTTCCGCAAAATTTGTGTAAGAACTTTTCTAATCTCCCAGGTCATTCAAAAGACTGGGAAGTGCAAGAAATTGATTTATTTGTAACAGCCCACATTTTGCGCAAAGCATTAGAGGCACCGACAGTCACTGGATCTGCTCGTTGAGGGGTTGGTTGCAACCTGGAGTAGATTTTATATTCGGCCGACTCATAAAATCATTCACATATTTTAATAAAAATGTTGTTTTTGTGAAATACTTCAAATTTTAAAACTTTTTAAAATATTAATATAAATTGTTCAATAACAATTGAATTTAATTTAAATCAGTTACACTAAGATAATATTTATTCATTGCTAATATTCAGTCTCAGAAATTGAGGACTTCAAATTTCTGACCTACATCCTAAATTATATTTTCTAAAAATGCAAACTTTTAAGACTTATGAAAAAATCTAAATAACTGTGATATAAAAGCCTATTATATGTTTGTTTAAAAGAGCAAAGAGCAAAAATCGGTAGAATGTTCAGATGTCATTGGTTTAAATTTTTACTTTCTCGCCTTACACATTCTTCCTAAGAAGAGAAAGTTATGAAATCGTGCGCCAGAAAAGGCCGAAATGTTGCCAGAAAATATGTTATTGCCGGGTTCTGGTGACAAAGAAGTGGATAAATACTGTTGATAAATTTAGAAAACAAATCCTGTAAATCGTGATGTAGCCATAATCCATGTGTTGTTGATTCTTCGTACCGATTCTTCGTACCGAAAGCCGTGGATTTTTAGGGCGACAAAATCCTTCGTACGCCTTCCTTCGGAGGGGAAGTAAAGCCGGCTGTCCCATGTTAGTAGATTTACTTGCATGTAAAAGATCCTCAAGCCTAAATGACGCCTCTGAGCTAAATTCAAATCGCCTGTTTCTCGCGCACGAAATACCTCCTTTCTCTGCTAGTTGATGAAAGGAGCGTAGTGAAATTTGCGTGGTAAAACGGAAGAGCGGGCGTGATGGCCCGAGTCTCGCCACGTAAAATAAGGCAAATTCAATTCAATTCAAAAAAAAATCGTTTGACGGCAAAACGTCTGTGTCTGTCCGCCTGTGGTCAACGCTGGCGCCTAAACCGTGCAGCCAATTTTCTTCAAAACTGATGTTCTTCAATCGATCTGAATGAACTAGTAGCTTTGGGATTTTCAAAATTGATTTTTGAGGGTACTTCACAAGAAGCCTCAAACACATTTTCAAAATTTTCTCAAAAACGGCTCCAAATTTTTGATTAAATTAGATTGTTGAATACTGCGAAGGTCGTTTAAGATAATGGTTTAGATCTAATTTTTGTTGACATCCCTGATTTTTCGAAAGTTGCAAAAAAGTTTTAAAACTTCAAAATTGAAGATAGATGTTTCTGGCTGAGATTTAGGAAACTTTTTCTTCTCAAAAAATGCTCCAAATATTTTCTTTAAATTTTCTCCACATATGTGGAGCAAGAGATAATAAGAAATATGGTGCTAGTTCCATTTTCGGGTATTGCTCGTTTTTTCGAAAATTGCAAAACAAATTCAAAACTACAATATTGAAGATATTTTTGCCTCAGAAAAATCTTTTTGCAGAAAATTAGCTATTTAAATAAATTTATAAATAATAAATAAACTAGTAGTGCTATAGAATTGTACAGACTTTCTCACAGTATTCAGTTATGTAATCTCTTTAGTCTGAAGTAAGATTTCAGTTGACTGTTCCTCTTCTCAGATACCTTCTTTGGTCGCCCAAGAGACATTTGTTTTCACATTATTCTCTCTTTTTTGGGCTTCCTAATGCTAGAACTGAAACCACTATACACTTATTACTGATATAGAGTAATAATACGAATAATTGTAAAAGCCGTGTACTACGCGGGTGCTTAATTGGTGTTAACGGACTCAGCTCTTGGGAGGGGAAGTACGCTGGTTCGAGTCTTGGTCGGAGAACATTATTTGTCTCAATTCTGTTTTGCCGCAGAAAATAATTGAGAATTTCAGAAACTTTATTGAAAACCATTCGGAACAATTCTAATCGCAAATACTATCAATCAAGATAATTGACCTGGATATGTTTGTATATAATTTTCAAATTTAAAATTTATATGAATTTTCTCATCTCTTGTTGGATTTGTAAAAAGTATGTCGCATCAAATCAATTGTTCAATATAATAGTGAAATTAATATAATATTGCGTAACGTTTAGAAACATTGCTAGAAAGTATGTGCTTAGCCAGCACCACTAGTTCAACATATAATTCATAATATTTGTAATTTTCATCTTGAGTTCATTCAATGAAAAATACTTTTCATGGCTTTTGTAATACTAAAAGTATACATTTAGAATCATTTAAACAAATTTATATTTCCTGCTAAACATTTAATTCGGTTTTATTAACACAAGTTTTATCATGTCACGGTTGAAAAATATCTGACTGTATTTTCTCTAGTAAAATTCAAACACACTTTTTATTATTGGTATTTTTGTGTTAACTCACATTTGAATTAATCTACTTAACATCATAAACTGTTGTGGTCTGCCGCTGCATTCTCTAGAGATCACTAAATTAATATCCAAAACCGTAATTCTACGTGTGCAAAGTTCGAGAATCAATGAGAAAAGTTTCGTCACCAATGGGATAATCAACTTGGGGAAATACTGTGGAATGGAGGTTGTATGCCATATTTTATGGATTAAAAATATTGGATAATGTTAAAAATGAGAAGACCTTGTAATTGTCACAATTATTTTGTTGTAGGTTCTTAAAACAGCCTGCCCTTCTGTCTATCCGTTTGCCTGCCCCTCTTAATTAGGTAACGAGGACCAGGGAATTCTCTCCGCGCTGTGCCGAATCTCGGGCTCTTACTATCAGTTGCGATATGTTCCTATCAACCATATCCCTTGGAAACACTTAAAGGGGACAACACTTCCCGCATCTGTAATGATTGTGCAATTTACGTTTTCATTTTTACATTCTCGTATACGTACGTATATTCGGAGTAATATACGTAGTACAGGGAAAGTTATGTAATGATGGGGGAAATCGATTTCGAGATTTCACCGGAAATACACATTTTGGAGGCCCCCTGATACCGAAAACATTGTTGAAACCTCAAAAATGCCCCTGGGACATTTTCAAAATTTTTTCAAAAATAGCTCAATTTCTTTTCATTAAATGTCTTGCCAGAATAGAGTAAAATTGACATATAAAGGTGGCATAGATCCAATTTTCACGGTTAAGTCTGAATTATATAAAATTTTAAAAGTTTGATTCTTTTGGAGGTGTTCCTGCAACTACAAAATTAAAGATAGAGATTTTTCCTTGAAATAAAATTTGTTGTTGTTAATTTATTCTTTCATTAATCTCATGTACATTTTTATGAAAATTTTAGGAGTTGTTGCGCAATATTGCGTGCAATTTGCGCAATTTAAAAAAATACAAAAACAAGATTTTCCCAAATAAGGCTCAAAATTTGTCCTTTCAACTTTAGATACGGATTGTGACAAATGCACTCTATGACGTGACATAAATTCCATATTACTCTATTTTTTTGTTTTTCAAAAATGTATTTTTTTTCTTCTCTCACGTCATTAATACTTACATTACCAGCAATTTTCTCACATAATTATATTTATGAGTACATGTGCTTAAATAATGTCAAATAAAGGTTGCCGAATACTCTCCTATTTTCTGTGAAAACTAAATCAAACTTCCGCATTTTCAAAACGCTCAAACGCCGGTTTCTGAAAAATGGCTCCAATTTTTTCCTTCACACTTTCCGAAACGAAAAACAAAATTAGAAATTTCCGATAAAGTTGATTTCGGACTATTTTTTCAGAAATTACATAAATGTAATAGTTTTTTAAATACATTACACGCCGGTAATAAGCACATTTCCAGCAAATTGTAAACACTATTGTATTTGCGAGTTATTCAATTGATTTCTAGTGAAGTTTTTCGCAAACTCTAAACTTTTCAGTGAAAACGTGCTTCAAATTTCGTGTATACTGTAGCGTTTACAAGCCATTTTCTTCAAAACCTCTCCACATTTACAAAGAAAATTGTCATTTACGACGAGCTTGTACTGTTCTTTGATACTCACAAAGTAATATTTCCGTTCTACTATTAGGAAACCTAAAAATTAAGAATATTGCCCAAAATGTAGTTTGGTCGGCGATACATGACAGCAGGCAAGAGTACGAGGCAATAATGCGTGAATGGCAAGCCGATTGCCTGCCCATTTATCGCTCATTGCAAATCAACGTTACACTGGATATCACCGGGGGGCCAGCGAAACGAATGATTCGACTGCAAACTGCTTTCTTTTCAATTTATTTTATTCATTTATTTAACTAGTTTAATTCCTTTGATTAAAGAATGTTACAGGCCATCCTGATAGGAGAAATCTTTGCTGGATAAAAATTCTGACGTAACCAGAAGTAGTAGATAATCTAAAAAAAATTTGGACGAGAAAAAACCTTTTTTTTTTGAAAGGAAATGGATTTAACACTATCATTTAATTTATTTTAAGAAACTGAGAAGCTTTCTTGTAGTGAAAATATTGCTAACATTATTTGATTATTGTGCAATATTATAGCATTATATATTATAGTTATAAAGGTTATGTGCAATGATTATAGCAATTTTAAAATCTGCACATGGGATGCCGGCAGATTTCATGATTTTACTGTTCGTTCTAATTGCGTGTTTCTTTAATTTCTTTTCAGCTCTTTCCTTTTGTTTTTTCTTTGAGAATTTTCTTATATTCTTAATCTCATTGGTGTTCACCCTGCACCGCGAGCAGGGGTGGTGTTCGCACTGCCCTCTGAGAACTTCGGCGACGGCGAAGTGAGACGCCAAGTATTCCTAAGGGACATTTTTACTCATCAGATGGTATTGCCTAGTGTTTGAAAGATTTCATATGTAGAGCGTGATGTTGAAGAATGAACTACTTGCAGGGACGGTCGCAACACCTCTGCATGTAAATTAGACTGCTCCGAGTGTGTGTGTGTGTGTTATTAAGCAGCTTTAACACATTTTCTTAAATTAATAATTCATTCCCTCATTTCAATAGGAACCGCAGTTAAAATGGTTATAACTTCAATAAAAAACATTTTCATTTAAAATTTCTGTTACTTCCTCGTGCCTCTTAAAATGCTGTTATCTAATACAAAATACCGAAACCCGAAAGGTGTTTCAAACCAATTTTACGAAATAACAGGTCGTGTTTCAACCACATTAGGTTAATTAGTATGTTCGCAAATGATAAACATTTCAATGAAGAGCTTTTGAAAACCTTAGAACACGGTGCTTCCTAATAAACCTCTGAAGTTGAGCATCATTCATCGCTTCACTCACTTCTTTGCATTGAGTACTTGCTTTCATACGCTGCTGCACATTTTGTAGTCCACACGTTTTCCTGATCGTTATGTTTACTTTTCCTTCATGTCCATTTCGCTTTATGTTCACTTCTTCGTTCGACGCACAGTCGGCTGTCAGCCGGATCTCTAATTGAGCGATTTCCGATAATCCCACCGGAATCATAAGTCGACAAAGGGATCCCAAACAATGGCGTGGTTTCAGTGGGAACGTTGGTCATTTAATGTCCGTCCTCCCTCTTCTCTAGGAAATTAGTTTTGTCAATAGATTGACTTTACTTGAAGAGGTTATGCCAGATGCCATAACATATTTCATTTCAAGAAATTTTGCATTTTATTTGTTTACATTTCTGGCGGAAGACCAGAAAGTACTAATTTTTAAATACAGCATAAAATAATACTACTGTTAATCGTATTTCAATAACTATATTATTATAATTTGCGTAAAATAACTAATCAATAAATATTAGAGATAGATTTGTTTTGCAGTTCACACAATGAGCGAGTCGACGCGTTGACGTCGGTGGCGGTTTCGCTTGCGATGCAAAACGGAGGTAATTGCGCAGCAATTGTGGGACTTTTCCGGCCGCCTCACTGCTCTGGCCGCGTTGCCTCATTGGCTGCTGTGCCTGCTCTGCCGCGCAATGTAACTACCATCAGTTTGACCCGAAAAACACGCCTATGAAGAGGGAAAGTTTAAATCAAGAGCGCATACAGCATAACGCCCCTTCTAAAATGTAGTCTGTTGTTTAGTAACATTTGTAGTCGCGTGGAAATATCCAATGTGGTGCACAGGGTAAATTTTCCAATGAACCATCTCTAATAGATATAAGTATTCCGGATTTTCTTTGCTGTTTAGTTATTAATTCTTCATTCGTAATTATCAGTTTATAATTATTTTATTATTTCTATTCCGTGGTGATGTTTGCTGGTTTGATTGATTGATTGATTTTAAATAATTTCGGGCGCGTCGACTGCTAAGTTCTGCTAAGGAAAGCCCGCGCACGCTCCGTGGCCCGTTTTTCAGGGTACTGCCCCGGCATTCGCCTGATGTTGATCGGAGAAATCACGATAAACTACCGATCAGAGCAGCCGGCCGCTAGAATTCTCCTAGAGATAGCACCTGAATTAGACGTAGCTATCTACTTAGAGACGAAAATTCTGCCACCGTGGGGAGAGAAACCCTAGGACTTTCGGGCCAGAGGCTCTGCAGTGACGTCAGTTGATGCACTGAGCCACCTCTCCGTGTGTTGTATGCTGAAGTTGCCGCGCGGAGAGACGGCGAAGGCAGCGCCGCGGGCGGCGGAGGGCGAGGGCGGGGGCGAGGGCGGGGGCGCAGGAAATAACGAGCGTGCGGGTGACAGCTACCGCGGCGGCTGCCAGGTCGCCGAGGGCGCGTGCACCCCCTTCAATGACGCACCCGGCGGTGGCCGACTCTCCACACCCGCTACAGCGCTCGCACTCAACCTCTCCCTGCGGGATTTGGTTGGTTGTAGAGTGGTCGAGCAAATTGATCGAATACCGAAAACAAGACTTGTGGGAAACAGGATGAACTGTTTGACATTCACAGACGGCAAATACATACGGGCTGCGTTTTATAGTTGTTTTTTAGATTTTTTTTTAGTATTCAGTGTTTATAGTATGTAACTGAATGGAGAGGTTTGAAGTTTCAAACCAATATCACTGCATTGGCCTAGGCAATTATATTTCTTTGAGATGAAAAAAGCAATGGAACGTTTGGAACTTTGATCAATTTGCTCGAAAAGTCTGCATTTCATGTTGCCGGGCTCGTCACCTGCTGTGCATTAGTTCCATAAGTGTAGTGAACGCTTGTTCCTCGGGGGGTGGCGGTGATTTTCCCGTGTTGGGCCGAGTGAGCTGGTGAGTTCTGGCTCCGAAGTTCTGGCTCTCCTCATAAAGACAACACATGCAGTTCTAACAGCATAAGTGTAAATATTTTGATCACATTTTATTTTCCATGTCTCATCTCATGAAGTGCATGGAATTGATATTCAAACATTCGATCGTTGTGAAACTTCAAGAAAATCCGAATCTTTTCATCCTGCGATTCCCACCTCACCAATTTAGGATTTTTTATGATTTTCTGTAGTCTCCTGTAAGTATGAACTATATGATGTTTTAGATTTCAATTATTGTAATTAAAGTAACTTATTACAGCGTATCAAAACGTAACATAATAAAATTTCACTTTTATTTATTTTTACATTTAAGGCACAATATGATTATATGTCAATTAATACGAAATTTGGAGTACCTTTCCTTTTCAAAGAGAAGAAGATGCAGAGATGTAGTAAGTAATGAGCATCTATTTGTCCACAGTCTAAATTATTGATAGATGTGAAAGCAGAGTCAAAGGAAGCCAACAACTAGAAGGGGAAGACCGAGGGAGATACGTGTAACACGACCCTGATATTGGTAAAAAGAGAAAAGTACTGAAGATGTTAAATAAAACCGACAAGTAGGTAAGCCTCGCAAGCAGAGAAAATTCAGAGATCAAAGAGTGTATAAAGGGGGGAAGGATTTGTATCATCTGCTTACAGGGAGCGTGCGCAAGCCGAGCCTTTGTGAAGGAAACGAACCTCTGAGTTATCGATTCGACCTTTAAAGCTGCGAGTTTACGCTCCCTAGATTCCCTCTTGATGAAATTGCTTCGGTTAAGCAGCGATTGCCTTTTAAGTGCTCCTTGTATGTGGTAATGTCTCACGGTTGTGATTTCTGATTAAACGAATCTATCGTAACATTCCTATCATTCTCGTGATATTCCTGGAATATCCTTTAGGATTGAATTTTTTTAGAATATTAAATGTGTCAGTTGTACATTTCCTTGTATAATATTGATACATATTGTTTATTGGAAATGCAGATAACTTTTTGAATAATATAAATAATATTTACTTTCTCGCGTGTTACATATGTAATATAGATAAAGATATGTATTTCTGTTGAAAAAATCGCGCTTTATCTGTAGGAATTTTTTATTGTAGATCCCCAGTCCGCCCGTCAGTCCGCCCGTCAGTCCGCCCGTCAGTCCGCCCGTCAGTCCGCCCGTCAGTCCACCGTCAGTCTGTCCATCTGTCTATCAACAACGATAGTGGATAAACCGTAAGCAGGATTTTCATAAGAACTCATATTTTCCGATCAATCTGACTGATATCGCTGTCCCGTAAATAAGGAACATGCATTTTAATTTTTAGATAAACTTTAAATGATGCCTGAATTTACATATTTTTTTCCAAATGGTTCATAAATTTTGGATTAATTTCTGTTTGTGATTAGCGAAAACTACGTCTATAAAAATGAACAAAGTCCGATATTCATTGAATTCACTCCATTTACAAAAGTTACAAACGTTTAAAATTTTAAAACTAAAAAGGTCATGTAATGTTTTCTGGAAATAAAGTTTTGCGCGTAATTAATGCCTTTAGTTAAAGCAAAAGATAATTTTCTCATAAACGGCTCTAAATATTTTCTTTATTTTTTCCACGGAAAGAGTAAAGGCCGCTTCAATGAATGGTGCAGGGCCAAGTTTTGTTGAGCTCTGAGTTTTCGAAACTTGCATGTTGGAAGTAATGGGAGAGAGTGCCGAGCTAAATGCAGTTTCTAAGCGGCGGCCAAAGTGAATAAGGTGAAGTGACTTCGTCAGTACGAGTCTCTCGTTTATGTTAAGTGCTTTTAATATTTCTTATAATTTATTCTATTTTAATATTTCTTAACACGGACAGCCAAGTATCCAGAACATTTCTTATAAGAGTTTAATGTACTTTTAAGTTAGTCTGCAAATAAGTGATGACTTACCGATACTCGCCTTATGTGCATTGTTTAATGAAAAAATACTATTATATTTAATTTGTTTAATTATTTATTTTATGCACAATAACGTCAAAAATAAAATATAATATGGACATTCGCTCGATATAGTGCAAATGAACCCAGTTGATCCTCATAAGCCGAGGCGTTGACCAAGGTTTGCAACCAACCACGACCGTTAGTTTTGATACAGCCCATATTTCGTTCATTACTTTTCGCAATATGACTTTCTCGTGAAAAATGTCGGGTAGATAACAATACCCCCTCTGGGATTTGGAGTATTCTGCTGTATTTAGCTACTAGTCCTGTGTTCCGAGTATCCTTATTCGCAAATCCTTAACGGCGGTCCGGTTTTTATTATTCCTGTTTGGTGTTGATTTGTCAATATATAGAATATACAATATAATAGAATGGCATTATGAAACAACAAAATATTCATTTCATTGACAACGCATCGAGTTTGTTCACATCAAAAAGAGAATGTGCGATTTGGAAAATATCCTGTAAAGCTTGGGCATGATTACTGTTGATACCCAGACGGAGAGACAGACTTTTATAGACTTTTGTTTCTTTATCAGGGACCTTGAAAACTTTAATTTCCCTCAATTACTCATCATAGATTTTTTTGCATCAATACCACTTAATCTCTTCTAAGTTTACCAGAATGTTATATTACAGAGTTATTATGATGAGGTATCTCTACGATCATCGTGATCAATCGGAGCACTCAGCAAATATCATAAAATCGGTTACTGTTGTGCCAGAGTGTCCGAAGTAAAAAGAATGGAAAAGAAGGAAATTAGCTGCATTATTGATGAATCGGAATACGGCGCGCAAGCAAAGGTTCTCCTCAGTGGCACCGTGGTGCTTGCAACAAAAAATTATGTTGGTGGCGGCGTGGAACAAAAGAAAACGTAAATACCGCGCTGACCACAATCATAACAGAAGCTGGAAGTGTTGCCTCCTTCAGTTGTTTTCTAGCGATCTGTTTGCTACCAACGTAAATGCAATTTTTAATAGGAGGCCCTGTGCGGAAAGACTTGCCTGGCGCACTATATTTGAGTGAAGTTGGTTAAAACGCCGCGTCCACCAGGAAGCAAGCCCGGAGGGGCGCCGGGTGACGGGGCAGGGGAGGGAGCGTGCGGGGAGCCGTGTGCGCAGAGAGGCTGCCCCAAATTGCGCCCGCCCACCGTCAACTGACCGCCCACGGGGCGCAATCGATTGGCGCTTGCCCTCCCACCACGCGCTGCCCACTGCCCGTCGCCATCATCGCCCTCGAGCCACCTCACCACCAGCCCACTCGTCTTAACAACAACAGACTTTTATTATTTCTGTTCTAGGACATCCCGCATTATGGGTACATTCAGGAAACTATCCACAGCTTATCTACTACACCTATCATGGATATGAGAAGCAGGTTCACTCACTTCGACCTCTCAAAGTAGTCTGCTTATTAATTTTTGGCCTTCCTACAATGGCAAATACCAATAAAAATAAATGTTCCATTTTTTGCTACTTTCCTTGCGCAGATCCATCCCAATCTTGAACGTCGTCTAGCTTCAATTCAGCCTCCATTTCCATAAGAATTCGGTCCACTGCGATGGTGTTCGCATTCTCTCCACACGTGATTATATTTCCACTCTAATTGTACATTTACTACCTTAAAACTTCGCCTTTACACACTAACATTTCAGTCAATTTTTTCCCGCAACCAAATAGCTTCATCTCCCACATCTGACTCCCACCACGTCCGAATGTCGTCTGCCGTTTGTTATCTCGCGCGCAGTTCTACTCAGACACGTCTCTTCTCGCGCCGATCCTTCTGTTTTTCTCACGCGATCTAACTCCTGATTGGTCACACACATTTCAACACATTATCTGTTTGTCTTTGGTTTCCTTCTCGTAATAACTTGTTTGTCTGCCCCCACGGAATTTGCTCACGTGTCTTTTCATTAAATTATTTGGTTACATATTATGTATTTTCCCCACTATCAATTCTGTTGCCCTTTCCTTGTGTTGTTTCCAAAATAAAGCTCACCTAGGTTTCTTTTCTGTACCTCCATTGTTACTGTCGTCCATATTTATAATTATGTAAATTTATTATTTCTATTTAGTTACTCTTGTGTAACCCATCACACTTGGCTACTTTGTGACTACTGTATTTTTCTTCGTGGCTGGTTGGAATTAATTTTGATAATCAAATATTTTATTTAAGCTGATCCAAATTAAATAACGGAGTATTAACAAAATCTTGTTCTTCTGCTTATTGATTGGAGGAAATGCATTCATTAATGAGAAATTTATTATTATTACATTAATTCACGACAAAAGATGATTTGAGTCCGTTAAATATAAAATATACTCTGGATTGCAACCACCTTCCTAAGGAACACATCTTGGGACTGTCGGTGCCTCTATAGTACTTCGCAAACTTTTGGGCTGTTCCCATTAAAGCAATGTCTGGCGCTTTTCAAACTTTTAAATTACTTTAGAGTTGAGGCAAACTTTTATTCAAATATTTCGATACAAATCACAGAATCCGATAACTATCGGGGCGGCCTGTGCTTTTACGGCACAGATACAGTTGATCTCGACTTAAATAATTATAGACGTTGTCATTGCCAACAATAGGATTTAATATAATAGCAGCTTTCGATGGCTAAGCCATCGAAAGCTGCTATTATATTAAATCCTATTGTTGGCAATGACAACGTCTATAATTATTTAATGAAAAATGCCAACGATAACACACCACAACACCTATGATCTCGACTTACTAACTTTTGTATTAAAGACTTTTCTCAGCCTCCTTGGTTACGACGTTTTGATCGTACGGTACAGCAATATCGACACGTTTTTTTTTCTCATAATCCCGGATAACAATACCCGGTTTGTTTGCCAATAACTCAGTTCGTACAATATTATCAACACAGACCAACAGACGTCACTGGTTTTGGTGAGTATCCGTACCACTTGGGGCATGTGTTAGGAACTTGGAGGATGGTACTGATCTGCCAGTGAATGTTGGTTAATACAAGATTGTTAGCCTTGAATATCAATTAGGGAGGGATAGGATATTATTATTATTATTATTATTATTATTATTATTATTATTATTATTATTATTATTATTATTATTATTGTTGTTGTTGTTATTGTTATTATTATTATTATTATTGTTGTTGTTGTTATTGTTATTATTGTTATTGTTATTATTATTATTATTTAAAGAGTATTGTTTGAGGAGTGTACGAACTACGAAGGTGCTAGAAGCTGTTATGTGGGGTATTGGGACGTGAAAGTTGTTCGTGGGCTTTTGGAACCACCCCAGCATTCCCCTTGTGACCAAGGGAAACCATCAAAACCGCGGACAAGATGACCGACCCAGGGATCGAACCACTTCCCCACTTCACTCCCTCAGCCACTCCCCACCCTTGATCCACTTCGCTCTGTCTTTGTCACTCCTTTTTTCCTTTTTTATGCTGTATGTAAGCATTTGGTATTACATGAATGCTGCTTTGAATTGTAGCTGTCGACAGCTGTCCGAATGTCTGGGCGCGCGGCGGGCGTGCAGGTTGCATATATCGATTCCCCTCGCCTCTAAACGAGGACATCGCCTGCTTTCGGCCGCCACAGAGATCTCTCTCGGCCGAAGAGCTTTCGCCACCCGCCCGCGACATTCCGGCGGTACCTGTGCAAATAAGCGATGTTCCACCAGGCAGCGCTCTGAGATACGTCTATTCCTCTGTCGGTTGGTGTGTTTGGATGCCGTCTGTACGTCAATCTGTTCTGTCTGTCCATCTGTGGCACACTAACGAATAAATCGTTCAGACGATTTCTCCCAAAACTGACATTCTCTAATTGATTCGGCTCTTGGAATTTCAAAGGGGTATTTTGATTGTGGGATCAAAATTTTCTCCAACTTCATTGTTTAAAGTTTTCTTGCATAGCGCCAAGTGCGTTGAAAATTGCGCTTTAATTTTTTGTCAATCTCTCTGAAATTTTCAGAGTTGGAAAAGTTTTTGTCTTTCTACAAATTTGAAAATAGATATTTTCCTTAATAATATCTTTTCTGCAAAGAGATCTCTTCTTCAAACTCTCGCAGACGAAAGCGCTGGGTCAACGGAATGCTGCTCTCACGCATGGACATCGGTGTGAATTGACAGGTTCTTTCAGAATTGTTTTCTTTTCACATAAATATCTACAATATTGTATTTCTAAATAATATTTATTCTTACAAAGTAAATACTAATTTATTAAATATTATACTAGTTTAATTTTGCATTTCAGATATCCTATGTAATCCAAAACCAAACTTCTGTTTTACTTTTGTTTACCAACGCAATGCTCTAGAAAAAAACACTTCTTTCAGTGGCAAGGAAAATGCTGCGATTTTTTATGAAAACCAGGAAAGGAATGGGTAAGCATGACGTACATTCTGAAGAAAAGTTTTCAGTTTCATTAACCCTTCAGAGCTTGCATGGACTGCTGCTGTAATCGTCTTATTCATTCGCTGCTTTCAGCGAGACTTGACAATGTTTTGATGTGGATTTTTCACTTCGTTTTCTAGATGGGCACATCGCTTGACTTATCGCGATATATTATTATTAAAATGATTATTTCTGCACTTGCAATGAACTCCAAGTAAACAATTTTATTAGTGTAGAGTTCTGCCGAACTCTGTTTTCGGCCCAGAAGCTGCAAGCTCTGATGATGATCGCAACGCGATCGAAATGATCATAAGTTGATTAAAAAGTTTTGATACCGGACAATATCTTTAGTCATTTATCATAAAAAGGTATCTACATCACCAACAATCCAATTAACATCAATAATAATAATAATAATAATAATAATAATAATAATAATAATAATAATAATAATAATAATAATAAACCGAGAGAAGTAGCTCAGTGCGTAGCGCGCTGACATTGCTTGAGGCCCGAGTTCGATACCTGGACCGGCCATCCTGATATGGATTTTCGTGGTCCGTCTGTCATGAAGACAAATGTTGGGATGGTTCAATAGGCCCACGATCGCTTCTCATTATCACTCTATCATCTCATAATTCAATAACCAAAGTTTAATAGCCGTGCCTTACTAAGGGATACAGTCGAAAAACTGATCTCCGTAATGACACACGTCAATCTCTTTCCTGAACAGAATATGACTGGGCTCGGAATAGAATGTGAAGCGTGGTCAGAAATGGCCAATTTGCAAATAATAATAATAATAATAATAATAATAATAATAATAATAGCAACAACAATTAAAATTAAATAACGATAGAAAATGAAATGATGAAAATAGTAAATAAAGAACAATTATAATTAAGTCTTAAATGAATTTATTTATTCGCTTTATCCTCAGTTATAAGCCAGGATACAGTTACGAAAATAAACAAAGCACAATTATCGAAAGTTCATTGATTCCGCAAGTTAGTTGTGGAACATTACAATGTGTAGCACTGAGTTGATTGCTTGAGTGGTTATCGGGTACATGAGTCTGAATAGCTCTTCCTGCGGGGGGCGAAACAATAAAGAGTGCTTCAGAGTGACGGGAGGGGTTGGCATCAATATAATGCTGTGAGTTCGTTCTGCGGCTCAAGGTAAATGGATAGATGTGCACAATAATGGCTCTTTCGAACGTGTGTTGTTGGATTGCTCATCAAGAGTATCTCTTGGGGCAATGCGTTATCTTTTGTGCCAGCCCAGTATATTTTTGTTGTTGTTTTTGTCTCTTGTGTGAAATACCGCCGTTGTTTTATGTCCTTTCTGTTTTGCGACCTCAAATATGTTGCGTGCTGGGTGCATGAAGCGTAAATAAAGAACTGATTTTTGAGCTTATTTGTTTACTTTCTCTCAGACGTACGTCAATTACGTCTCGTGCACGTACTCTATACGTGGTATAGAGGAAGTTATGTAATACTGCGGAAAATCGATTTCGAGATTTCATTGATAATACACGTTTTGGAGTTCCTGATAATAAAAAAGTTTTTTTTTTTTCGAAACGTTCATCTGTTCGTTTGACTGTCTATTCGTCAGTCTGTCCGTTTGTTCGTTTTTGACACTAGCGGCCAAAAATGGATGTTCCCCGGCCATTTTCATAATTTACAAACTGTTTCGTTATAGAATGTTTGTTTTTAAGCATGTCGTGAATTTATTACTAAAGCTAGTGATGTTTTGATGCAATATTTCATCTAATTAGTCTTTCACGTCATTTAATGCATTTTTGGCACAATAGTTATTACTTTCGAGTAGTTTTGAATCTAATATCGACAATTTTTCAAAAATATCTAAACAAAATTATTTTAAAAATTTTCATACTTTTATCATTTTATAAGAATGTGAATTACATGACATTTAATTTAAAAAAATAGAATTACCAGAAAACTCGTGCCATTTTGTTGCTCCCATTTGTTATTCTTTTGTAAAGAAACTAGTACGTATATATCATTTACAACTGTTATAAATCGTATCACTTGTAATATCTCTTTCCGCCGCAACAAAGGAAAAAATCTAATAATACAAATAAATAAGTTTAAAAAGTTCTTTTTGCGAATGTTCCATAAAACAACTTCCCTCCAAACTAGCAGGAGCGTGTGGAGCCGGAGGCCACGAGAGTCGAATTGAGTTCCGCGTCTGGGGCGCTGATTGGGAGGGTGGTTTCAAGGAGGCCGTGGTTTCGGGGGGGGGGGATTCGCCTCGAGGGATGCAAAGGGCCAACTTCCGCCCCTAACACAGTTACACCTCTGTGTGTTGCGCGCCCTCCCTCGACCGAACTGGCGAGCAATTTTCCTGCCCGCGCCACCGGCCGATAACAGGTTTTCGACAGTAGATCGCGAAGTCCGGTGTGAATAGCATCGCGCTCTGCAAAAATATGAACCAGAAAAACGTTCTCGCTGTTACATAACTCTATTAAACTTTTAAAGTGATTTGTTTGTGTTAGCTCTTTCCACCTGTCAAAGTTTTAATTTGTGAACAACTGCAAAATTACGAGAAGTTAATTTTCAAATGGAGTTCATATAATTGCTTTCATGCGCTATTAAATAGATGTTTTTTATTCTCACAGCTCATACACTATATTTTTTACCAGAAGGGAAAATTGCATTGTTGGATTTGAATGTTCAGTAATCAAATTGATGTACACAATAAGTTTTTTCTTTGCCGAAAATTGTGTTACGGAAAGAGTGAATTATAGTTGTAGTATTATTAACAGTCAATCCCAACTCAGATTAATTTAAGAAATCCAAAATACTAAACAATATAATTATTTATTCATATTAAAATTCGATGATGAAAATACATATCTGCCCGAATTAAGTGATGTGAAATTGTTAACTCAAGCAAACTTATATTAAGTTTTTTATCACAATGAAATAATGTTTTTATATCTGAGATATTTTTTAATAATTTCATAGAAGTACTTTTCTGTAAACGGGGGTGGAAAAATACTACTTTGAACATTCAAATTTAAAATTTAGTTTATGAAATAATAGTAATGTTCAGCAGTTTTGAGTTTTCCACTCAGCCAAATTTCGTGTTTTTTGCTTTAAATGAAGAATAATGAGCCCCAGATATTTTATCGCGTGCTTCTATGAACCAGTTTGTATTTTACACATTAAATGCTAATAAAATCATAAAGTTAATAGAATCAATTCTTATCTGCCCTAGTTTCTTCATTATTTCGTTGTGTGAGTTGAAATTGGTCTTTTCAAAACATTCGATATTTACTCTTCGAGAAAACATGTGAATGTGAGGTGAATGTTAGCGAAGTGAGTTTGCTTAAGTTAGAAGAGTGTTTATAAATACAATGATGTGCGAGTGTATGTAAACGCAGTTTGTAGCAATTGTCTGTCACATGTATCTTAGAACAAAAAATCAATGATCTTAATAATATGTGGTGTAATACTTTTCAAGTTAAAGTGGAAGGCGGTTTCTTTGCGTTAGTTCCCTGCAACATACACGAACTGATCCGGGTAAACGTGAAACTTTTTCATTACATTTTCAGAAATATTTTAAACTTTGTATTGTGAGAATATTCAAGTTTTTTTAAACATCCCTAATTCCACTATTCTTCGAGCCTTAGGGCCTAGTATTAAACGACACGACATTTTGAGGGGTTTCTATTTTCTTTCTACTAAATTAGAATAACTTTTCTGACTATTATATAATCCCACACATACCTAATATTCAGTGTGCTTTCTTGCTGCTCGAAATTTGAAGATACATCGTAACTTTAGAAGCAATTTTTAAACCACATTTATACTTATGACCTGGATGTTTACTGTTTAATTTCATTTCTTTACGTTATGTCATCACTATTTTAAACATCCGAGTGCTTGTTGAATTACATCACTAAGAGGAGGAAACGTTTGAGAATGCGACTATTCCCACTAGTTTTGTACCTCAAGACATTCATAAATATTGAGAAGCTCAAGTATACTTAAATAATAGAACGAAAAACAAATTTGAAACGTGTCTTGTGCTAAAATATTGTGGTTTTGGAACATTCACGGTTTTCCCTGTAAAACTGACGTTTCGACTCTTTTTTTTTTAAATTGAAGCTGGGAATCCTGTGCAATTTAACGAGGTCCCTCCACTTCCCTCCACTTCACTATGCTATATCATTCCCGTGTGATTCGTGTCTGAAATCGGTAATAAGTGAATCATTGCTCGCAAGATTCACACACTAAGGGCAAGGCACAAATATGAAGTCTATCAAGCGAAGCTCCGAACTGGCACTCTCCATCCCGCCAATATGGCAAATTAAGCGTGAATCGCTATGTCTCCATTCTACCTAGGGTTGCCAACAATAGTCTTGTAAAAGAGAGCACACTCGAGAGGCCAAAAAACGCACCAACAAATTTCTTTTTATAAATAGTTCATTTATACTAACATCACCTCTCAGTGACGCCATCAAGATCGTGGAAGACAACCTCGCATCTGATTCCGAGGGAGTGAGCCAAACTCAATAAGATCTGCCTGACGACAACATTTTTCCAATGCAGGCAAGGAGTATAATGCTCAGGTAGAAGGCACTGCCATGAACTCTCCGCTATCCTCTGTTGTCGCAAATTTGTTCTTGGCAGCTTTCGAAGAGCAAGCCTTAGAAAACGCACCTTTAAAACCGTCGCTGTGACTGCGCTGCGATACGCTCGTCGTCTGGCCCCATGACACCGAGTCCCTTGAAACCTTCCTCGCGCACTTCAATTACATCCACCCGCGCGTTACATGCACCATGGAAACAGAACAAAATGGACAACTCCCTTTCCTGGACGTCGTAGTAACAAGTCGTCCTCATGGCGCACTCGGTCAGTCTGTTTACCGCAAACCCACTCTCACCAGTCGCTACCAACATGCCGACTCACACCATCACCCGGCCACGCAAAGTTGTGTCCTTTCCACCCTCACCTACCGGGCCTCCCTCATACGCGACTACAACGGCCTGCAGTCTGTAAACGCTCTATTATGAGAGACTTTCTGGCTAATGGTTACAGCGGATCCGCCGTGCATCAAGCCCTATCGAGACTCCAGCGTACTAGGCCGAGGAAACGAAATGAGCCTTCAGTCCGCCCCGCAAGACAGCTCGATTACCTCACATCAGAGGAGTCGCGGGCAAGATCGGTAGATTGCTGCGCAGAAACGATATTCACCCCGTGTTTTATGCTCGCAACAAAATAGGGGAGCCTGATTCAGGTGAAGGATCGCCCGGAACCTCTTCAAGATGCCGGCGTGTACGAAATCCCGTGCACTTGTGGTCTTGTGTCCATCGGCCAAACCGAGCGTACGATAGAAGGACGAATGCGGGAACACATGCGACATGAGCGGCTACAACATATCCACAAGTCGGCCTTAGCCCAACACGCCGCAGAAACGGATCCCCTCGTTAATTACCACGAGACCCGTACTATATCCACGGAAGACCAGTGGTGGCCTCGTTTAATCAAAGAGGACTTAGAAATCTCCAGGAGGTCTACAAACCTCAACAGAGATGGTGGGCTCCGCCTTAGCAACACCTGCAGACGGGTCGTCGCTCCTCCCAATACGGCCCCGCCCCCATGGAGAAACTCTCCCGCGGACGGCCAATGACGTGGCTGCTTACTGGCCCGTCCTCTTTTGGCTTTTCCAATCGCGCTCCACCTGCCCTTCTCCTATTGGTCGCCGATGCGGCCACTTGGCCCATGCTCCCGTCCTATATTAATTCCACCCGCTAGCCTCTCGTTTGCAAAATAGTTCTGAAGAAAGCCACAACACGATTGTCGAAACGTCAGCTCGATCGACTGAGACGCGGCTCATCCCAGACAGGAAAGTATCATAGTAACATCAGATCTATTTCTTTCTTCTCTACATTTGTGATTCAAGTGAAAATATTCGTTCACAAAATTCAGATGAAGGTTTGAGTGTCTCTTTTTTATTTTAGTCGCTAGGCAGAGACACTATCATACATGCGTGTGTCAGCAACAAAAAATATATTCATGTTTTCAGTTCTAAAGTAAACAAATAACGATACAACGTGTCACATGTGATAAAATAAATGATAAATGTTACAAAATGTACTAAAAGGAGGACATTTAAAATTCAAAGGAGGCCGAGAGGACAGTTGACTCCAATGGACAACTTTCTTCCCAAATGGAGGATGGTTGGCAACCTTAATTCCAGCAGATGTGAAGTCTCGCATATCGTGAGATGCCTCGTTCAAGACAGAGCACCATCGCTTATAAACGATTGATTGATTGTTTGTGATTCCGGACGCATTACTACTAATACTAATACTACGGACATTATTCCCGTATGTGTATTACATATTTTTCTCGGTAGGTGGCGGTGGTCTTTCTCCAGCTGTATGGCAAGAGCCGATGCCAACCTACTGTCGGCTAGAGGGGTTTTCCCATACCAGGAATCGCCCGCCACCGAAGTACCGCTTCAGGCGGGTCAAGCTCTAACTTCCCGACCTGTCTCTGGGCATGTGTGGTAGTGTAGGGCACGTTAGTAGAGGTGTTTGTAATTAAGGGAGGTTTGTAATTATGAGAATGGGGCAAGGAAGGGGAAGAACAGATTGCGCGCAGTCCGTGGACCGTTCGTTAGAGTACGGACCCGAGTTTCACCTGCTATTGATCCGAGAAACCAAAGAAAACCACCGATCAGAGCAGCCGCCGCTACAATTCTTCTCGAGACAGCGGCTGAACTCAACCTAGGTACGTAGCTATACTGCGATTTCTGCAACTCTGCCCCTGGCAGGCCCCTGGCAGGCCCCTGGCTGTTGATGGTTTCATCCAATCGGGTTCTTAAACGGGACCATAGTGGCGTCACTATGGTGACGTTCAAGCTCCAGATTGGATGAAACAGCTGATACCTTCCAGGGGTAGAGTTGCAGAAATCGCAATATCGTGGCGAAAATCCTGCCGCCGTTAGGACCTGACCCCTAGTATAAATACTTCTCGGTCAGAGGCACATCAGTGACATCAGTAGCTTCCCTGAGCCATCTCTTCCGGTGCGTGGATGGCGATAAGTCCGTCTTAGCACATGTGGAGTCTCGCATTTCGTGAGATGCCCCCTTTAAGCCGAAGCACAGCCGCTCATAAAGGATCGTGGCGGAGCAGGTAAGAGGTGGGGAGTCGTTGGCGGTTGGTCGATGCGCCGAGTGCGGGAGCACCGGAGGCAGGAGGAGCTGGTCCAGGACGAGGAAGGGCGAGAGGATGCTGGGAGTGGTGAGGATGCCACGGGGCCGGTGGCCAGTTGGCTTGTCAGCGAAGGTGAGCAGGCGGTAAGGGCGGACGCGAGGGTGGGGAATTGCAAGCGGACGGATTCCGCGGAATCAGCAGGGGGGGAGGCGTCGGCGGCGGGGGTCAACCGAGCCAGAAAGCTGAGGGACCGACAAAGGTGGCTCAGGGCATCAACTGACATCACTGCAGCCCCTCTGACCGGGAAGTCCCGAGTTAGAATTCCAATGGTGGCAGGACTTTCTACACAGGTCGCTGTCGCTACTCGGTCGAATTCAGTCGCTGTCTGAGGCAGCATTCTAGTTATTTATCCGATCAACATCAGGTGAATACTGGAGCTGTCCACTAACACACGGACCATGGACTGCACGCGATTCTTCCTTTGTCTTGTCCTATCATCTCCCGTTACTTACACGCACTTACGCTAACATGCTCTACACCAACACGCATGTCGGGAGACCGAGCTTGTCTGGCTGGGGCTGTACCCCGTTGGTGGGAGATACCTGCTAGTGGAAAACCTCTAAATTCGGTTGGTCGGCGCCGGATCTTGCTATCCAGCAAGAAAAGATCACAGCCACCTCACAAGAAAAAACATACACAAAACTTACGGGACTATACTTACTGGACGCGCCCGAAATCAATGACAATCAATGATCTAGCTAACCACAGTCTGTAAAAAATGCGCTACCGTCGAGACTCCAATTCCAGGACTTCGCGGTCAGAATTGAATTGATGCCTTGTTTCACGTGGGGAGACTCAGGCCATGAGACCTGCTCTGCCGCCTGACCACGCAAATTTTGTTACGCTCCTTTTTCCAACTAGCGAAGAAAAGTAGTATTTCTTGGGCGACGAAACAGGCGTTTTGAATTTACCTCAGAGGCTACATTTTGACTTGATATTTTACATACATGCAGTAAATCTACTAACATGGGACAGCCGGCTTTACTTCCCCTCCGAAGGAAGGCCTACGAAGAATTCATTCACCCTTCAAAAGCCACTATCGGGTTTGAATCCGCTGAGTTGGGTCCGATACGCTAACCGTTAAACCATCGCCGCCGCAAAGAGAGAGACAATACATTGACAACTTGTGTTCCCTTAGATAACTCAGCCGCGCGAAGACAGAGCAGGCCACTGCGTCGTGAGTGAAAATGGCTGCTTCTGTAAAATAAAACAGCTTTCCATAAATTGGGATGCACATTTATGAGCCAGTCGCTAATGTTGCAGGGTATTTGAAGCCCCTTTGTAACAAGTTGACAAAAGGTAAGAAGACTTTAAGAGTGACGTATTGGCTGCGAAGTCCTTCTAGAGAGCTACACAATATGGACTCCGACTAGAGCAAAAGATTTTGTGAAAAACTGTACCAAACTAAATATTGAAGTAAAATTGTAGGAAATACTATGTAAAGTGATATATTTATGGAAGGATATTAAGACTTAACAGAAAAACAGCTTTCATTATTTTGTATGATAAACTAGTGCTGCTACAACAACACACATTCCTTGCATTATTTCTACCTTTTTTAATTATCGAAAATTCGTTGAGTGTAACGAAAATAAGACTTGCACGTATTGTTTCAGTACATTTTGCTCTATGCGTGACAAAAATGTATAGAAAAAAATTGGAGAGATTTTTCAGAAAATAATATAATTTAATGCAATTTATAATTTGTTTTGAAAAACCCTTCCAATTTTTTTCTATTCATTTTCAGCTTCAGTTCAACTAACTTCACAACAACGTTTTCCTATTCAGTATCAACTTCAATCAGAAATTACACAAGAACTACTAGATTTCTCAATGAAATGCACATGCCCTTATTTACAGATCGATTTTCCAGATGTGATTTTTTTTAACATTGCTTTATTTCAGGTCGTTCTAACGTCTAGATAATTAGCAACATCAATCAAAGTTCGTAGCAGAATGCAATCAAAACATACTTTTTATAAAAAAATGAAAATGTTAAAAATCTGTATTATCAATATTGTTCTTTTCTATTATCATTATTATTTTTGTAATTTTCAAAAGTTGCATTAAGTTCCCAGAAAATTGGACCAGTAGCAATTCTTTAAACATTCCTTTGTTACGATGGACGAAATTAAAGAAAAAAATTGGAAGAGTTTTTTCGAAAATAATTGTTTAACGTTGCGTAAATTACACGCACAAATTATGCCAAAGGTATTCACATTTTCGAAAAAAAATTTCTAGGTCTGTTGTTTAACAACAGATTTTATTAATGTAAAAATCTCATAGTTTTGTAGTCATCTCTTCATAAAATCTCAAGTACTGTAGTTGCAGGAAGTTGCGAAAAGAATTGAACTTTTGCAATTTTTGAAATTCAGAGATTTGAATGATAATGGTTCCCCCTCCATTCATTTAACTCGCCTTCATTCGTGGAGAAATGATTGATTTCTGCCGCATTGCAGCTACAGTATCTTCTCTTTACGTACCTAACGCGTAGTAAAAGTTGTTGAAATGGAGCATCAATAAAAAAAAAACTTTTTAAGGGGATATTCAAGAGATCTGTGATGTGTCCAAATATCGTGTGAAATGTTAATATAAGTTTATTTAGTAATTGACGTGAAGAAATAACTGAAATGTTTTCAACTGTTAGTACGGGAAGGGGAGGGGGTGCGAGAGGCAGCGGTGGGGGGCGGGCGGTGAGCTGCGATACCGCCCCCGCGCCGGTGACGTCTGCCGCCATCAAGAGGCAGAGTTCCAGCGGCGGGGACGGAGGCGGCGGCGTTGGCGGCGGGGGCGGCCGCTGTCCTTGCGCACGAGATAGGCCGGGCTGCCACCGCAACGGACTCCGCTTCTAACTCGCACTCGCTCTCTAACTTCCGCTTCGCGAGGGGCTGCATTCCTGGACTCCGCGACACGGGGCCGGGAGCCGCTGACGGTCGGCGCATGCGCGCTTACTGTGTGCGGCAAGTGCTTTTTCGGCTTACTGTGTGCGGCGAGGAGGCGGTGTCACTCATTAGCCGCCGAGGGCTGCTTCGCCAGCGGAGGGCGCTCGGCTCGAGGGCCCCCTCCCCCTCCATTCCCCTCCCCCTCCCCGCCAGAGAAGCAGCCAGGCGCGCCGCTCGCCCTGCTCGCGCAGCAAGCGGTGGGAGGGGAGGGGAGGGGAGGAGAGCGAGAAGTGTCGAGGAAGGTGCGGGCGGCTGCTCAAAGCACAGCGTCTGCCGCGCCGCTGAGGACGTCAGGGATCGGGCTCTTGGAGAGGTCGAGCACCTGACGGCGAGCTCTCAGCGCGAGGGCGATTCAGGCAGCTCAGCTGGCCAAAATTGTTGCCGAGTATCGAATGTATGCTTCTTCAAGTAGTTTCGAGCACATTTTTTAAAAATTATTTGGGTTATGGGTATTTCTCTTCATCCTCTTCGTTATCTCCGAGTTTCCCTTTCTTTTATATTCTGGGATTTCTCTGCCTCCATTGTCCTGTATTTGTTAGGAATTAAAGACAAATCTAGACTCAGTCATAGAAGCCATTTAAAGATTACACATCTCTGATTTCTTTTTTTATTTCACCCGCAGACTCTTTCATTCCATGAAATTTGGTGTAAGTATCGATAAACAAGTTGTGCAGTTCATGGAGACGTAAAAAATAACGCTCTTCAGTGATATCCAGAACGTCGATGAACTCCCGACGAGCTCTAAATTAAAACACAAACTTAGAGTGTGTCGTAGTGTGTGTAGTTAGCAAATGTTCTTCTTGGGGATCACTAAATCCATAAAATTCAATTTTGTTAACTAAAATAATTCCGACATGTAAGAACTCTTTCGGTTAGCTACAACTTTATTTAACAAATAATGCTCTGAAACGTAAAAGCGGTATCAAAAAACTAAATGAATGTTCTATTTTTACTTTTAAGTGCTTTTTTATATTTCAAAGTCAGCATTATATTTTTAAATTGCATTTCGTTAGCAAGTTCCCGTACCAGTGAATGAGCAGAAATTAAAATAAGTGCTTTCAGTTCAAAGGCGTTTAAAAACAAGGAGTTTTACAAGTTCCCAGGACCACGACTCTAAGTCCAATTCCCAGCGACTTTCTTCAATTACAAGTCAGAAAGTTGTGAATAAATTCCATAAAACGATTACGTTCCTTTCTTCAAAATAACCACAAAATGCTCGAAGGCGCGTTTCAGAGAACTCTTTAATGCTCCCAAAGTGATTTAAACGATTCCCACTGCGGACTGGATATTGCTCTCCGGAAGCATTTTCCGCCTGCCTTGTCATGCGCGGCGGAGCGTGTTACTGCTGTGGGGGTTCGTGGCGGACGCCCCGCAGCGTGGGTGTGTGTATGTGGATGAGGAAGAGGGTTGGGGCAGCGGGGGGCAGGGGGCCTTGCCAGAGTGATGGATGTAACTAGGTCGGCAAGAGGAGCGTAGGAAGCATCAGGTCGAACACCGATTCGGTGGCTGGCGCCGCCGCTTCTTCTTGTGGCGCGGCTCGCGTCTTCGCACTCGTCACAAGTGAAAATGTTTCTCTTGAAACTTCATTTAAAACGAGAATACGCAATGGTGTTGCCTAAGTCTGTCATTTTCAGTAAATGATAAGAAACACGACTTAAATTTCTTGTTGATTCGATTCCATTGGCAGAATTTGAGTAGTTAGTTGTCCAGCAAACATTATACTCCGACCTAAAAGACAATGATGATTCTATTGTAATTTGATAAACATCACGTATTTACTTCATTTAATACGCTATTTCTTAACTTTTTCTTTAATTTAGAGCTTCATTTAATAAACTAGGATATCACGAAAATTGAGAAAAATTGAGAAAAATATCTCTAAACACATTTTTAAGTAAACTCTTAGCCAACGAATTATTGAAACAGCAGTAAGTGGACGTAATAGCTTCTCAACTGGCATTTGCGGATTTTAGATCAAGAGTAATATATCGCGTGGCATCATTAAACTGAAGCTCATGTTGGCTATCTAACCGTGCAGTAAACCTGCAGTATCTCTCGTGCGATGTATCTCGCAATGGAATTACTTTCACAGAGGAGGGCAATTAGAACTCCGAAGCGAATATTGCGGCTATTCTCTGTTTAATCTTTCATTGCGATTGCTACCATAAAACCGTAACAAATGAGGTGGCAAGAGATTTTATGACTGTCCAAAATATCGTAGAAATGTTTCAGATATATTTCCTCCGCATTCAGGTAGAAATTGGTTTTCGAAAATGCAGGTAAAAGATGTGATCAGTATTAAATAATATGTTGTACGGCTTACAATAGAAAGCATTTAATTGAAAAAGATATTTTTGACAACATTTCTGTTGCAAAATATATGTGGAATGAGTTTTAATTTTTATTAAAGGGCATAAAATGAAATGTTTGTGAAAGTTATATAATCGGTTTTGGTTGTTCTTCGTGATTTTATTTGACAATTATTTCGCACAATTATTTCGTCCACTCTACATTTTTCTCTTTGTAATTACTTATGAAAATCATATTAACAAAATATTTTTATTCAGTATTCAACATTCGTAAATTTTTATTCAAAATGTTAAAAGATGAAAAAGTTGATGAGTGTCATTAACTATATATATGGTTTACGTCTGGAGATGTTTCTCAGTTCCTATTTTCCAGCCTTCTCTACCCACTACATCTTCCTCTGTCAAATTTCTTGTTGCCATCGCAGTCAGTTTCCATGGGGTTGATAGTCTGCCTTGTCGTCTTCTGTACGGTGGTATTCATTTATATACTTGTTTGGGCCATCTCAATTCTAGTATTCGCAGCAGATGTACGTACCACTGAAACAGTTTTCGATACACAGTATCTATTATATCCTTTTTAATTTTAATTTTCTCTTTTATTTCTTTATTACGTACGAGATATTCTCAAAAGGTTGTCTCAAAATGTCAATTTGAATCATCAATAATCACTCTTTTTGTTGGGTTTAGCTCCCACACTTCCGAGCCATATGTGACAATACTTTCTTTTAAGGTACTGTATATATTTTACTGTGTTTCCTTTGATAACTGGGAGTTACACAGAATTGCATTAAGCATATTTATGACTCGTTTCCCTTGATTTATCTTATTATTAATATCATCATTACTTGTAACCTCTTTTGAAACGGTGGAGCCCATATATTTAAAATTATCTCATAATTGTATTTTATCATTTCCAATGTACAGATCATTTCCATATTCTCCTGTTACCATACTTCGTTTTGGACACATTAATTTGCAACCTCTATTATTCAAATTCCTGTTTAACACTTCTAAACAGCTAATATCCTTCTTTACCTCAGTCATGATAACTAGATCATCCGCAAAAAGTAGAACATCCAGCGTTGATTCTCCAATTTGCATTCCCATTACACTGTATTTTATGTTCCATTCTCTTAGAGCTTCGGCAATGAACATGTTAAAAAGGGTTGGGGACATACAGCACCTCTGTCTTCATCATTTAGAAATTATTATATCTGATACTTTATTGTCTTTGTACGTTTTCTTAATGGTGTTAACTAATTTAAAATTACATTTTTGTTGTAAAATTTAAAAAGTCTGCTAATGGGAATGCTGTCATATACTTTTTGGAGGTCAACAAACAATAGATGAGAATCTCTTCCACAGGTTTTCCTTTTTTCTAAAATTTGTTGGATGCAGAAAATGTTATCTACATATGAACGGCCAACCGGTAAACCGCGTTGTTCTTCCATATTTTCTATCTCTGACTCAATTCTCTCTTTAATTATTCGCCCGTACAGTCTACTAATTGAATTTTTGACACTAATGCCTCTATAGTTTTCACATTTTTCTTTATTACCTTTTTTTATAAATCGGTATAATTTTTGCTTTTTTTCCTTTCTTTTTCGAATATCTTCTTCATCAAAGAGTCATTTATTAAATAGGTTTACAATAATTTCTTTCATTTGGTCCGAAGAGTGTTTTAACAATTCGACGGGTATCCCTCCTGGACCTGGGGATCTAATATTTTTCATCCTTATCAGAGCGTTATTTAGTTCTTTTAGAGTTATTTTGAGATGTATTTGTACATTACCTGCATTATAAATAATGTACTTGTATTCTGTTATGTCCTCTCTCAGAAGTTTTTGAATATATGCTGGTCACTGTTTAATATTTATCACATCCATTCTGTATTTACATGACACATCTGATTTTAGTTCTTTTATTGATTTCCATGCATCTCGAAACCTATTGCTTCCCATTAACCTATTTACTTCAGGGCATTTTGTTTCCCAAGCCTGTGCCTTAGCTCTTGATACCGCTCTTTTAATCATTCTATTGTTATTACTATATGCGGTTCTATTTTTGAGGTCTCCTGAACTTAGGTATTTTTTGTATTTCACTTTTTTCTTTTCAACCATTTACTTAAAATCTTCATTCCACCAGTATATTTTTCTTTCCTTTATTTTGGGCTTCTCACCTGATGCTTCAAACGCTGCTTCATGAGTTACTGTTTTTATTTGTTCATATAGTTCACTTGCTGGCCGATATACAGTTATTGGCAATTTATTTGCCAATCTAAATTTATATAGGGAAGTAGTAGAGTCATTTTGTAAGTTCTCCAACTGATGTATTTTTGGGTTACTTGGAGCATGAGTAATGGTAGTTTGATCTTTTGGAAGTTAGGTTTGTGAAAAAAAAAATAAAGAGCTACCACTAAAATAGTGGTCGCTACCACAATCTGCTCCTCTTAATATGGATATCTTTGTGTCCGTAGAACTCATTCATGATTTTCAGATTCATCTGACTACATAAACTTATTAATCTCTCTCCATTTTTATTACATACTTGTTCTCCATAATCATAACTGATTTTTGCCTAAACAATATTAAGCGTTCTTAAGTTCTTATTTCTCTTTTTTTAAATTTATTTTATTCGATAGACCAAGTGGCTTCACCGAGGTTAGAAACGTCTTAACATTAACATAATGGAAACTACCAACAGTTTTTATGGGATTTTTTCTTCCTCGAAAAGTATTATATCTAAAAAATTTATTTTATGTTATTGATGATAGTAAATAATTTAGGGAAGGGTTAAGATAATTAGATTTTTAAGGGTACAATTTACAATTTTACGGGGGGTTTTCGCGATTGAAACCCAGCTGGAGGGTGATTGTGCGATTCTGGCTTCAACTTCGGACTCGTTCCAAACCCCTCTAGTTGTGCTGATGTACGGTTACTCGGAGTGAAGAATTGTCAGCTTGAAACTCCCAGAAACTTCTGAGTGCACCGCGAGTTCTGAACAATGCGCAAACTTGCCTTCCTAAAGAGAATATCCCTTTCTCTGGAGACTCCATTACATTAGAAATATTATATTGTTCGTATCTTACTAACTTCTAAACATCAGGTTAGATCTGAGCGCACGAATTACCTCCGAATTTTCAAATGTTCATAAAAGAATATTGAAAAACGAATTACGTTTATCTTCAGAACAAGCTAATGGTCTTAAATATATCACATTTACTACCTTATAATTTTCCCCTTTTGTAGTTAAACCTTTCGCAACACTTGGAACGGCAGGAAAAGACTTTGTATTCGTGCGGTGGAAGAGCTAGTATCTTTGGTGGTCGAGACGTTTTTCAGAACGTCTTTCCTTTATTCTTGCCGTAGAGAGTTCTGAAATGATAAAATGAAGCCTCATCGCCCAAGAGTGTTAGAATCTGATATCCAACATTATTTATTTCAAGAAAATGTCACGTGATACCTGTCCTGGGCTTTTATTTACGTTTTTTTTCAACCTATTCGTCTGTGTCGTCGCATATTTTACTATTCTGCGGCGAAAACAGGGGCCGACCATAAATTGCGTGAGGCGATTTGGTGGATTTTTCGACTCTCGCTCCCCCCTTGGTGAAATGTGAGATTTCGGTCGACCCCCTCCACCCTTCTAATCTGACGTGAAATTTTTGAAATTACGTATTTTCAATACGTATTTTAATGTAAATTCGTCAATTTATTGCATTGGGATTTATTTAAAAACATAATTTGCTAAATTATATTTAAGACTCGATATGACTAGTATTTGAAAAATAGTGACAACAAATATTATTGCAATTCTAAAAGAGTGCAATAATTCATTCTCAGTCATTTTTATTTCAAATTTCTGTAAAAATACAGGTAATGAGATTTACCTCATTAATGATATAAAGTTTGGTAATTTTGGTGAGTTTCTTTTTCTCAGTATACATTTGCTACTTATTGTAATATTCAGATTACCGCGATCAATATTATTGTGCAAGACTTAGCCCTATTTTAGTATAGAAACGTGTTTTACTTAAATTGTCACAATGTTCTCGCAATTTAGCACCATTTTTAGCGAAAAAATACGCGATATTTGCAGAAACCTTCTCTCTCCCACGAATATTAGGTGAGATTCGTCTTGATCCTCCTTCCCCCTCTAAATGCCTCAGGTAATTTATGAGAACATAACATATCGACACGGAGCTTCGAGAAAAGGTCTATAAAGAATCCGTCTATAAAGAATTGAACAGCTTTGCTGTCTGCGAAGATGTGTTACGTTGCGGCGCGATCTCGAGACAGGTGGTCCGGCTGTCGATATGTAACAAAGCGTGCTAGTAGCGTCTTGAGTAGAAGTAGCTGGATTTTTTCGGATTACAACACTCGCATCGACCCAGCCCGGGGAGAAGTTGGGCTCTGATGATTTTTTGCAAGGGATTTTGAGCGTTTATTCTTTGGCAACTTGATTTCCGTATCTCTGTAAGAATGATGTCGTTTTTTTAAAGGAAAAATTAAATATACTTTAAGCCCCACGTGTGAACTGTACATTTGCTCTTACTTTACACCAAAGAAATGTTATAATTGTTTCTGTTTGTGATTTGGCGGCAAATTCAACTTTTTTTTAGCTTACTATGTGTAAACACTTTGAACGGAGAAGTCTTTTCATTTACTGTAATTACTAATTCAGATGTAGGCCACGTCGTTTAAATTTAATGTGACAAAGGAACGGAAAGGTTGCGGAACCTCAACACTAATTCCAAGACTTCTTCCGCAAGAAAAATTGTGAACACTGCCCAGATAACGTAGATAAAACATGAACTTTACAAATGGTATTCCATCGGAGACTCCCTTTGCTATTACCTTTTCATTTCTCACACCGTCTTTCTCTATTAAGCTCGCCTCTCAAATTTATTCTTCTTCCTCTTCTTACTCCTCTTCTTCTTCTTCTTCTTCTTCTTGACGGAAAAAAAGGAATAACAAATTTCATGAAAATTACCTAAAAATGACTAAGTTACAAAAGAAGCTGGACAAACTAAAAGAAAAACCACTTGGTAGCAATAAAATATCTTCTACGACCTCTTCTTGTCAAACCTTCTGTCCCAGAATAGAGAACTTAACTGCTGTTACTTTTAATGGTGATGAAATTAAGCAGTTATCTATCGCCGTTAATTTGCACCGAAATATCATCATTCTACTAAAGAATTAACTAATTGAGCAGTTAGTACAGAAGAAGCCCTAAGCATTATTAATGATAATATTCATTCCAATTCAATTATTATTAATAGTTCAAAAATCCTGTCAGATGAAATTAATAGACCTCCACCACTATCTCCACCATTACTTGTAAAATCAACTCATAAATTAATTGAAAGCTTGAAACTCAACAATTTAATCATTAACAAAGCTGATAAACGCAATTCAATTGTAATTATACACAAAAATGACTACATTGGTACATTTCAAACATTTTAGATGAAAATGAATTTACTTGCTCTGACGAAGACCCTTCTCCATCTTTTCACCTAAGAGTCAGGAACACTATATCAATCAACTCATTTATCCCGCAGCAAAAAAGAAATCCTCTGAGGTTATGAATCCCCAGTTTCCTAGTTCATATCGCCTTATTAAAGTACATCAAGAAAATCTTCCAATTAGACCTGTTGTTAGTTTTTTCAATTCCAGTATTTCACCCCTTTGTAAATTTATGATCCCTCTTTTTAACTCCACCACCCATTTTAACCGTAGATTCAAACTGAATAATTCCTTAGATCTCATTAATAAAATTTAAGATATTGGTGTTTCCCAATGCAAAATTTGTTTCTTTTGATGTGAAGAATTAATTTGCTAATATTTCCCTAATGAAGGCCAAAATATATTTATCATATTTTGAAATCAAATCTATCATACTTAGAGGAAATACATTTTATCAAACTACTTGACTTTTGTATAACACATACTTTTTTCACTTTCAACAACAAATTCTATTCACAAACTGAAGGATTAGCTATGGGCTCTAACGTTTCCCCTCCTTTTGCTGAACTGTTCATGGATCATTTTGAGTAAAACATTTAGTAGTTTGATCCCTCTCCTCAAAAACATTATTTACTTTTACAGTCATTTTATTTATTTTGTTTATTTTTCCTCCATCCCGAATTTTGTTCGGACTCTCCGATCTTTCGGGTTTGTGAGGTTTTACTGTACTCCGAAATTCTTCTTTGTCTTCTTATTTTCCCTCCGTCGTTGGTTCCCACCCTCTCCACATAGATTAAACGCCTGCTTCCCTCGCTCCGGTTGAGCCCATTAAATGTGCAGTGAATGCGCCGCGATGAGCCGCGTCATCCAAACCGCAGGCGGCTCAGCGGCTCGGCCGCGCCTCCGACGTCCTCCGCCCCCGCAGCGCGCAGCGCCTCCACCCCCGCCCTGACCCCCTCCCCCACCCCTGCCCCTGCCACTGCCGCTACCTCCGCCCCTACCCCGGCCGGGAGAGGTGGCTCAGGGCATCTACTGCGGTCGCTGCACTCCCTCTGACCGGGAGCTCCTAGGACTTCACTCCCCAGGATTTTCGACACTAGCTTGTGAGTGAGGTCGAATTCAGTCGCTATCTGGAGGAGAATTCTAGCGGAAGGCTGTTCTGATCGGGAGTTTTCCATGGTTTCTCCGATCAAGACCAGGCGAATGCCGGAGTAGTACCCTTACAAAGGGTCGATGGAGCACGCGCGATATTTCCTTCCTCTTCCTTGGCCTACCCTCACCCTTTACACACTTACACTAACATGCACTACACTACAATACATGCCGGGAGACAGGTCGGGAGCTTAGATCTGCTCCGCTGATGGGAGATACCTGGTTGGGAAAACCCCGCTAGCTGACTATAGGTCGCCATTCAGCGGGGAAGTCCACCTCCAGAGGATAAATCATGCACTACACATAGGGACTAATGGCCTCTGTAGTTGACGCGCCCGGAGTCTAACAAAAACCAACCCAGCTGCCTCTCCCTCCGCCTCCCCTCCCGCTCCACTTCCGCCTCCGCTCCCCCACCACTACCTCAGCCAATGCCACCCCCTCACCCCCGCCCTCGCGCCTCCCTCGGTGCGAGACCCATCATTGCGATTGCCCTTCTCTCCCCCACGCCCACGCCATCGCTGCCGCCTCCCCTCCCTTCACTCTCTGGATCACTCACTTTCAGGAAGGAGACAAATTAGCTCTCTCCGTACTACTAGAGAGTTCGAGAACACACAACAAACAGCGACGGTGATTCACTCGTGCGTTACTGCGTGTGCAGCCCTTCCTTGTACGAGCTTATAATAGTATTACATTCCATTTTCCTGTGAAACATGAATGATAATGTTAGCATTGTGTGCATGAATGCCCCAATTGTAATTATGTAAATGTACGTTCATTGATGCGATTAGAGGGAATAGCAGGGCTACTTTCCTAAACTTTACCACTCACAATAATAATAATAATATTAATAATAATAACAACAAATAATAATAATAAATAATATTAATACCGTTATTACACCTCCACACTCGTGGTGCTCCCCTTGCAAGCCCCAACAGCCCCCTCCCCCCACTCGCGTCGCGTAAAGCGTTCTTCTGCTTTCACCTCCTCGGTCGAATTTTCCAGCACCGGTGGCCGCCCGTCCCTCCCCTCCCCCGCAGCCATCCCCGCGGCCGACTCGCGTGGTGAGCTTCCGCCTGCAGCGGACCGCTGGCTTTTTGGCGCCCCGCCTACGCCCCCCCTCCACCCACGCCTTGGCCCCGCAACAGCCCCCGCCCTCACCCCCGCCCCCGACCCCTATTCCGCCTCCGCCGCCACCTCCGCCCCCGCCTTGGGCTCCGCCCCCGCGTCCGTCTCCCCCCCCCCACCCTCGCGCCGCTTGCAGCTGCCCCACTCAATTCTCCAGGCGCCCGGAAGCCCTTCTGGAATCTCAGACATTCTAGACGTACCTTTCTTTTCCACGTCATCGCGACCGAGTCTCCGGTTAGATTGTTGGAGTTTTGGGAATTCTCGAAATTATGAATTGAGGGCATCTATTGTTTAATTATTACGCATCTTGCTTTAAATTTATTTTACTGTGAAGGTTCACCCATCCTTCCATGAAAGGGGAAATCGTCAAATTTGACAATAAGCTCTTATGACAATTTTAAGCATAATAACTTTTTAATCTAATAACGGCAATTTTAATCTAAAAACCTCCTTGGATATTTCGAAGACTGTTGCCGAGCCGCAATAAGCACTCAAAAGTTGGTTTGAAAAAATACTTTCTACCCAAAAAATTGCATTGCAGAAACATATAAATACTCTAGAAACTGTAAATGGTGTGTGATTAACAAAAAAGAATATATTTGTTCAGAAAGAATAAATAACACAGAAATAAGCACCCAATTTACACAACACAATTGCTTGTTTATTTTGTGTTAATTTTTCTTTGTAAAGAAATATATTAACTTTTTTGCAAATAATAAATACTTTACATGTTTTTGGACTGTTATGTATTTCTGAAATGCAAATTTGGCATAGAAAGTATATTTTTAAACCTGGACATTTCGTATATTGTGAGCGCTCGGTGGCATTAGTCACTATTCTGCAGCGGTTCCTGTGACCTTTTTCCACGTGAAATACCGGAGACGACGGGTACGTTTTATAAATAACATCGGCTGCGATCGGTCGTCTTCGGAAGTGTGAAAAATATTAGAACGGCAGCGAATCGAGAGCCAACGGTGAGACGCGATGGAAAACGAATCTCCTTTATAGCGAAGGAGAATATAATTTTCACTCGGAAATGAACAACTTGTCAGAAAAGAACTTGGAAGCTGGCTACTGAGAAACTAGTAATTTTGAAGACATCACTTGCAAATTTACAACTATCGTGGTAACAACTTTGAAATTCGTAACTTTCAAATTAACAACTGTCGAGTCAATGAGATAAAAGGACATTCCTTGGCCAGTGGTGCAGTTTTCGTGTACATCTAGTCCAGAAGCAGAACCAACTTTCGAGTGCAACGAGTACATACGGAAAAAGAACTGCAGACTTCGGTGTAGCGGGAAATGTCGTCATTTGATGCCCGCGGTGAGGACGGGGGGAGCCGAGCTGAGTGGTTCGTGCTTGTCTGCCGTCACCGAAGGCCGGCCAAAAGCTGTGCAAACCTCCGAATCGTCGCCGGCGCTAGGCCTGGGCAGACCGGGCGATCGCTCGGGGCCCCGTAAGTCAAAGAGCCAGATGATGGTAGACTGATTGTACAAGAAAATAGAACGCCAGAAAATTGTGGACATTATTTTGAAAGTCGCGGTACAGAAGTCTGATATTTCATAAACTTTTAATATTTAACCTAAAAAAAGCAATTATAAGGTAGGAATCTATGAAATGAATTAAATAACGCCTACATTAAAATAGCTTCTACTGAAATTCATGTTTATTATTTCATGTAGTTACCAGCAACATTGTTTAGCGTCTTAAGATCGCCGTGGAAATTGTATTATTTGATCACTAAATATTTTTTCTTAAAACATAATTTGAAATATATTTCCAAAACCTTTTCCTAATTTAAACATTGTAAGTTTTGTTATTTATTGAATTAAAATAACTCCTATAGTTTCTTGATACAACTTTCACATTTTGTGTTCTTTTTGAGGGGCTCCGTTTCAGCAACGCCCCGGATCCAAAATTGTCTCGTTCCGCCACTGCTCCGAATAAAGGTCATTTTGTAAGGGAACTCCTCAATAAGATGGTATAAAGTTCGTCTAAACCAAATGACGTATGAGTACTTTCACTGTAATGTGACCGCTCTCGTTTTATTTATGAGGTATTTCATTTTCTTACAGGTGAAAAGTGACCTCTTGATAGCTGTAGTAGTCGACTTCTCGAGCATGAGATTGTAAATTACTAGCGTGGTAGAGCGCGAACGATTCATCGAAAGGCCAGAACCGTTCCCTGAACGGCAACCAACAGATCGACGCTCATCTGTTTTCTACTAAGAAAACCGTTGGAGTGCAGTCGTGCTTTCAATAGTATAAGAAGACGTGCTTCTCCGAAGATTCTGGAAACGAAATCAATTTCCACCCACTGTTGTGCTACGTAAAAAGGACTCATCTATTGAGGTAACTAATATTGAAATAGTATTTTTTCTGAGATTCTGAGATTATTTGCAATACTGTGCGACGGGAGACAGGTGTTAAGATATTACCTTTTACCGCGCTATTTTCTATGCAGCCATTTTTTATTTTTTGTTGTCTCGGATATTTTATTTCCCTTTGATATTGAGCATAGCTCAATTTCCAATCCATAACTAAAATGTTATTGAAAATTGCATTGTGAAAAATCCATTTGGGGAAATAACTGTTAACTGAGCTGAAGTCGTAGAGGCATCCGAGCTAGCAAGTGGATGCGAATTATCCACTCAAGTCGTTACTGCTTATACCTCTCTGTTAAGCAGCTCCACGAAAAATAGTATGCGATTCGGCAGAAGTTGTATAATAACCATCGTAAGGGGTTCGACGGCGGAGGCCGACGAGGATCAATATGTTAAGTAAGACGTTTCCTGTTTTTTTTACATTGCAACGGAGATACTCTGAACTTGTCAGTGACCGCAGTGCTAAATTTTCGGTGGAAACATGTGTTGTATTTTTTTCTGTTTTCCATTGTAGGGTGTAATTCGAATGACAATTGAACCAGAAATTGCCCAGGGGTGACAACTGCACTCGACGGGCAAGCTCAAGGTCAAACCAAAACTGATGGTTTCGTGAAAGCGAAAATAGAGAGATATTTAGACAGATCAGAGGAACAATAAGCAGTAGAAAATATTCTAATTTTTAAAAAAACTTCAAACTGCTGTGAGAAACGCTTGTAACTGAGCAAGCTATTCTGTAGAACATAACGTTACTACACTTTTTGAAAAAATGTAATATAATAACATTACTATTTTTGTAAACAGTAGTATACGCTATTTCAACCATAGAGTAAATTTTTGACTGGGAAAAACTTTTATTATCCCCATGTCAAGTGTTTTTTAAAGTTTTTAGGAAGGATCCTCGGGTGTAATTCACTTATAACATCTTGTAAAATCGTAGAAAGTTACTTATCAAACATGGTATTTTTATGTATAGTTGTTGTTGTTTGTATTGTTAAGCATTGTTAATTGTTGTTAAGCTTGTTAAGCTAAGATTGTTTTATTGCTTTGTATGCGTGTTAGTTTTTTACAGAAAGTGTGTTTTTGAGTGTGGAAATTATACTGTGCATTTTGAGTATTCAATTGTGTTAGGGAAAATTGGTTTTCACTTTCACATCTCATCTCTAGTATTTTCCTGAGATTCTGTTTTTTAAGTTTTCTTTTATTGTGGCCGAGTTATTCAATTAGACCATAAGCTAGAGATGTCAGGATGAACGTACATTCCCTGGAACTTCGCTTGGCACTCTATAAAACGTGTTGCTGGCCTGCAGCCACCTACGCTGCGGCAAAGGGGTGGACCACAGCACAGAAGCACAAGGATGCACTTGAGCTAGTACGGAACAAAGTTCTATGGCTCATAGCTCGCCCTCCGTTTCGAAAACGGTTGAAAGCACTGAGGAGGAACTTGCTATAGCGTCCTTCACTCAATGCTTGAGAAGGCTATCGTTTAACGAAGCCTTTCAAACCAACGAAGCTCCGGCAACGCTAAAACAATTAGCTCGACACATCCTCGCTATAGGACAAAGAAGACAAGCACTCCCTCTGATATTCTGAGGGCGTAGTGCAACACAAAAGCCGATTTGGTTAGACACTTAGACATAGCAGTAAAACGCCAAATGCGTGCAACTGCACCATATCGCACAAACCTTCGGCGAAGCCCAACAAAATGTGAAGATCCCTACTGGTGGTTGTGGCACGATTCGTGGCTCCGTGGCACGCCACAAGCTGCACAACTAGCGTCGGGAAAAGAAACTATCTGTACTAACCCTGCTCTCAGAAGACAGTTAAGTAGAATTATACAAGGTACTCGATAAACCACAACTTCCAAACTCAATAGATAATGCTACTTGAATACTATCTATGAATAGTAGCAAATAAGTCTGTGAATAAGCATTTTTGTAATGGTATTACTCAAAAAGACATGTGGTTCGATTAAAAATTGAAAATTTGCGAAATAGTTTTCTAATTTGTCTCTGGGGATCTCTCGAACCTGACATAACCAACGTGTAATCGAATGTAAGTGAGATGCGCATATAAGAATCAAAATCCTAGTATGAATAAAAAACAACAAGCGTTCTTAAATATATTTATCTCAATCCTGCCTGATCGTATTTCATGTGCAAAGCGTAAAAGCATTGAGGGAGACTGCCTTCTGCTGTCTTGTGGTGAGGCGCTCGTCTGCGTGGAGGGGGATTTTGTCGGGCTCCCCGGGCCACGGACTCGCTGCCAAGGCCCTTCGGGCGTCTGCAGCAGGCCTCGTGCGCTGCGAGGAAGCCCCGACGCAGACGTTGGATGCCCGTCCCTCGCGAGGCGGGCAGGGGCAGCGCTGCAATAACTCTTACATACAAATAAGGTTTTTGAAAGGTTTCTTAGCCCCCGTCCCGCCACCCACAGCCATCTAGAGTCAAAACAGGATTTTTTAAACCCTTATATGCCTAGCGTCCCCGTATGGGCATGCTGTACGAAGCTGTAGATAGTTCATACTTTCACCTTACAATGTTGCCGTAATGCAATTAGAACTTCATGCTGTTTTCCATAATATCCTAAAAGGTGTCACCATGTGCATTTCAAAATTTCCAGAGAAAAAAATTAAATTAAAATTGGAATAAGCATGTGTTTTAGAAAAATTCCTTCAGTTAATTTTTATTTAAGTTTTTACCGTAATTTTTTGTCAACTTAACACTGATTTATTTGATTGAAACAAGTGAAAAATAATAAAATTCAAATGTAAGAAAATACTTTTGAAAAAAATATTTACTGTCTTAAAACCGTGAAACATCCTCTAAAAAATATCAAAAGTTTCTCTCAGAGTACACATCGTTGTGAATTTTTTTAGATTTTTTCGACTACTGTAATTTAAAAAAATTAAAAAAAATTGCTGTTTCCTGCCTTTAAATCTGATTTTTGTACGGATATTGCTATCTGTACTGAATTACATTCGAAAACGCCGTATTTTATGTCTTCTGTTGATTTTTTTAAAAAAAAACAGTTTTTTTATGTGTCTCGCCTTGTATATATGTACAGAAGTTTTTCTAACACTATTCCATTTTAGAGTACATGCGCTTCAAATGATTTATGTGATGTTCCTCGAAAATAAATGTTTTCAGTAAAAGTGAGTTCGAATTTGCGCGTTTTTTCTGAAAGTTCAAATGACATTTTCTGAAGAACGGCTCTAAATTTTTCAATGGAATTTTGTATACTGCACCATGTTTTCCTTTTCTGTAATATTCAGTCATATTTCCATTCTATTAATAGGGATAAAAAAAGTAAGAAAATCGGACGCCAAGATTACTGCTAGGAAGAAGGTGAAGAAATAGTTACCATAAGATAATGATATTAGAAACCTATTACGAGAAATGTTGTGCCATTCTGCAGCAAATCTACGTGTTTTGGTTGTTTTTTCCCTTTTTTTCGTTACTCTGAGTACTCGCTGATCAGATTTTTGCCTTGGTTTATTAAACTCTGGTCTCAATTTTCTTGGTACTCGTCGATATTTAAATATTTACACCACAATCATTCACAAATTGCGGCGTCTTTCCGATTAATATTGTTTTATTTCTTGATTATTTTATATCAAATTCCTTTCATTATTTAATTCACCCTCCTTTTGTTACTATTGTTTCACAGTCCGCATTTCTTTTGTTTTCTGCTTATATTTTCTTTTCGTAATTCATTTTCAATCCACCATCATATTTTTAAAACATTACTCCCCCTATGTTGTTTTTCAATAATTAATTGTGCAGTGCGGTCATAATTGTACAAACATTCAGTTCGGGTTTAGATTAAAGATGTTTTTTCTTTTTCTTAGAGTAATTTAATGTTTTATTAATAATCAGGTTTTATATTATAATTTTACTTTTTAAGGTCACTTTTCAAGATCTTGGTCGTAGAGCGACCTCTGTAATTTTTAAACTGTATGGGATACTGTAGGGGCAACACGTAAGAACAATACAAACATACTACATACCCGAGGCGGGATTCGAACCCACGACCCTTCAAGAGAAGGCAGGTACGGACCTTTAGTCTTAATGACCTTCTCTATCCAAATCCGCAAATATTTTACTATTATTATTATTATTATTATTATTATTATTATTATTATTATTATTATTATTATTATTATTACTATTATTATATTTGCATGAATCTATCTTACCTTGTTTATGTAATTATCTTCTACCGGGTTATAACCAATAGCAGTTTAAATAAATGTATTTTATCTTATAACGAATATCTTCCCTGAATGAACTACGTGCCTCTTTAAGTTGACCCATGTGAGTAGTTCCTTTGCCCATTTTTTGCGGCAGAGCTAAAGAGCTCTTGATTTTGTTCGTGTTCCTCGAGGCCAAGAGTTTTTGCAGCTTCCCCATTAGTTCCCGGCGCACGCGCGGCGTTCGTCTTCTGTCCGTCAGAGCCCTGGCAGCCCCCGGCGCCGTTGATGGCCTGGCCTCCCGCGCTTCCCTCAGGAGCGCGTTGCTGCCGGACTCGCAGGGCTCTGCGCTGCTACAACGGTCCGCCATGGGTTGCTCTGGGCATCAACTGATGTCGCTGTAGTGTCTGTGATCGGGAGGTCCAATGGTTCGAGTCCCCACGGAGGCAGAACTTTCGACACAGGTCACATAGCTAGATGGAATTCAGCCGCTGTTGGGAGGAGGATTCTAGCGGCCGGCTGCTCTGATCGGAAGTTTTTCGTGATTTCTCCGATCGACACCAGGCGAATGCTAAATCAGTACCCTAACAAACGGCCCCTGATCTGCGCGCAATCTTCCTTGCCCTTACCTGCATTCACACTTACACATGCACTACACACGCCCATGCTAGTAGACCAGTCGAGAGCTTAGGGCGTGCCCCGCTGCAGCGTCGCCCCCGCTGGTGCGAGATACCTGGTTGGCAAAACCCCGCTAGCCGACGGTAGGTCGGCGGGGAAGACCACTGCCACCTCCCGCGATAAAAAATGCTCTACACTTACGGGACTGATGACCTTCACTGTTGACGCGTCCGGAATCGTTAATGAAGCAGTTAAACCACATGGAAGGAGAGGCGGCACGTGAGTGAAAATGAGCTGCGCACCGAATGCAATTCGACGAGCTTGAAATAAAACGTTTAATGGCTTTGCTGGCTTATTAACGCAAAACAAAATCCATGCGACCCTCTTGTTTGATAAGATTACGTCAACCGTCCTTTAAATGAAACCGGCAGTAAATCTACTTGGTTGAGTTATCAATTACACCTTTACTGTTTGTGAGTCGACCAGTAAATGAAAGAATATCCTCAACCAGACCATCATCTCGAGGGTGCAACCCCCAACTCCACATTGACTGGACACACCGCACCTCCCCAGAGGCGCCTTTCGCGTCCGATGCGGGCAGCGGAGGCGGCTCCGCCGGCCCTTGGGGCGGCCGCCACGCCCACCGCACGTTGGGGCAACGACCCGAAAAGCTGGCCAAATAAAAAATCCTCATCCAAATTCAATGAAACTTTCTATACAATGGTTTTGGGGCACATCTTATGATTCCAATGTTAACATGGAAAAAATGGCGGATTAAATATTGAATAACATCTAAAAATGTTTCAATTTTCATAAGCATTTGTAGACAGTTTTATGTGTTCGGTGATTCAGATTCCAATATAAATATTGCAAAAAATTTACAGATTAAAAATTTATAAAAATATTTCAGTCAGTAGAATTATAAGGCTGCTCAAAACAGAATATCAACTAATATCAGTTTTTTTTTGACTTTTCAATAGTTAATTAGTAGAGAATGAAGTTTTCACAAATTTCGTTGTGGAACTCTGTGGAACTTAACACTTTTTTCGACTTTTAAAGAGACAAAAAGAAGTTAACTGTATCATTTTGTTTAAACATTAATTATTAAGTAATTTTTCATCACGATTTTCTTCCATTTTGAATGATGCAAATTGCTTCAAACCGAAACCTGCAGCTCAACGGCCACGTTTTGAATGATGCAGAACGTCACTGTGACGCCTCGGACCATTTCTAACCGTGGAATTAGACACTCTGGGAACCAGTCTACCCAACTGCTTACTTAAAATTCCCTAAATAAAGCCTCTTTTTGTTTTCTTGGACTTTTGGCCGTCGTGTTGAGATGTTGGCCCAACGTGCGGCGCCTGCGGACTTCGCCCATCGTCCGGGGTGGGTCTTCCCTTCGCCTGGCAGCCGTTCCGCAGATCGACGGCCGTTCTTTACGAAACGCCCCCTCCCCCCCCTCCCCCACCCCCGGCCACCACATCGCCCCACCCGCCCGCGCCCGCCTTTCACCCGGCCTCGCGCATTTGCATTTGCATCTCGCGAGGCGAACGCGCCGCCGCCCGGAAGAATTCTTTAGCCTGGGGCTCCCCGAAAGGCCGCGCAAAATCAAGTCGGGAATATTTTCGGCGCCACAAAGAAGGCCTGCACAATGATGTTGTGTGTTATATCATAGTCTCATTTTTACAGAGATTGAATCGCAGTGAATGTATTTCATACTTGTATTGAATATTTTTTATACTTGTAAACAATGTGTTTTAAATGTAGAAGCAAGGATGTTTCAATCTAATCACGTAACTGTTCGAAAAATGTTCCGTAAAACGAATATCTTCCGAAAAGACAAAAAAATTGAAACTTTGTATATTCGTTTTTAATTATTGCCTGCAAACGTTTAATATTTTCAACCATGTTATTGTTTTTACGTATGTGTTTCAAAAATCACGTTTTCGCTAATCGCAAGCTCAAAGAGTAAGTGGAATTGATTAATAAATATTGTAAAGGATGTGGAAGAATCACTTTCGTGTAGAATTGGAATTAGCCTGTCTTAGTATAAGGTATTTTTACAAGGTAAGGTGTTCCATAAATAATTTGTAGACAGAAAAATGACTTAAACAATTCTTTATTTCATGAGTCCCGAAACTGTTGGGAATAAAGTGACAAGACTAATGAAATAAAGAATTGTTTATGTCAATTGTCTCCCTATAAATTACGTATGAGACTGCTTACCTTCAATATAGTAAACAAACTCCCTGTTTAAAGATGTGCTAGGTTTTCCGCCAACAAAAATAATATTAACAAAACTCCTAATGATCTACATCGAACTATTACGAAATGAAAGATGATCCCTTACCCATTACCTCATTAGGTACTAAAGTTCTTCGTCATATATCTATAATTTACATTTCACATTCATTTTACTATTAGTTTCAAACTAACCTTGCAAGCTTTAATAGAATATTGTATAAGTCATACAAACTAGTTGTAATCGTTCAACATAGAGTGGAGTAAGGATCCTTAAATTTGAAAATTATACTATACGTGTTGCTTATATTATACTTACATACATCAGCAAAAAATGCAGCTGAGCAAACACCAAATGGTTTTGCAGAAAGTAGCGTGCAATGCTCGAGATCTCTTCTCCAACCAAACGCACGACCGAATTAGATGGCGCAGGGCGCAAGTGAGGTCGCTGCAGTGCCTCTGGCCGGGAGGTGCTGCGCTTCGCATTCCGACGCTGGCTGGGTTTCCGGCGCTTGTAAGCTACGTAGGTGGAATTCAACCGGCGACTGCACGAGAATTCCAACGGCCGCCTGCTCCTGTCGGTGCTTTGCCGAGATATCCTCCATCAGTTCCAGGCAAAACTGACCAGGCATAAACCCCACCAAACAGCCAAGGACCTTTCCATCCTCGTTCGTGTCCTTACACACAGTCACACAAGCACTACACTACCAAACTTATCGGGAGACTTTTCAGGAGCTCATAGGTGGTCCGGGCTGGGGCAGTGCGCTGCTAAGGAGATACCTCGAGGAGGAAATCCCGCTAGTCGACGCGTCCCTCGGATCCGAATCTTCCGTTGCAGCTGGAGATGAATACACCGCCACCGCCCGGAATGTAACATGAACAACACTTACGACCTAATGCCCCCAGCAACGACACTCCCGGGAACCCCAATCAATCCATTTTTTCTCACTCTTGCTGATGCACAAGACGGAAGGTTATGTGCGCGAAAACACTGCGCATTTTCGGAAAAAACTCTTGTACAGGGCTCTGGCGTTTAAAAATTGGATAAATACAGATACTAAATTGAGAAGAAAAATCCTCTATCACGAGGTGTTGCCAGGATATGGTTTATGGGTACGTGACACCCAAAAATCGAATGACCGCATAACGTTCGTCGGTCGGTAGGTCGGTCGGTCCATCCGTCCGTTTGTGAACTGCGCTATCTGCTAAACCGTTCAGCTGATTTTCACCAAAATTGATTTTCCGCTATTGATGTGGCTGATGTCGCGGGTCTTTGAATTTGAAATCGATATTTTAATTTTGGGAAGTACTTTTCATGAAACAATTGGGATCTTTTCAAAAGTTTAAAAAAAATGACTTCATTGTTTTTAGTTAAATATTTTTGATGGATACTGTGAAAGACGTTTAAGAGAATACTGCCGGTCTCATGATCGTTAAAAACTCTGAATTTTCGAAAATTGCGAAAGTTCTAAATGTTTTCGGCGTCTTCCTGCAACTTCTATTTTGAAGATAGAGAATTCCCTTGAAATAAATCTGTTCCTTATAGGTAGATTTTGAAATAAGGTCGTGTGCAATTTTTCGAAAATTCGAGTCCTTTTCGCGTGCGGTAGCGTCAATGTGCGGGCGAGCAAGTGCGCGCTGTTTTAGCGCCTGGTTTCCGCTCCGCGCTTCCAGCCGGCGCGACGGTCGCTGCACCGCTGCGTGGCGCTCTTCGCTGCCGGCGGACGCGCCTATCGTCCTACTGCCGCCTGCGCAAAGCCTCCCAAACGACGCGCGCTATGACAAATGGCCGCGCGGTGTGGCCTCGCAGCAGCCGGGACGCAAGACGCGAGGCGCTGTGCGGGAGCGGGCGTATGTCGGGCGGCTGCCACCGAAACGGACGCGCCCGCCGCCGCCGCCGCCGCGCCGCTCCACTAAATCAGCGGCACGTGATCGTTTCTTTATTCCCTCATAAATCGACCTCGCCGAAAGCGCATTCATGCGTGACGACGACAACGAAGTAACCCACTTTCGAGACCAGCCTCTTCGCAGAGAGGATAAATGTGGTATTGCTCAGGAGCCATTAATAATAAATAACCCAGCGTATTTATTAACATTTTTTTGCAAGTGTAACTATTTTAGGTATCTAAAATGTAATGTGGGATGTGCCAACATTAAAGTGCAGACATATTATTTCTTTTTTAATTTTTTTTCGTAGGATGATCTATTTATCTCTCATACTCGACTGAGACTTGTATCTTGGAAATTCGAAAAAAACATTAAGTTACATATTATGTTAGAAAATTTTTTGAATCATGTAATTGTGATGCAGTGTTGTAGAAGAACAAATGGAAATCATAGGCAACACAGTTATTTTGTGAATACTATCCGTAATTTACCAAAACAAATTTTATTGAATATTTTTTGATGATTGTATTACGGAATCAATTCTCTAAATGATTTCTAATTTTCTAAATTTTCTTTTTAGAAAATTGATTGTCTCAAAATTAATTTGGAAACTTACATGAAGACAAATGTTATTGATAATCAAAACACCAACTTTCCCGTTTGAATTTCATCTTACTTTCTCATTTTCCGGTTCATTCATCATATATAAAGCTCTATTCGGCGTTGATATTCAAATTGTCTGAGGACAGAGCTTTCTTTTCTTGCCATCCGATATTGAAATCTCTAATTGTGCAGAGTATTCTGCTGACCTGGTAACATGGAGCTGAATGTCAATGTCAGCGAGAGGAGTGTTCTTTCATTTTCGATTGCCGGAAACGAAAGCAGCTTTTGTTACCTTTGCTTCGCTAAGAAAGTTGATCTGATGTTAATTACCCCTCGCTCTCTGTCTCCACATCTCGCCCTCCGCCCATTGTTCTTCTCGGCATTATATTTCTGCGCAGCGTCGCTTCTGCGAGCTTTTGTTCTACACCGGCTGCAGATCAAGAGGACAATGAGAAAGCCTAACTAGAGCTTGCGGTACGAAAGTTGATTTTCTGTACTCTTTCACGGAAAAGACTGAATTGAAGCTTTGATTTTCAATTATCTTTCTGATTCATTTGCAAAACTGCTGAAAAGGATTTGTTGGTCTTTGTACGCAAGAATGGGCAGTCAATAATACGACAGCAAAGATATAAATAAAATTCACAAAAAGCAAAAGACGGCAATTGAATTTCTGAATTTTGAATAAAAATTGGAGAAGTTGAATGAAATTTGTTTTCTTCCTGCTGTGGTAAAAAAAGATAGTTTTGTATTACATAGTCGTGTGAATACGAGAGTAAAATTCCTTTATTATGATAATACAATAAGAATGTATTGAAATATGTAAAGAAGAGGCTTTAAAGCACCTATTGGACGTACAAACCGAAAATCACCAAAAACTGACCTTGCACAAGGCCACATATTATTGTTGTAAGGGTAGGTATTGAGTGAGTTCTAGTGAGGCCATAATGCTCAAATTGTGGATTGCAGTCAGATTTAATTTTTCACCAGGGGAGTTGTGTTGCATCCCAAAGTGGCGTTTCTACTGTTAATGTCACATAATATCATTGTTGTTGTTGTTGCTTCTAAAAATTTTTGGTATATTTTTCAACGAAATATTTTATCAGGGGGTTTGTTAGCAATTATGGTCGTTATGGTTGTACCGAGCCAAGTGGCTCAGGGCGTAGCGCGCTGACTTTGCATTCGGGAGACCCGGGTTAAATCCCGTGCCGGCCATTCTGAAAGGGGTTTCATGGTTTCACTCGGTCATCCAGGCGAATGCTGGGATGGTTCTACTGAAAGGCCACGACCGCCAAACCGGTGTCGCTAGCCGAATTCATTTATTTCGTGAAATCATGGTGGTTAAGTGAATTCGAGACACCGCTGGTTCCTGGTTGGGTGACTGTCTAGGAACGGCGGATCTAACGGCTCCGACGCCAATTGCCCTTTACGGCCCTTTGTATAACGGCTAAAACAAATTATGGTAGTGTCTTTGTTTTTTATTTTTTTGTTACTCTAGTTTCTATGATGTTGTTCGTAGGGCTGTTTATTGGCGTATGTCTTGTATCTTTGTGCTTGTCCTTGTATTTCTACTCTCCCTGCGGCCGTCGCTGAGAGACGGTCGCTGCGGTGGATAATAAAGCCTGCTACAGAAAACTTGATTTGTGGTAACAGGGGAGTTTCTGAAATACAAGCCATTTTTATTTTTTTTCTCGTTATAAAATATCGTAATTGATTTTCTAGCCTCTTTATACTGTTCTCGTTACAGCTCTGTATGTGTGTTACTAGGTTTTTGTTTATCGAGAGCTGATTGTATTAATATTTAAATGTGTAGAATGAGTGTTTATTAGTTGGTTGATCATTCTTGTTAATAGCTGCCCTTAGTGCAGAGGGAGGTTGGAGTTCATTTGCAAAACAAGATAACTAAGCCTTTGAGTACTTGTTGTGCAGGGATTGTTGGGGGAAGGTTGCGTTGAGTTTTGGTCATAATACTTGTTTTTGACTCGGAAACTTTTCTAATTTTAAACGTCTATTGTCGTCGGTTATCACGCTTTGATTGACGTTTTAACAATATATGATAAACTTCGCAACTTTCTTCAATTGCTGGGACGGCGCCTCGCCGATGGAAGATGCCTGGTCGGGGAAACCCCCGCTAGCCGACGGTAGGTCGGCGCCGGATCTCGCCCTCCAGCGGGGGCTTCGGAACACACACTCACGGGACTAATGACCCTCGTAGTGTACGCGTCGGGAATCACTAACAGTCCATTTGTCCAAATGGCTGTGCAGCCTTTTTTAAAGTTAATGCATTTAGGAGTTGTTTTCCTTTTTACTCGACTGTGCATTCTGAATAGGGGTGGTTACCAAGCATTTAACACATTTTGTGAGGCGACCACAGTTAGCTTGAATGTGTTCAAATCTCTGACAATTTTTACATTTGATTGATAGTTCGTCGTTGGATTTAGGAAAGTCTTATTGGACTATATAAAAATCTATCTAGGGGTAGAATTTTCTTTCCCTTACTATTGTCGTCTAAATCTACAGCACAGTTGTAAATGGTTTTGTGTCTTTACCGTGAAGGCGAGTTTCTTTGATTTCTGTTGTTTTTTTCAAGCGTTTGGAAGATTGTTTCATTTCATAATGTGTGCATCTTTTATTACACTTGGAAATGTTTTTATGCTTGAGTCGCGAAATGTGTGATCTTTGCGGTTATCGTTTTTCAGAATGTGTTGTTGTTATCATTAAAGAGAATTTATTCACTGTTTCCGCTAAAGTGGTGTGCGTCTTTTTCAGCTTCATTGTTTAGTGCTTCGTGCTTATTTGAAGAAGAGATAACAAAACGTGTCACAAAATATTGTTTGCCCTTTGGATTAGCTTTGTTCTGTTGGGGTGCACTATGATTCAAGGGCGTCCAATTACAGAGTTGGCTGTTTTGTACTTGCGTTTGAAGATCCTCCAGTTGCTGTTCAAATTATTGGCGCTGTTCCTGGAGTTTATAATGCTGTAACTGTATTTACTGATGTTGCAGATTGATGTTGAGCTGCTGATATTCTAATGAATAGTTCACGGGGTCGTACAGATTGTTGTTCAGGGCCTGCATCGCCATTTCGATGCTCTGCCCGGAGGTCACAGCACATTTAATTACTTACATTCACCACTACTTAAACAGTGAGAAATATTAACGTGTTGTCGATAATGACTTCGCAATCATTCTAAGCCCACTGAGAGCTCAACTTAACACCTGTCTCAACTAAGAAGGAAGCACTGCGAACAAGATCCCTCACTACCAGTGATAGAACTGAACTCCAGAATTTCATACTCGCAAAATGAAATGTCATTTTACCTCTCGTGTCATAAATAACTATTAAGTAAAACAAAATGTGTGACCAATATTATGTAGCGCTATACAAAGAAGAGGTTGGTTTCAGACACACTGTAATACGGCGGTGTTTTATAAGAAACATACCACCTTTGTTATATTTGGGGGGGGGGACGATTCATGGACGTGTTTGTCTCGTACTGCTTGCGAGTACTATTCTACTAGTTTCTGTAACGTCGCTGGATGTCGTGCGGTGTCCTTTTCATGATACTTGGCGCGCTATTTGTTTCATATATTTTGGAATTTTCTCCCAGTGTGTCACGTGGCGCATTAATGGGCATTTTCGTCATAGTTACTGAATTCAACTTATTTTTTTCTGTGTCGGTTTATTCCTAAAGCACTCCTAACAATACAATGCACACATTTTAGTGATTTTTAAAATTTAGTAACATTGTTACAAGCATGAAACAGTTGGTATCTTTTTCATACCACTGTGCATATACTGCTAACATCTCTAACCTATCTTGAAACAATGTTACATTCCGACACCGATCAAGCTGCTTTTATTTTCCTTTTTACGTTTTATATATTGAATAATGTACTGCACTCGCTATTTATCACACACACAATTCAAATTTCAGAGAAATTCAGAGAAAGAACAAGACTTGATTTCAAGATTATCACAAATAAAATTAATATTATTAATAACAATATTGATTTGTGTATTCACTGTAATAATTTTTTGACCAAATTAATATTATTAATAATAACATTAATTTGTGTGTATTTATTGTGATATCTTGTAAAATTTGTTTCTTTGAGTAGTATTTTCGTAGAATGCTAAAAGGTAACAATTTGAATCCGTTTGTTCCTGCAAAATTGTTTTTATTTCACATAATTATGTAGGTCAAATAAATTATTTAATTATAGAAATAAAACCTACTACAATCGCACTATTACTGCTCCTATTTCCATTTTAAAACCTCTGTATTCTCTACAAGAAATCATTACTTTCAACTTTATTGAAACTAAAAATTAATAATCTTCTACTTCTATAATAGTCTGTTAATAGACTATCAATATCCTATTTCTAAAAATTAATAGTATATATAGTAATTATTACGTGATTCATCAGTGTTTCTATTCTTTTCATTTAAATTAACTTAACTAAATGTTTACGTTCACTTTCGTATGATGAGACAGTACCGTATTAATAAATATACTGTATACGTATTAAAATTGTAAAAAGCTCTGAAAATTCCGTGGTGCAGCATTTGACATTCGAAGCTTATGCCATGAAAACATTGCTCCGTATACGATCCTATATGCGCCCATTAAAAGAGCATTAAGTCAGCTAATTTTGAGGAGAGTGTACGCATCGTTTTCTAGTATCCATTCCTTGCTGCAAACGCCAAGCGAATTGTTTATAGGTGTTTATCTTTGTTTTAAAAATATTAGATTGCCGATGGGATCATTCAGTATCGTGAAGTTCTTATTTACGTATCACCACATCGCAGTTGTCGTGTAACTTCACGTAGCTTTTTATATTCTTCTTTACACTATAATTTAATTAAGGTTTACTTAATAATACGCAATTTTACTAAAACTTGTTTGAAAGTATTTTTATTTGTATAGCAAAACATGTTAATTCTCTGTGTTTTAGTGAAAATTTTGCTACACATTTGCATCGCCTTTGGCTTAGAATGTTTTGTTGCTGTTCATTTTGTTGTTCTACCTAATTATATATTTTCTCTCTAATACTTGGTTACGTTGTGTTTTTAGTATTTCAGCTGTAAAGTTTTTTCACCCTTTTTTATCATACTTAACTTTTTACAATACAAGAGTTTATAATAAGCATAGGTAACTATGCCTTCATCTTGCAGTCATGTAACTTTTGACACATTTTAACTCAAAAACTTTCGTTTGGTTTTCAAACATGTTCATGCAGTGCCTGTGTTAGGTAATAAAGGAATAAAAAGGAAAATGTATTTTTTTTACTTTTTGTGTATCATTAAAAATATGAAATTTTTTCCAATCAGTACTTACTATCAAACTTGTCGCAGATTTTTAAGGGTGGAATTATATCTTGAACGCCATCCTTCGGGAGGGAAGTGAGTTGTTCCATGTTACAGATCTGCTATTAATAGGCATTCATGTCCAAATAATGTCTCTGAGAGCAGGTTTATGAAGTCTTTCATCGTCGTACCGACACCTTCTTTTGCTCCTAGATGGCGTCGTGGCCTTTCCCCCACATTACACCACTAACGTCCCACAGCTAGTAATAGAGCAAAAAGAACACCCCCAGTTAACGGCGGGAAAAAACAGCTAGATCTTTGGAATCAAATGATTTTGACTGTATAACGAGTGACTATTTTCCACAAGAAAGAGTGGAAACATTTGTTATTTTCAGGAATTGTGTTAATAATAGAGACCGAGATTAGATTTCTACCTGCAACAAATTTAACTAGCGAACCCGTGCGCAAACTCTCGCATGTTAATCCCCCACCCTTTCCCTCTCTATTTCCGTATCCTTTCCATTAATAAGGAAAGTTGTTAATGAAACGTGTTAATTTGTTAAAAGATGTGTAAATGTAACTTCGTACTTACACAATATAAAAAAATAAAAACAATGCCATTGGCGTTGGAATCAAATTTTCAATAAAGGTTTATTCAGTAATATAGAAATATGTTCTTCTAACAATTCACTCTTCCTTAAAAACTTTTAAAGTTTCTGGACAGTTAGCTTTTCGCTTTCTTTGATAGTTACAAAAATATTAGAAAAGTGTTTTTACTTTTGAAAAAGACAGGTAAACTTCTACATGCGAAAATACAGGATGGGGCATGTACAACCCTACTATTTGCAATCATATTTAACTTTCCTGGATTTGTTTTGAGGAATAGAGGGGGTTTTGGAAGGACACGGCGCCAGCGTGCTGGGGAGGAGCGAAAATTGAAAAACTATTTGTATACTAAAAACATTGGATTAAGTTATGTGTTTTGATTTTTGCTGTCTATTTATTTCAAGCTATTTTACTTTAGTTAGTTTAAGAAATTTGTTCTTTGAGTTTTTTGTATTCTTTCTGATTTTTGTGTTCTTTGTGTTTGAGGACACAGGGAGTGACAAACTGAATTTTTAAAGAAACGTGTGACACAGGTGAGGAAGAAGAATGTTTACTGGAACTTGTAAGTTGGGGGATTATTTTAGATTCCACGTGGTCGTCCTCTTGATGAAAGCCAGGCGATGAAACATAATTATGAAAGGGAAACATAATGATAATTTCTCATTGCTCAATGCATTGAGAATATTCATGTTTTCCCTTCTCAGATCTGTTTGAAAATCTAATGTATTTGCTCAAGCAACCTTGGCTTACTTGAATACTGATGTTCAAATTGCTTCTTGTTGGCTGTTTGTCTCAATGGTTGTTGACTACCATTGCTTAAACAAATGTGAACTACTTTTCTGCACTTTCTGCAATGGAAAGCATTTATTTGTACAAATTGTACATACATTCTGAAGTACTGTCTAAAGAACTTCTGAAGACAGATCTGATGAGGTGTGTTGTCTGTAGAAGAAATGTCGGATTTGATTGACCAGGAGTTAGTCACGGGAGTGGCTCACGTTATCCGTCTTATAATACGTACCTTCTAATGCTCAAATAGTTCTACTTTAGTTCAGAAAACTTCTCAAAGAACCTAAAATGGCATCTAATGTATCATGTTTTATTTTGCGAGACATGTAGAAGAAACCTATTTTATAAGTGTAACATCGCGCATTCACAATTTTCATCTTTAGAAAATCCATGGATCTGAGCCGCCAACTTCAGGCACAAAGGCAGTTGAAAGCCAGTACCCTATCGCCTAACCCTTATCAGCAATTAAGGTGACGTAAAATATACGTGGGTCGGAAGTGTAAGACACATGTCCATTTTTGGCATAAATGAGATTTTTGGGACAATCATATGAGTTTCTTGTCCTCTATCCAAAGGTATACATCACTACTTCCTACACCAAGAACTGGCAGAGTTACAGTGCTTTTAAGTAACACTAAGTCCACGTCAATGTCTAAAGTAACACCTCTTCAAACTGCTCTCCTGTAAAATGTAATTGTGACCTGTAGTTATTTATATGATCGCTGGTGAGGTAAATACCTTCGAATAAATAAATGAAAGATGTTTCCGGTATTGAAGTATATTTCATCTTAAGATCTTTTAGCATAGCGATCTTTAGCAGAACTAATATGAAAAATAACACGAATACATGAAATAAAAAATGAAGTATAAATTATACAAATTAGTTACTGAATATTATATACAACATAATACATGATGAACATTATACGCTAGATGTTGGGCCGCGCCGCCCTACCTCACCCCACACGCTTTCAGCCGACGCTCTGTTCTCTTAAACAAGCCACATTCCCAATTAAACTTCGTTTTTTGCCTAGGCGCTGTGAGGTTTGTACGATCCACTTTGCTTACGCATCTGGCAGACTATGTCAACATTTTGTAGGATGTAGTTGAATAATAAAAACAAATTTCGTCATTTCCCCGCCTTCAAATTACCGCGAGAGGGGCAAGCGCCCCTTCGGTCGACGGAAGCCGCGTCTGCGTTTGAGGAGCGAAGAGAGGCCCGAGAAGTAATTGGTCAAGAGGAGGTATTGATGACATCTTTAATGTTACACTTTGCATACAAATTAGGTACTATTTTCTGAAGAATATGAATTGTTACTGCACTAAATATTACTTTCTCTCCACGGAGTAGGGAGAAAGTTATGTAATGCTCCGTTAAAAAACGGCAAATATTTGGCAGAAAACTTTTATTTCAAGTCCCTGGTAACGAAAAAGATGATACGTTCAATTGCTAGATTTAGAAAAGAACCTATAACATGGTGTATCCTGAATCTATGTTTCGCGGTACTTGATACCAAACAATTGAATGAAGGCAAATCTTCTATCGGTCCGTCCGTCTGTCCGTTTGTGGACAACGCTAGCGGCTAAGCTGCTCAGACGATTTTCGCCAAAATTGGTATTCTTCAATCGATCTGGCTAATGGTGCGGTCCCTTGAATTTGAAACGGATGTTTTAATTTTCGGTGCTACTTTACATGTAGTCCCAGGGTTATTTTCCAAATTCTCAGAAAAAGAGTTCCATGGTGTTTTATTAAATGTTGTTATTTGATGGTGTAAAAGACCTTTAAGAGAATGGTGCAGGTATCATGTTCGTTAAATTCCCTTATTTTTCGAAAATTGAAAAAGCTCAGAACTTATCCGGCGTCTTCCTACAATTACAATTATGAAGGTAGATATTTTACCCTTAAAGAAATGTATTCCTTAAAGATAGATTTTGAAATACGGCGATGTACTATTTTTCGAATATTTGAGTAGTTTTCGCGTAACTTTGCATGAAAATGCGAGTGAGAAAGTGCGTGCAGATTCAGTACTACGAGGTTTTCAATAAGTATTACGAAGGTTACCACTGTTGCCGCTGATGGCTCTGCTTTGTACTTTCTTTACGCGTAAACCAAAGTGTGAAGCATTATATTGTCATTCTGTTGATTTCGGCCTCGGATTAAAAACGCAATGCGGAGAATCGTGAGGGAGATCAATAAAAGTCACCAGGACGCCGTTTTTCCCGTTAGTGGGAGCAACAAACGATACGAAATTAAATAAATTTACAACACATGTCGCTTAACAGATTCGTACTTACAGGTAATTAGTTGTAATTGTTATACCTGCCTTGTTTAGAAAATTGTAGTTTGAATGTTTGGTTTCCTATATAATATAAACCGTGTTACGCACTTCCTGTATATTTAGCTTGTATTGTTATTGTGTGTTTATAGCCTTGGATCGGGTCAAATAAAAGGCTGACACATTTGAATTGTAAAACAAATTGCCTTTTAATGTTCTACCTCACTATTCTCAATATGACACCATTATATTCATTCTATTATGTCATTTTGTTATTCTACATGGAATTAAAACACATTGCCTAAGATCAGTATTTTTAAAAGGGGTTTAAGAAATTTTTTTCACATTTATTTAGTGCTACTTTTTACAAACTCATTTCGCGAAGTTCTACTTTCCAATCAATAAACAGTAAACAGAAGTAGTTACTTCCATGCATGAGTGCTCAAAATGTAATGTTCAGTCTGGCCATGTCCCGCCAGTTAATTCCCAGTTTATTGAAACAGTTAAAAAACTCCGAACGAGTGAATGGGCTATAAAAGAGTGGAAAAAACAGAGATCGGAGAAGGGGGAGAAAGAAAGAACACCCTGTGATCGTTTTGAACGAAACAAGCTAGTTACACAGCTTGTATGAATGAGCTGAGAGCGACATCCTGAAAAATAGCTAAAAGAAAATTTACGAACAAAATTCTACTGGGCATTCTCGTTCCAGCTCTCGTGCTGTGAGGTTCGCTGTGTTGTAATTAAGTGAATCTCAGTTTCGCGAGTGAAGTGTTTGTCTACTGTGTATTTATTAAGAACAACTCCAACACAAAAATGAGTAAAATTACGAACTGTAGAACCTAACAACTATCTGTGTGGCTGCTCTCGTGCAGCCACAACGAATCCTGCGGATGTTAAACACTAACATAAAACGAATTCAACTAGAACGATCTACAGTACAAGATGAGAAATCTTACGCTCTAGTAGCAATGCATTCCCTTCAAAAGAACAAGCAGTGATCATTGAAGCTCATGAAGGTATTACCATTACAGAAAAGAAAAGACAGTACAAAATCTCTCCATGGACAATCCAGGATATTGTAGCAGAACTATCTTTAACAAAGCATCAAGGAAGGCAACTAACTGAACAATTTTGGGGCCACAAATTCACCGAACTTAAATACAACTACTACCAAGTATACGCCAACGGAACAAAGAATGATCAAGGAACCTGGGCCCCAGCAATCTCAAGTGAAGTAGTAGTCAAATATCAACTTCACCATTATGCCTGCCAGGCAACCGCTGATCTTTGTTCCGCGTTAAAAATTAGTAATCAAATCCAAGATAACTATTTTCTTATTCTATGCAGTTTCCTAAGTACATTGCATAATGTAAACAAGAATACTACCAATTCTATAATGAAAATCATCGTGCATGAAATGTACCATGATATAAACACTTAAGAAAAGAGTATGAAGCTGGTGTGGTATCCAAAGTAAATTAAATGTACTCGGGAAGTAACAGACCATCTGGTCAGGATAACAACGAATCCTGAAGACTCCAATTCAACATTATCGGCATCCAATACATTCGAAAATTTATTAAAACACACTGGAAAAGCAATGCAAGATAGATGGAATACCAGTTGGAAAACTTTAAGATTCAGTGCCACTCATAGACAAATAAATAACTTCTGTAGCCTCAAAAGTAAAAATCACCTAACAGAAAAGAAGAAGTGGCTATTACACGGATTAGAACTGGACCCTGCATTCTTAGCCACTTATATTTATTGGAAAGAAACACAGCCCCTATATGTGACCACTGTAATATTCCTATTAACATATCCCACATCATTGACCAATAGCTCCTACATAACCAACCCAGACACAAATACCTTCATGTGGGCCCAGAGTTAATTCGTAAGACTATTGACTATCAAGATAGAGTGATCACATTGTGTAAAGGCATGAATATATTCATCAAAATTTAGTTTAAAATTATACTAGCAATGTCAGTTTTAACTGTAATACTCAATTATTTGCTGTGACTTCCTGAATGTCTGTAACCGGTTATTAAATACCCAAAACTTACATATGTGAATAGAAACTAAAATTGACGAAGATTAATGTAGGTTAAATCTTAGTATTATACCCATATCTGTACCCTCTATTAATTAATAACTACGTATTTAGTATTGTTAAATCAATGTACCAGTTTAGTGTCGCTAATGACCTCGGATGTCGATGCGACTATAAATAAATGAAAAAAATTATTCTGCAATTATAATTTGCTATTGCTTTCATGGAATTCTTTGCAGTGATTTTAATGAAGTATATGAGAAAACAATTTGAAAGAATATATTCTCTTATGTGTAAACTCTAAGTAATTATTTAGCCCCTAAACAGCTCATATCGATATTTCATCGAGAGAAAATTATAAAATTATATTACAAAATTCGAGCGTCTACATCTTTAGGATCCAACTCTCTCGAATCTCTTTATCTTTCCCGTGAGTGTTACCTCATCTTTGTACCTAGCGATATAACTTCATGTAAGGTCATGCATTCCCAGAACATCCCTTTGAATTAGTATTGACAGAATGAAATTTTTGCACTTAACAGCCTCTATCTTCACAATTCTGCTGAGTAAATCTAGTAATTAGATTTTCTAGACAGTGTTTTACATGAAAGAACATGTGTTACAGTCATAATTATCATAGAGTCATTATTATCACGAGTTCTTTGGAAATTGTCGATAAATTCCAGACTCCCTTAGCGAAATGGAGGTTTATCTGAGAATTTCCAAAGCACAAGTGGTATTTAATAGGACTATTCCACGAGTAAAATTATGTTCAGAAATTGAAAAAAAGACGCTAAAAAATGGCACTTTGAAAAAATGAGCTAAATCTTGAAAATAATTGAAAGCTATGTTAAAAAAGCACACGTATAGTATTAGACATCGATATATACCGCCTCCTAAGACACATGAGTCACATTTTATGATTGGCCAGTAGGGAGAAGTGGTAAGAAAAATTGGATAGAAATAGCAATAACCTGTTTGAGATAGACCGTCCTGATTAGGGCATTTTGTATACGCAGTTAAACGCTATTGGTTATAATTTCTCGAGTGGAATAGTCGCAATAACGTATCCGTATTTAGACGACACTTTTTGATAAATACGACCTTTGTTGTCTGTTCTGATACGAAAGGATCGCCGCATAACGAATGCTTTTATTGGCGCCAAAAAGACTTTTTTTCATATTTTTTTATATTTTCGGTTCCCTAATAGTAGAAATCAATTGAGAATATTTTAAGGTTTTAAGAATATAATAGATTAGTAAATCTGGTTCTATGTGCGAATTTTCAGTTAAAAATCTCGCGCTATCTTGAGAGAATGTCGTATGAGCGTTTCTGAAAATTAGTAAACGTGAGCCCATTTTCACTACAAAATTTAGAGTTTTCGAGTTTCATAGCAAATAATTATTGGTCCTCACAGACGTTATAATGTATTAAAATGTCTGTATTGAAAATATTAACGATTTGAGAGATTTGAGAATTATGTTTTTGATTTTTTTAAATATATCGAACTGAGGTTCTCGTTATTCATGCATTTATAACTATCCGTTCAAAAAATTTCGACTTTTTTTCGAAAATTCTTTTTTTTAATATTTTCCAGGGTTTTTACAAAATTGCGCCAAAATTCCTAATATTTTACTTAAGTTGCATGGCATTAATTATAGATGTAATTGTGCAGAAAAAATTTCAATTTAAACAAACATTTCTATCTTTAATATTGTTGTTGTGGGGAGAGAACGAAACTTTTTTAAACTTTTCACTTTTTCAAAAATTCAGATAAACCAACGAAAATGAGATATGGGCCGTTTTATATACACTTTTTCTGTTCTATCCGAGAAAAAAAGAGCAACTTTTGAGAAAAGTTTGAAAATGTTGAGTTTATGCAAAGTACCCTCCACTAAAATATCCATTTTGATGCCAAAGGGTCGCAAGATCAGCCAGATCGATTGAAGAATACACATTTTGGTAAACATTTTGTCTTCAGTTTAACCGCAAGCGTTGTTCATACACGGTCAGAGGGGCAGACGTTTTGCCTAAAGGCAAGTTTTAGGTATCAAATATTCAAAAAACGTGGATTTTACTTTCTCGCTCTTACTTCGTAAGAAGAGAAAGTATTGAAATCGTGTGCCGGAAAACGGCGAATTATCAACAGAAGAAAAAATCTTGTTGTCGCGCCTAAAGAACGTCGGACGTAAAGAAAAATGGGATAAAATCCTCTTCCTATACAGTATGTCTCACCAACTATGGGCCCCACCCCATAACTTCTAAACGGTTCGCGATATTGAAATGCATTTTTCGCTCAACAATGTGGAATCAAGAGGCAAGTAATATCTGTAGAGGTTTGGTTCGTAATAATTTTTGTTCTCGAAAAATTTAATCATTTTTAATTTTTTAAATGGCACTATATAGTTTTCTTATCCACGACCATAAGACCATAAGCAATCAAGGAGCCTCGCCGCGAAGGCCATCTTCCGCAAAAGCAACAGGCGCGAGGGCTTCCACAAGAAATATTGCCCGTTTAATTTAAAATCCCGCATTGTACCTGAATCTACGGTGAGACTGACGATGGACCACGAGTCAGAGCGAAATTTTTACTCTTGGCATCTCGTCAAAATATCTCTTTCATTTAAGAAAAACGAATAAAAAATATGTCCGCAATAATACAATTCATCTTTACTTCTTCCATCAAAATAAGAATCGCTATCTACAATTAGTTTTCATTTCCACTTTATTCATTGGGTATTATAACTGCTCTTTTTATCAACAACTGTTTAGGTGCTGCAAATATTTTCGGTTCGAGTACCATGAAAGTTCACCTCTTTACTAAAAGAACATTATCCGGTAATTTTGTGGTATCTGAAACAAAAAAAGCTGAGGTACGAAATGTATTGTTATCATGGAAACAGTCTCATATCAAACTGTAAAATATCCCTTCTTCAGTGGGAACGGAACGGAATGGAGTGGGGCGTTGCTGGCACCGCCATGACGCATGGGCTAGTCGGCGGTATTTTTAATCGGAACCCGGTCAATGCCCTAACAACCGCAGAATACTGCGGTGAGCTGCAACAACCGCCTGCCTGCCGACGCGATCCGCTGCCAATCAATCAGTTTTCGGATATTGCCGACCGCGGCGCCTCCGTCGCCTCTGCGCCTCGTCGCAGCAACTGCCACCGAAAGCGGCGCTGTTTTGCCGTCGCCGATAACTAAACGCGCGAAGCGAAATATTCCAAAGCGATTTTTCGCTTCTTTTGTGCGTTTCCAAATCAAATCCTATACACGCGTTATCGTCTTTTCGCTTGTGAAAATATTAGAATGTTTACGGTGTACGTTGATTTTGAAACTTGTAATGCCTGCCGCAATGGCGTGGTAACATTGAGTCAGTTTCTTTTGTAAAGGGATTCTCTGAAGCCTTTGACGAGGTGTATCTAATGTAATGTAGTTGCGCGCACATTGAAAAAGAATAAAAAAAGTTGTTTTCACAAATGCGTTTTAGATAGCTACTCTTCAATTATGCCCTGTTGCACTGGATGTATTTCAGAACGTGTATATTAATAGAAGTATTTACAATATTTTTTTGGAGCACAATGTTATAATTACCTCTTTTTGAAAGGGATTTCATGTGGAAAGTGTTACGAAACCCGGGAGTGGGCGCGTGGGATGTCTGATTCACCAGCAATGTCTCGGAGCCCAGTGTACTTTTCGATGTGTTTATAATCTTTCAAGCTTCTCAAGGATATCTGTCGAAAAAATGATTATGCACCGAACTGGTCCCTTATGTTTCTACTGCTTACAGTTCTTTTCAAGAAATCTCGATTCAAAAAAATGTGACAGGGCATGGTGTCACTTTTTTTATCATGATAATATATATTATGATACATTTTAATAATTTACTATTAATATGATCATACTTTAATTTATTGTATTACATTGTAAAATATGTACATTGTATTATTTACGCTATTATATTTTTAGTTTCTTTCTCATGGTTTGTTACCTGCATGTGACGGGAAAACAGAAAAAAATCTATATCATTCTGATTAATGTGTGAAACTAGTAAACTTCTTTAAACCCATGACGTACATGTGTAAAATTACTTTGAAAAACAAATAAATCACTTACTGGTTCTAAAATCGTTATATAAACTTCAAAATAGCTGGACGTCTTTATTAAAGAAAGAAAAAATTGTATTACTTACTGTACTGCAAAGTGACTGAGTCACCTGGTGCCTTACTTTGTAACGAAATATGACGCTTTTATTGGCAGGTTAATTGAAAGGAATCACATTTAAATACATTTTAATTATTAAATTCAGAAATCGTTGTACACGAATGCACAAAATAAATAATTATGTAATTCGATTTTTATATTTCATAAAATTAAATATTCTTTATGTATATATAATTTATAAAGAGAAGATTCTTAATAAACGGTTTATACAGAAGTAATTCGTAATTTTCTTAAATTATATAATTACAAAAATAATTAGAATTAATTCAAAGAACTATACATCTCCAACATTTATCAAAATAATTAAATTTTGATACATAAAAATCACTCTCATTCCTATTCAAGATATCGTGACCTCTCACACGACCCGTTTCACCTCTCGGGCCGAATTCAATGGTGTAATCCTCAACATCATCAATACTGTGAGTGCTATTATCACGTCATGCCGGCGCTTGAAAGTTAATGACGTGAGGATGAAGTTGAGTGGAACGGTCGATGAGGGAGGTGCCGCGCCGCACGCGGGCAGTCGCGCTTGCTCGCGACCCAATGGGGCATCTCGCCCGCACAATCGGAGCGCCCGGACACCGCTGGACGCCCGCGCGCACATCGGGCAGTTGGGCACCCGACGAACCAGTGCTGCTGCCCATAGTTGAATACCGTGGAGACGACCTATTCAAGGAAACTCAAAAAAATTTAGACTTCTACGGCATGCAGAGGGGGTGAAAAATTACCACTGAATTGTCAGTGAATTTGTCAATGAATTGGTACCCCTTAAATGAAATTGTCAATAAATTTGTAGTGAGAATTGTTTTATCATTTGTGACACTTCTTTCTGATTTTTAGACAATTTTTTATGGACAATGTTAAACTGGACATCCTCTGAATCTTTTGAGAAGTTTTCACAACCTGCCGAACACCATTTCATGTGGGGTTGCTTACGAATCGCGGGCAAATGTCACGTGTGTTACATGAAATTTCTCACTGCATGTTCATTGGCAAAATGTTTCTTTTCTACCCCTCTACATGCCCTAAAAGGGAGTAACATTTATTTTCTAACTTCAGTTTTACGTTTTTGAATATTTTGATAATTCCCTGCTCTTCTCCCTGCCCTTCTCCCTGCCAACATAAAACTTAATTGCAACATAAAAACATTCTTAATGTTCTGGAATAACTTATTAAACCTCTCTTGTCGAAGATGAAACAATTCGAAGCAATTGTGCTCAAAAACATGTGGACCACATTTGGGAGAAACTGAACTTGGAACTGTTTGGAACTTTTGGTACAGAACACGTATAATTCAAAAGATTAACTTACTTTGCGTAAGTTAAAACTGAAATAATACGAGAGTTCCAAAAAACGGCGGTAGTTGTCACCCTGCATAGGAGAATTAAAAGCCATCTCCTCAACAAAATATTGTTTTCTTTACTTTAACAAACGCGAAACTCTGCAAAATACGGCAAAGCGCTTTTAAAGCTTTCTGAAAAATACAAAATTATAAATTTACCTTTCACTCTGCAATTCATAAAATATAAAAATTTTCTATCGCAACACATTAATATCCAATATGTGACACCGTGACTGTGGAGTCAAAACCGCAGTCCAAACAATTTTCGTGAATAACTATTAGTAACCTTTGGCAATGTTACTCAACAAGAAACTAAAGAAAATGTGAAATATTTAATATTTTTACTACCTCTACCATTGGTTGTTTGTGAACTACGAAGATAAAAATGAATTAAACTCCGACGTTTTTTACATAAAGGTTTGCCGTTCCCGTTGGAATTAAAAGCTGCATTGACCGAAAATTTCTGTTGCCTATTGAAACGAATAAACATTGTTTTGCATCTAGCAGTTGTCGAATGAATGGATAAAAATAAATTGACGTCTCTGGGGATTATCAGTAAAATATTCAGCGATTTTAAAGAAAATATATATTTAAAAAGGAATTAATTGAATAAATGGACTGACTGAACCGAATTGATTTAAAAATATCAAATAATGGAGACAAACTAAAAGCTTCTACCGACTGTAAAATGAGAGATGTGGATGACATTGTGAGCTTCCATATTACGCAAATAACAAATATTCTGACCTAGAATTCAAAAAAGCGTAATTAGAATTTTGTTTCAAAGAACGTGCGTTTTACATTCCAAATTCGAAAAGAGATTCCGAAACTGTTACAATTAAAATTAAGTTGTTCGAGAAAGAGAAAAGAAGACAAAATATACATAAAAAGTTCAGTTAAAAATCTATGTTTTAAAAAAGTTCCTCTATTTCAAATTGAGTTGATGAAACGAAAATTATTAAGTTTTCAAAACTAGTTGGGTAGGATAAATCATGTGAAGGATATGAAGAGGTATGAGTAGAGAAAGGACTTAGAATATTATGATATTATTACCCATTATCCTATTACTCATTTCCAGAATAAAGTGACAAGCGAAAGCATACGTGTATCCGAATATATTTTTAATTCATTGTGAATATTAGTGCAATTTACTAATGCAGATACATTTTGTTGCAGGTATGTTTGTGATGTATTTCGAAAAAGTTTAACCTGTGGCCACGGTAAGGTAATATTTTTTTATTTTTATACACACATTCTTTATTAGTTTTAATGCCCAACTACTCAAGTTTTATATTTCCGCACTTTCAGACATTAGACTACTTACATTTTATTTCCCTCGTTTACAAAATTGTTTTTAAGAGCATGGGGATGTTTGCCACCTGTGTTTTCACATGCTCTCCGACTAGACTGAAAGGAGAAGCAAACGATTTTTTTATTTCTTTCAAGCCGTATATTTTAAATTATCGTAAACGAGAAGGCCATTTTAGCAAGTCGTAAACCGCATCAACCTTCTTGTAAGGGAAGTTGAACTTCAGTCGACTTCACTCTTACTTTCAACTGAAGCACTTTGAGAGCCTTGGAGGCCAAAATTGGGAGACGACTCGACGTCACGAAAGCTTTTTTCAACACCCGGTTTTTCGTGCTTGTTTTTCGTGTGCGAAGCGTCTTTTTTTTATTGCGCGAAACATGGCGAGGTATGTGCAAAACATCTGAAACGATTCGCAGTTGTCTTTCCACTTGACGTCTTTGTTTATTAATCCATTTAAAAGTAAGGTATTTTTAGTTATTTTATAATTAATTTATATTCCTTTACTTGACGCATTGCGTTTCCCTTACGGGGTGTTAAACAATAGCAGACGCTACATGGGCGCGAGGTAATTCCCACACTCGTCTTTTTGTCGTCCTCGATACGCTCGGACGACAAACTCGAGTCGTGTGTGAATCACATATTTCTCGCCCTTGTTAAGCGAGCTACTATTTTTCATCTATTCTGCTTTCTAAAATCCCTTTCTTTAACAAGGAATATTTTAGTGTTACGAAGATAAATGATAGTTGACGTCATTCTCAGAGATGGCTCGTGGAACAAATGGAGTGTTTTACGGCTTATGGAGCTTTATAAATCATAGGAACTACTCACCACGGACAAACAATTAATGCTCCGGTAGATTTACAAACGGAATGACAAAAAAACGATTCTCTCACAGCATCCAGGAATTTGATGCATCTCTGTCACAGCACTGATGATGCGTTTTGAAAAACTGTCAGAAAGAATTTAAATGTTTTACAAGACACTTAGCAAATATGTGGGGCTCACGATTCATTGTGATGGCTCAACTGAATTGATCTGTCAGATGTCTATATCAGATTGTATTACGTATTGTTGGTCTTGCCAAAATCAACTAGCGTATCAGTATGAACGTTTGAGGTTGAATTCGGATTTAGCGTAGCCAACTACACAACAAACGGGTACAGTTTTGCCATTTAACAAAATCACTTTCGACATGTGTTATTAATTTTTTACAACCATTCCTTTTAAATGGTGGCTTTTCAATCTTTAAATGATATTTTCTGGAAGCATGTTTTAGTAAAAATAAATGGCTTTTGCATGCCTATTTTAGGGAATATAAATGCCTGAACTTCCGGGCTCTACCCGTAAGAAATGGGCCACGGAACTGGCGCGATCTTTCCTTCCTCGTCTTTGTATTCTCTGCAAACCTTAGTCACACACACACACACACACACACACACTTACATGTACTACACTACAACGCTGGGGAGATTAGAGCATGTCCCGGCTGGTGGGAGATACCTGGTTTAGGAAACCCGTCGTGTAGGACAGCGTTAGATCTCATCCAGCCAGAGAAGATCAAAGCCACCTCCCGAAGAAAACATGCACTACACTTACGAAACTAATAACCTTAGCAGTTGACGCGCCCGGAAACACCATTCATTCATTCATTCATTCATTCATTCATTCATTCATTCATACATTCATTCAATCATTTAATCCATTTAACTCTATACTGCAATCTAATATTGAGACGCTCTACAGACGGACTTCGTCTTTGCCTTTTTAAATTAATTTATTTTTGATCCATTAGTTACTCCACGGTCATAAGCGATCAAACACTCTCACAATTCCACGTAATAAAATATACGTATTTGATCACATAATATTTTATAACCTAACATTATAATGTTACAAGCATGTGATTTTTTAACGAGAAAGGACACACACGCACACACATTATATATATTCTAATTTTGTAACGCATAGAATTTAATAAATAAATGGATATAGATATCGAATTTTAAGTTTTCCTGAGGTAGCTCGTGAAAGGACATTGGCCTAATAAATGGCCTTAGCCTTTATTGTTTGCCTCTAATCCCAAAGAGCAGGGGTGGGCGGAGGAGCTTTTATTACTCTCCGCAGCGTCGCGTGGCGCCAGCGCACCTGCTCCGCCGCAGGGCGCGCCGAAGGCCTTGCTCTTGCGGCTTGTGCCTGCGGAGGCGGATCCCCCTGCCCTGCCCTGGCCACAAAGCCAGTGAGACTCAAAGTATTGCGGGGAAGCAAGTTCTGCACCTACGCCCCCACCCCGAAGATATGTTCGACATAATAAAACGAATTAAAAAATGTTAGGTTGATTTACAACTATACGTTAAATTATATTATTATTATTATTTTATTAGTTTATTATTTTATTATTATTTTATTATTATTATGTAACGATAACGCTATCCTTGACAAGATGAACAATTATTGCCATTTTAAATGTGACGTGGATGTTAAACATTCTCCCTCTTGTGGTACCAATTAAAATGTAATCAAATATAAATTCAATAGTTAAAAATAAGACAGATCATTGCCAATAAATATGTAACTAACAAAGATAAAAATATGTGTGCAGGATTTTTATACCCCCCAAAATACTTTTTCGGTATCAAGAGACCCTACAAAGTATATTCCCATTAAAATGTGAACATTTATTTGCCACAGCATTATATAACTGCGTGTGTATTCTACAAATAAGAGAAAGTGAAATTTTCAAATGTAACAGCAACATGACTCTCCTCAATTCCTGGTACAAACAATAAATAATGCAGTGTGGCAGTAAGAGAAGATATTACAATATAATATTTTCTTTTCTTGTATCATCCCGCTGCAAGGAAATGTGGAAATTGTGTTTGAAAGTATCATTAACAATTCTGGATTTGATAAATATTAGGTTAGTATCCGTAAACATGAGACCGTTTCGCGTGAAGAGAGCTTTTCTTCCTTCTACGGCACGAACGTGGACAGAGAGAGACACTGACTCTCTGCGAAGGGACGTCGGCGGAACTCAACCCTGCCACAGCACGTGGAGCACAGCACGTGGAGCACAGCACGTGGAGCACAGCACGTGGAGCACAGCACGTGGAGCACAGCACGTGGAGCACAGCACGTGGAGCACAGCACGTGGAGCACAGCACGTGGAGCACAGCACGTGGAGCACAGCACGTGGAGCACAGCACGTGGAGCACAGCACGTGGAGCACAGCACGTGCAGCACAGCACGTGGAGCACAGCACGTGGAGCACAGCACGTGGAGCACAGCACGTGGAGCACAGCACGTGGAGCTCAGCACGTGGAGCACAGCACGTGGAGCACAGCACGTGGAGCACAGCACGTGGAGCACAGCACGTGGAGCACAGCACGTGGAGCACAGCACGTGGAGCACAGCACGTGGAGCACAGCACGTGGAGCACAGCACGTGGAGCACAGCACGTGGAGCACAGCACGTGGAGCACAGCACGTGGAGCACAGCACGTGGAGCACAGCACGTGGAGCACAGCACGTGGAGCACAGCACGTGGAGCACAGCACGTGGAGCACAGCACGTGGAGCACAGCACGTGGAGCACAGCACGTGGAGCACAGCACGTGGAGCACAGCACGTGGAGCACAGCACGTGGAGCACAGCACGTGGAGCACAGCACGTGGAGCACAGCGCGGAGACGCGTTGCCTTTTCAGTGCGTAGTGATAGAGTTCGAAATGCGAAATCGGTTCAGGAGTGAAAACGGTTCTCTTAAAGATGACCCAACGCTTTCCAGGCAAGGAGACACGGCGACGTTGGTCTCAAAGACTAGTTTACTAGGTACTAGTTACTAGGTTCATTTCATAGGACATAGAGCATTTAAAACTTGGTGAAAATAGTAATATGAATAAAACATTCTGCACGAATTAAAACATTATCTTTATATTTTAATTAAATAATATCTATGATATTCAAATATGTGGTATTTGATAGTTAAAATAAGTACTTAAAAATAATCACTAATAATTATATTAAATCAGTACTAAGGCAGCTGTAAGAGGATGAAAACACGCGAGAGACGAGCTAATTGATAGAATAAATTTAACTCCCTCAGCACTCAATTTCTAATTATTCGATATTTAAAGAACCTGATCTATTGATATCCATGTTCGACACATAAATAGTGTTATTCGGAATGTGTAAAGTTTCAACGAGCCTCTGTAGTTGTGGGAGGAGGGAGGGAGGGAGGAAGGGTGGGAGGCCGTGTGCTAATTTCGCTGTGTGCGGAACGGGGCCAGCAAGGCCGCACGCTGCCCTTGCACAGGACCCACTCGCTCCTCCCTCCCCTCCCCCCACTCCCCCTTGCCCCCTCCTTTCCCCTCCTTTTATCCCTCCCTTGTTAAATTCCTGCGTGCCCCTCTCTCTAGCGCGCTCCGTCACACACCTCTTTCAGCCACGTTCCTCTCTCCTCCTCTCCTCGCTTCTCTCTCTTCTACCCTCCTCTCCCTTTACACTCCACTCGTCGACAAGTTTCAGATACGACAGGCTGGGTTTTGAGGTACGGCAGGCACGGAGTTGAGGTACGGCAGGCAGGGCGTTGACGTACGGAAAGCCGGAAGATAAAACATGGCAGGAAGGTCGTTGACGCAAATACTATAGAGACAATACATGACAGTCGACGATATAACGGGAGACACTTGAAGCTAGTAAATTTTTAATTTGCTTGCGATTATGTTTACTTACATTTCGCAGAGTGATTAGAGAGTTATTGCACATGTACTGAAATACGAATTAGTTGCCGATTTTTCCGGTCACGTCCCTAGGTTCGATAGTGGGCAGTGTGTGTCATTGATAGTATGAGAAAGGTTCGAAGTGTATTGTCTACGTGCTATTTTGTTCAGGTAGAGCAGGCAGGACGTTGATGTAGGAGCCGCAGGGCGCGGTGCGAAGCGATGCGGGGCGATGCGGGGCGATGCGGGGCGATGCGGGGCGATGCGGGGCGAAGCCAGCCGGGGCGAGCGACGCCCGGGGTGGGAGCCTGTCTGCCCACGGAGACTGCCGGCGCGTCGTCTAAGACAAACACGGCGCGCGCGGTGGCGGCGCCGGGGGCTTATTGGTTCGGCCGAGTTAAGCGCGCCCCGCCCCCTGCCCCCCGCCCCCCGCCCGTCCGGCTCCTGCAATTCGGAGTCTTTCCGCTTCAAAGCGCGCGCGCTCGTGCTCCCTGCCCTGTGTGCTGTCCTGGGGCTCGATTATTTGCGGCCGCAGGATTTCCCGTCGATGCCAGGCCTCGAGACTTCTCCATCAGTGGGGGCAAATGCGCAGGATGTTTGCTTCATGGCGAATGCAGCGCGCGCCCCCGAGGGCAGCTCTCGAAGCGCACTGGGTGAAACTACTTATTATTGGCAGACACTGTTGGTCCCTTGTTTTAAAGACAGAAAATTATTATATCTGTTTTGTATCAATATATTACATGTAATACATTATAGTAACAGCAACCTTTCGGAAAATAATGATTTCAATCATCAGGCTTAAATGTTAAAAACAAATGAATATATCTCAAATCATGGACAGAGAGGGACATTACAAAATGAAGTAAGACAGAAAGAAGTTAAAATTAACATTTAAAAAGAAAAATATATTTAATTTTTGGAAATATTACGTGATAATCCATCATATAAATTTATTATACTTCACCTATGTGTCCAAACAAGACGTTTTAATATATCGCGGTTTCTAATATTAATCTACGATGAAAGATTTTTCCCTAAAAATTCACGTGATGGAAAGTTGTAATTTTCACTGAAAATAATGTTAATTCTGGGAATGATTTGTTGAAATTTGTTGAAAATGAATTGTTGTTGATGATTATTTTGAAAAAAAAATGCCTAGTTCGCCAACGTTTCAAAACTTAATTGTTCCCTCATTTGGGGTTGTGGGACACATTTTTACATTACCCATGAACCATTCCTTGAATTATTAGTATGGTCGTGGATTCAAAAGCTATTAATTATGTTAAATTTCGTATTTACTGATTTTTACTATGATAATAATTGCAATGACGCATGTGCAAAGAAATCTGCCATAACGCCAACTGCACTGAAAGTAAATGGAATCTGCGTATTTATGAATGTATTTTTATTTCGATTTGGAGCGAAAAATCATCGTCGATTCTCGTCTTACATCTGATGATGATGCATGTGTCATCTTTCTCATCTGATGATAATGAGCACTGAAATCATCTTCCCTTATGAATCATTATTATAGTCAATGTAGAATGGTTCTGTTAAGACGAAGTAGTAACCAGGTGAATATTTCCTCTTACTAACATTATCGAGTAATTTGGCAACTATTTTAGAAACGTGTTTGCTCACTATCGTTTTATATATTCTTTAAGCTTGTTAACTTTTATGGAAGCCTAAAATTCTCATTTACTTTTCTGCTCCTCTATATTTCATTATATATTTACTAGACAAGTCGGTATTTAGTTTGATAATGCAAATTATGGTTAGTGAATCAAAAATAGTGGCATTCGAAAATATCAAATATATTTTCCTTTCATTTTAACAACAAAGTAACTAGATTCATCCTTGATTAAACAAAAAGTAACGTACACAGGGGTAGCAACATTAAGTTCTAGTAACAATGTGTAATCATGAATTACTGGTTTTCTGGCAGCAAAATAGCAATGAATAATTAATGCAAGACAAACAATAGTGAATGGCAGAACAGGTTAACATGTTCTCATCTTATCTCATGGACAAAGAAAAAAGTAAATCACTCAGTTATGGGATTTCATTGGCTAATACCAAAACACAAATCATTAAAATAAATTACGACTTCGAAGATGATGATCTTATAAATACAATAGTTTGTTCAGCTTAGTAAAACAATGTGACATTTAAAATCATTTTTTAAATATTGTCCATAAGACATTTAAAATTTTGAATTAAATTGTTATTATTAAACTAATTTTATTATTCTCTTATAACTTCTTCGGCTACGCATTGCTGCACTCTTGGAAAATTGGTAAATGCTTTTCCCGATTTGAAATGAGATATTCTCAAGACCTGCTACGCCCTCCATAAATTCCTAACTAATATCTTGAACTCTTTCTTCGTTTCAATTAATAATATACCTGAATATTTCCTTTCAGTTAATTATAAAAATGCACTGACGGACTTTTTCTGAACATCCTTAATCTCTAATTTGTATATGCTATTTTGTCTATTTTAAACGTTCTTATCAGGTTATGTGTGTTGACATTAAAAAAGTTGTATTGTACATCTGTAAAACAAAGAAATGTTGCTTAAAATAATGCTTGTTTAATTTAATTTTCTATCTACGGCACATTTCGCTACACAGTTACTCCACTTCTCTGGCTTACTTCCTTTGTTGCATTGTTAAGGAAATAGAAGAATATCTCTGACTCTAGTTCCATTTATGAAGTTGTTTTTCAGTTACTAGACTATCGATAGTATCCTTCGTAATGACCATTAAAACTTTTGAGACATTTAAACATCAAAATACAAATATAATAACCTTCAACTACTATTCTCTCTCGAAGAAATTTTACATTTTTGTTGCAATGTGATGATATTTACAGAAAATACGTTACATGCGTTGAAATGTACGATGAGTGAAACAAGGAATTTATAATAAAGAATTTCACCCCGAATGAACTTGATGCTCATTCACGAAATCCAACGTCACATCCCTGCCGACGCGACGTGTAAGCTCCAGGGGGGGGGGGGGGGCGGCCTGCGACTGTTTGCTCGGCGTCAGCTGACAGCGGGCGCTGTCACTCCAGCGAAAACGTCATCTGCACTGGACCGAACTTGCTGTGGCGGGCAAATTTGTTTATTCACGGCGCAGGGTTAACTTTCCTTTTTTGCGCACGAAACTTCTGCTGGCATCGGAGCCGCTGTCGTGTCACCAACCAGATTCTGTTTGTCTTTCGTAGTTTCTCTTTTCCACTTCATTTTCTGGAATGTGTTGATTTCTTTGGAGCATGTAGTGTAATACCATGAGAATTCCCTTCAATATAATTATTTCGAGAATATTCGACTCAGTTTCATAATTATTTTAATTATTATATTATTATTGTTATTTTATTATTTTTATTTTTATTATTATTATTTAAGGTCGCATTGACATCTTGGTCATTAGCGACCACTATTGGTTTTAACGCAATGGGAACCTGTGAACTGTATGATGGTGATTATGGTGGTGATGGGAATTGGAAGGACGAGCACAAATACAACCACGCCCGACACGGCGCTCGAACCCGCGGCACTACTGCCTTAGTGATCTCTGGCACCAGATCGTTAAAAGCAAATATTATTAAACGTATTTATTTACAATTATATATCTGTGAGTGAAAATTTTAATTTTATTCATATTTCTCCCAGTTACGTACAGTTCCACCTGTCATTAGCCCTGAAAATATTGAATGCAATGATTTTTTTACAGATTTGGAAGTACATTTAATAATGCTCCAGCAATCAACAACAAAAATTTGCATCCAAATGTTTACAATCACTAGCTTTTAACCATCATCGTGTAACTATAATATGATCATTTAAAGTTACCTGTGTACATAAACGAGTATAGTATTTTATAATATTTCTGTAAAATAGGAGTACTCAGAATCTGATGTAAAATAAAGGAAAGGAAACGGAGAAAGAGAATCAGATTAAATTTTAACTACCACATTTTTGATCTACGGTTAAACGTCTTTAAACCATAATGCGAGTTGATTATCGTACTCAATCGTTTCTTCAAAAGTATTCTTCGGAGAACAGTGATTTTGTTTTCAAAAACTGTCTGTGATATCATTGGTAATATATATTGTAAATTATCATGTTTCTTAATGAACCAACTGCTTTGCTCGAGCGTTCATTTCAAAAGTGTTGTATTATGAGAACCGTTTCACAAACTGTTTCTGAAGAAATATTTTACATTCTCCGTATCTGTCTTCATCTGCTCCTAATACGTGAAGTGTTAGGAAAGGTACATTTGAATTATTCTGGAACATAACTAATTTGTTTTAAAATTCCTTCGTTCTTGATTAACATAATTACCTCGAAATTCTTCAAAATAAGTAATTACTTCTAATGATCATGTAAACAGTCTTAAATTTAATATCCCCTCCAAGTTGCAAGTTATGCTATTAAAAAATAAACGGTGTATTCGGTACAACCCTTACCAAAATGAACACGACACATGGTACTGGCAATTGAAAACAGCTCAAGTTGATAAAGCACGAAAGCTAGAAAGAAGGATATAAAGGAGTAATTTGTCTTTATTCAAAATTCTTACTAAAGTACAATGCGATTGAACACGAGTTCAAACAAGAAAAGTTCATTAACTAACAATTAGAAGATGAGACAATTTACATAGTTTTGACTAAATTCATTTTTTTACTATATTCAGTATGACATAAATATAGAAACATATCTGAAGTCCCTTATATGCTTGATCACCTATTGCAGAAATTTCGAAAAAGAAAAATCAACATACGTCATTACAATCATATTCATTTTCAACGTTGTATTAGTTGAAAAGAAAAGCTATATACATATTCAGTGATTCTTGTGAAAAACTCGTCTGTATACAAAATGAATTTTGAGCGAATTTTATCAAAAAATGTACTTCTTTATATTTTACCTACTCTGGTGCAGCTTATTTTTATCAAATATAAAAAGGTAGTCGCCGACATGCAGCAGCAGGGACTAAATGAAATTTTTGAGCGTGTGTTCTGTCACGAGATAACCGGCTGCGAATTTTTCCGCTAGGTCAGTCCGGGGGGGGGGGGACGTACAAAATCCTTGGGTTCCGGTTTAACTCGGGAATTCGGTGGAGCCAGGCCGAGGTCCGGGGCCTTAAAAGACAAGAGGCGAATCAGCGGCGAGGTCGCCCTCCGCGGTAACAAGTGAATATCACTTTTGTGTGCGGCTGCAGCCTTGGCGGAGCACGCGGGAGGGCAATAAGCGAAGAAAGGGTTCCGGATGAGGTGGAATTCCAGAGGCTGCGGCGAATCGTTGGCGAAATGAGGCTGTGACGACATCCCCCACCCCCCGCTACTCGCCTCTCCCACACTTCCCCTCCTGCCTTCTGCCCCAACCGCACATGCCGTCACTAACCTCGTGTGACTTCTTTCCTTCCTACCCGCACTCTCTTCGTTTACCTTTCCTTTAACTGCTGCGGGCCGGCCGACGGAGTCAGGCCTCTCGCGGGCCACATTGTGAGCTGAGCTCGCTCGCGCATAGATATACTAGAAGACACCTCAGTTATCAGCGCATCCTAGCGATACCCAAAACGTCTGCGCGAGCGAACTCCTCCGGAGGCTCCCGGCACATCCGGTTCCGCGTATCAACTCGTCTGGAGCAGTGAAAGAGCGAAGGGCGGGTACATTTCTTTGCAAATGCTAGTAGTTTTCACGCAATACCCTGCGCAAAATGTACAATAATAAAAATAACAAAAACGAGAATTTCTCGAAAACTGCTTCAAGTTTTTTCTTTAAACATTTGGTACGGATATTTCTAAAGTCTTTTCTTTAAAAAAAATAAAAAAATATTACTTTTTGTCTTCTCTCGTATCGTAAATATTTACATTATCGGCTTTTTATTCCCATTATTGCACTTATGAGTACATGTCCTTTAAATAATGTCACATAAAGTTTCTCAACAGTTTTCTGTAAAAATGACCTCTAAATTTGGCAGTTTTAGAAACGCACAAAGACCATTTTCTGAAAAATGGCTACAAAATGTTTTCTTCAAACTTTTCATGCGGATAATACTAATTGCACTGTTTGATATGACATAAAGTTCATTTCATTCCACCGCAACCGTACATGTCTTCTCTAATCTTGTGTTATTTCTTTCACTTCCTCGCCTCGCCTTCTTCTCTTCTGTACCTCACTCTCGTACTGATGATATTATCTCAGAGATAGCATTGCCGCTTATTCTGCAGCGGCTCTCATCGAGAGGTCACTTTCTCCAATCAGTGGAGCAGCAGTACCCTAACAGACGGTCTACCGGCCGCGCGCGTGCTCTCTTCCTCTTTGTGGTTGTCTGCTCTCCACTTTCACACCCACTACTTACATGCACTATCCTACCACACACATCAGAAGACCAGTTGGGAGCGTAGAGCTTGTCCCAGCGTTGGAGGTGCCTCGTTGGGGAGGTACCTTGATGGGGAAATCTCCCGCAAGCTGACGGGTTGGTCGGTGTCGGATTTCACCATGCAGGGGGGATGGAACACCGCCATGTTCAGGGATGAATCATTCACTGTATTAAAGAGACTAATGGCCATAGCACTGGACGTGCTAGAAAAAGTCAATCAGTCACTCTCCTGCGATCTCTCAGCGACCCCCAAAATTCTTCAAATCACTAGATTTCCCTTTCCAATTAGCCGCATATCTTCTTCCAATCGTCTGCCTCGCTTTCTCTACTTCCTCTCTTCGCTTTCCCTGCATATCTTCTTCTCTGTCCCTTTACTTCGTGATCTACTCAATCGTCTTGCCCATTGCCATTTCCCTACATCTCTCTTACTTCATCTCCCATTAACCCTCTACTCTACACCTCATATGATTCGAGATGATCTCTTCTACACTCCCTTTCTTACATCACTCCTTCTCCTCCTACGTCTTTCACTCTTTTCCTTTCTTCCATTTATTATATTTTAAGCATCCTTTTTTTGATTCCACACTCCCACGTTCCTTCCCCCGTGCAACCGCCATGCCCATTTCTTACTCTCTTCTTCTTCCTCATCTGCGCGGCAGCCGCCCTCCTCGTATGAGAGGGACCTAGGAGCCTGTACCTTGCAATATGTGTTCTGCGGTGCCCGATATCACGTCTCTACGGCCCCGTTTCCCTCCCAGTTCTTTTTCGACTCTTGAATTTTTTCGCTTGCGTTATTTTTCGCCTCCATACATCCCTTCCTTCCTTTCTTCCTTCCACCTCGCTGACCCTTTTCACTCTCTACATCCCCGGCCGCTTCTTTATAGTTTTGCGTCCCCCTGTCGAGGCACTTTTGTCTCGCCAGCGCTAATCTCTCGTCCAGTTTCCCCGCAAAGGCTCCTACTCTTCGCGCGATGCTGCGGCGGCACGTTTAGGCAACAGCTCGAAAAGCTGGCCAAAATATGAAAACGTAATCCATGTTGAATTACACTTTGCAAACAATGTTTTTGTGCATGCTGGTTACGATTCCAATGTCAAAATTTCTAAAAACAACACAAAATGGAGGGTCGAATATGACAAGTAAAAACTTTTAAAAACTCTAAAAATATTTAAATTTTGATGAAAATGTGTAAACAGGGTTTTATCGATTCACTGATTTTAATTTCAATGTTAACATTGCAAAAAACAAAATGTCGGATCTATTAAAGCGAATTAAAAATTGAAAAAGTCGAAAAATGTTTCTGCACGAAATGCAGGATAATAGCCATAAGCAGCTTTTTTGACATTTCAGTAGCTAAATACTAGAGAAATAAGGTTTTACTAATTTCGTTGCAGAACGTATAACTGTCTTCCACATTTAAAAACAAATTGATTATATCATTTTGTTTAAACCTTTAATTATTAAGTAATTTCAACATTTTTGAAGTATTAGTAATACATGTACTCAATACATGTACATTTTACTCATCATCACGATTTTCGTTCATTTTGAATGGTGGAAATTACTAAAAAACGAAACAGCGTCTCGCTCAACGGGCACGTTTTCTACGATGCAGAACGTCATTGTGACGCCTCAGACCTTTTCTAACCATTGAATTAGACACTCTGCAAACCAGTCGACTCAACTGCTTACTAAAATTCTCTAAATAAAATCTCTTTTTTCGGCTTTTGGCCATCTTTTTGGGATATTGCTCCAATGTGCGGCGGTGCCTTTATTCGCTCGCTGAGCTGCGGAGTTTTTTCACCCGCGGTGGAGGGGGGGGGGCTGCCTCTCCTACCCACTGCGCATGCGCATCAAACTACTCACGTTCCACCCTCGAGGCCTCGAGATAAAAAGTGTTAGCGCTTCTCTAATAAAGGATTATTGCGCAAAGACCGGGAAGTCTTGGGCTGTGTTTTAGAACGGAATGCAACAGTATATCTCGGCTCTGTTTAATGCACCAGAAGCGTTTGCCTGCGAGAGTGCTTTCGTAATTGGCAACGCCTTTCAAATTTTCGTGAGAATCATCAACTCTGTGATGCGCTCTTATACTTTGTTTTATTTATGGGCGTGTTTATGGAAAACTTCCGGGCCCTTGTTACCTGCTAACCTTGTTTAATGGTTCTTTATACTTCCAGACATTCCTTTGCGTGAAAGATCCTTCGTAACTTCTCACTAATTTTAGTTATTTCGGCGCAAACCGTTCGCCGACATACTTTAGGTAAAATTAAGAGTATACATTCGTTAAATGAATTTAAAAGTTTTAAGAATCATTTCGTCGTATATTAATTCTGCTTACCATCTACGTTTCTCCTTGTTTTTAATATATTTCATCTCTTACTCCTATTATGGGAAAATTCTCAAAGAAATCGCCTTCCCAGGTAGAAAGCAGAGTGGAAATCACCGCATCCTAGGAGGAAAAGAGATGAATCCTGGTCTGTGAATTGATTTTACAGGGACTAAAATTTGTCACATTGAAGCAGAAAAGGCCATAATCAGATTTCTCCTAGCGCGATGTTCGTTCATTCTTGGTTCAACGCCGTTTTAATACGAGATTCTTCCACCAAACAGAAGAACATCGTCTGACTGAGCGAAGAAGCCTTTAACCCCTTCCACTCTGTTTCTCAGTGACTCACGTGGACTCTGTTTGGGGTCAGATTTGATCCCACACGATCTACCCAAAAGTTAACCTTCATTTCAAGCACGGACGCCATTTGAAATTATTAAGCAAGGAAATGATGCTATTTATTTGCTTCATTTACTACTTCGTTCTAAAAAATCAAAGAAGAATATTTCCAGAAAAACATTCTAGCACATCCTCACAAACTATGCATAGGAGTCTATCGTACCATACGTGCATGAGAATGTCTGATACAAAGTTACTAACTCGGAATAGAAAATACGCCAAATTTTAATTCATAAACAACGTAAAATTATAAAATGGAAATGAACACGTTCTTGAGAATTTTTCTTATAATTCAGAAATGTAACGTGGACTCTATTTGTGAGCATTTCTGACCCCATAAAAATCAAATTGCTTCGACGCAAGAAAGCGTAAAAACCTGAATAACTTACAACACATGTAAAGCTGGACATAAATAGCAAACCTAAAAGAAGTTCATGTGAATAATTGTCAGTATTGCAAAACATTATTTGCGCCTTGGGTGAGAAAAGACCCCAAGCATAGTCTAAGGGTAAATCAGTTTTTGGAGTAGGGAAGTTTATTTTAACAACTAATTCCCTCCCAAAAATACAGTTATATTCGCTATCGCATTGTATACCAAGCCAATCACACGGCAATAATTCACAACACAATACAATATATTAATCAAAATACAATGTATTCTTATTCCACCCAACTATTTATCAATGTGTATCACATCATTCTTAATCCTACCTCTTCACTTATGTAAGAAAATTATGAGTGGGATATGAAGGTGAATGGATTGTATTGTGATTTATGCCCGTAATCCTTCTATTTCCTTCTCCCCATCCCAGAACCCGCAAATACATTTTTCTATTTACCATTTCTACTCGTTCTCTAACTCATTGTCAGCATTGTTTCCTGTCTTCCTATCTCCATACACATTCTCAATCCATCATATCATTCTTTCCAAACATATTCACTATAAATTTATTCTCGCTTTCTTGCTAATGGTAACTAGTTATCATTTCGTTCCCTAACCTGAAACATGTGATAGACCACCTTGCTCTTATAATTACATTTCGTCTTCAAAATCACTGGAACTTCTGTCCTGTGTAATGGTATACATCTTTATCTTTTAAGTCCTTTATCTTACCGCCTGTTTTCTATTCTTACACATCCTTATCTCTATTTGTAGTAACATCTATCTCCTCATCCCATATTCTTCATCTCTGAATTGTAATATCATCTAATATTATGAAACGCGTCTCTATATTTTTCCAAATCTGTCTTATTTCCTCCATTTCCTTTCTTAATCTATATGCATTCCTGTCTCACTCATTCCCGATTCCTTTATCAATATTTTTCTAATATATCATGACCTTCTCACCTGCCATGAGCCTCATATTCATTCTTTCTGCGTCATTCCCAACCAAGTATTCTGGCGTATAATATTGCTCACATAATCACCATTTAATAAACGTATCTTTAATTATCTCCACATCCCTTCCTTCTATGAACATACCACCGTTCACCACAACAGAACAGATCCAATGAAGCTATCAAACATTCCTTTCCCCGAACATTTGATCCTTAACCCGGGAGTGCCCGTAATAGGTCTGTGCGATCCATGCCACAGCTATTTGACGTTCCTGAATTACTGAAATGTATTAGTCGTCTGATATTTTATTTATTCCTTCGTTGTACGTTTCTGAGAACACCTGGCCTTCTATTTTATTCCTTCCGCTGGATGCTTTCCCGCTTGTGAGCTCCTGACCTGAGCGGTACGTAGCATGGCATTATTTGCACTGTGACCGTGACTATGTCAAGTGCATATTCAGAAAACGTAACCATTTGCCTTGTCCAGGATCGACTGTCACAATTTCATCCTAAAGAGAAAGGTGATGTGCCGGAGACGTCTGTGGAAAAATGCGACCTTTACAAAAGGAAAAAAGAATGACTTTCTAAATATTTTTGTGAAAAATAAAATATATGTTTGTTTAGAACATGCAAAAAGCATTTGTAGAAATTGTATTTATTATTATTTCATAAGATAATAAGATGTTTAATGGTGTTTGCGTGTACTTTGTCAATTTTTACCTTTCTCTAAATAAGCATTCAGATAAGGTTTCTGCAGTAGAATTCATCAACTGTTGCGTTGGAGCACATGTAGGAATTAAATCTTCTTCTTCTTCTTCTTCTTCTTCTTCTTCTTCTTCTTCTGCACTTCAAGGATTAGGTGGCTGCCTGTTCCGTCTTCACATATCAAATCATCTTCTTCGTGGTCTTCCTACTCTCCTTCTTCCTCTTGGGTTGTACTCTAGCACTTGTTAGGTAGCCTATTGTGTTCCATTCTTTCTAAATGTTTTTTCCAGTCTTGTTTGTATACAATTATTTAAACAAAATATATTTAATTATTGTCTTATATCTTTATTTCTTTGTTTGTCTAGCAAAGTACAATCTTTTACTCTCCTTAAATATTTCATCACTGCATCTGAATATTCATTTTTTTCTTTTTGAGAGAGAAATCAATTTTCACTCTCATACAGGACTACTTGTGTTGCCATTGTTTTATAAAATTTTAACATTGTGTCTTTTCTAGTCTTATTTCTTAATGTTTTACGTGGCGTGCCGTATATACTGGAACATGTGCCATTTATTTTTTACATCTTGACTCCGGTCGTAACTTACATCACATCCCAGATAATTGAATTTTTATATTGTTGGTTTTTCCAGGCATATCTGCGTTCTAATTAGATAAACTCTTTTAAAAGCTATGACCTTGGTTTTTTGTTTTGATATTTTCATGTTATAATTTTTACACGTTACGTAGATTTAATTGAAGGAGTGTCATTTGGAGATCATTTTCCTTTTCATACATAATAACTTGGTCATCAGCAAATATCAGAGTATTGATGTAATTATTTCCGTTCAATCTGATACCTTGTTTGACTTTTAATTTCCATTCTCTATGAATATCGTCTATGTAGATGTTAAATAATATTGGGAAGAGGTTGCAACCTTGTTTTAATCCTTGGTTAGTTTTTAAAGGTTGTGATTGATGTGAGTTTATTTTTTAGAAACTATATTTATTTTAGAAACTAAATGAAATAAATATTTCAGTAAATAGAGCTTCAGATCATTGGCATTCACTAGGAGACACAGTTACATCTGAGAGATACATTGCAGGCGCTCCCGGTTGATGTTCCGCCACTTACATCATAGGTGCCATACATTTCTTACGCATCAGATTTAGTAAAAAGCAATTTAACAGCCTAGTTAAAACATGCAATAAGATTGCACTTTATCATAATCAAGTACTTTCATTTCGTTTCAACCGGCCAAGATGACTCCGAGGCAATTTCATTGTTGTCTGTGCAATGGTCATCTCCAAGGGCTGTAAGGTTCCCACCCCAGCGGAGGGGGCTTACGACGCTAGCTCCAAGGCTAGATCGATCTCGGTCGGTGTCTGGAGGGGGCGTGCTAGCCGGCTGCTACAATCAGTAGTTTTCCGTAGGGCCACCGATCAATATCAGCTGAATGCCGGAACATTGCCTTCCCAACACGCTCCTCCCCCTTGCCCGCTCCTCTTCCTTTGCACATACAACAACTATATGCATTACACAACCACACCTGTCGGGAGGCCAGCAAAGCGCTTAGAGTCCACCCCAGTTGGGCCGTTGTTCTGCTGGGGGAGGGACATTGGCGCTGAAATCTCCCTGAAGCTGACGTGTATGATAGCTCCGGATCTTATTTTCTAGCGGGAGAGGAAAACCGACATCTACCGTATCAATTGCACTACACTAGTGGCACAAATGACCATTTAAGTAGAGTCGCCAAGGTACCCTACAAAATCAATCCATCCATTGAGATACAGTGTACCAAGAAAGTCTCTCCGCACTGAGCTGAATCAGGGCATCTTATTAAAAACCGCATTTATGTTCTTAGCAAACAGGCCACAGGAACACAAGTATGCGAACAATACTTCCAGCATCTACTATGATTGGGGTGGGTTTGCAATTTACATTTTCAAGCCGTAGCTCGTGCTACCAACATAGCAATTTCTATTGAAAGTTCTCTCACAAGTCAGGTGTCTCTGGGGAGATTTTCCAGGTGCTCTTTATGAGAAGTCTTGAGATGGCATTGCTTGTTTTGTTGTTTTTTTTCGTTCTGTTTGAAAAGATAATTTTATTAATTCAAACAAGTAAAACAAAGGGGTGGGTAATAAATAATTAGAAATGTCAATGCCAAGTATATAATACGAGTGTTAATAGGATATTAAAAATAAGTGAGCTAATTTTTTTTATGATTTCTTTAATTTCAGAAAGCAATTTTTTCACTTCTGAGAGCGATTTTGTAGAAATGCTGCTGATTGTTCTGTGAAAGCAACACAGTGACGGAAGGGTTTACAACCCAAAAACCTAAAGGGGAACATCCGGATTGGTGGAAACAGAAACGAAATTGCTCACCCACTGGTGATGCTTTTCCGTTCAGAACATGAAGTGCGATCTCATCATGAGGTCACAAAGTGACACCATATTTTTTTGTATATTCGGATTTCAATAAAAAATGTGACATTTTATGTCACATATTTTTTCAGCAATGCAAAACCGTTAGACGCTTCGATATCGAATTGACTGAATTGTATTTTTGATTGAAAAATATATTGCTCATATTGAGAATTACAAATGCAATATTTATTTCATAATAATGGTACTGATATATTTATACCGTTGCATAGCCTCTGTTGGAAGGGGGGATTCAAGAATCTACCTCCTCTCAGTAGCCGTGAATCTTTCTCCACAACTGAACTCCACACGTTATTTTCAAAATCCCGTTAGTCACTCTTTTTTGCATTTTCGCTTTTTGTAGGAAAATAGAAGCTGCAGGATAGATGCATCGTTCCAAGTGTAAATCACGTACATGAGATGAAAAGAATGGCCGTGAGGGCATTGCAATGTTTTGTTTTCGTTTCGAAACTGTAAATCATTGACTTGCGGGGCATGTCTGTATATTTATGTATGTATACAGTGTGTATGACAGATATCACTGACAGATTTGGATTGGTTAAAAGAGATATTTAATACGTTAATATTCCTATGTACTATCATAGAAATACATATTTCGAGCAACTGTTTCTGTCATGTGAATCATGTTTGGTGTAGATGCACTTTGTCATTTCAAATAATATTTTAATAAATCTGTTAAATTACAAATTGAACCTTCAATGTGTATTTATTTACATGTTTATGTAAAATTTTTCTGATTATTTTTTAAAATACCTTAAGTCATTAATCATTAAATACGTCCAACGACTACTGTATTATTGATACAAATAAATTACATGTATCTAATTTCTTGTTTTCCCACAACTTTACAATTCCTAACTTGCAGGGTTTCATAACCGATTCAAATATAGTATTTATTAATTCTTTATATTAAAAGTTGTTCAGGATCTTAATTGAAATGTTTCAAATAATATGACTTTTTATATAAATATCAATTGATAAATAAAAAAGTTATTTTTACTGTAAATGAAAAGGTCTTTATAGGAAAACATCAAGTCTGCTAAACACTTCACCTAAAGCTCATCCTACAGAATAATCTATTTCTGTACGAGTCTTCTCTGAGGACTGGCTTTTAGAGAAACAAATAGGTCCTGAGATCTAGAGTTTTATAATGGCAATTCAAGAGATAGTTATGAAGGCAAACTTCGAAAGAATTGTTTGGAACAAGGCGTAGTGGATATGTGTATGAGGTGTGAATTTGTAGGAGAAACTATGAAACACTTCAGAGCTGCATGCTCCTCCCCTCATGCAGTACTTACTTGGAGAGGTGTAATCAAGTTGCTAAAATTGTGAAAGACAATGTGAGTTGAGCTTACTTTATCGGACGAAACACAATCACCATATTGTCAGTACACTCCTCCTCCAGTACTAAAATCAAGTTCCACTCACTTTGCAGTTAGACGGACCAATCCTAAGTGAACGTACTTCCATTACAATAGACTAGATATTCTCGTTAGAAATGAAAAATAAGGATGTAATAATAGACAAAGCAGTACCATCATCCCAGAACATAATACAGAAATACATATATAAAATATTCGAAATATGAAAATTTATTTTTATGAACCGAGACATATTTGGGAAATTGAAGGCTACAAAAACATCCCCATCAGTAAATCTTCACAAAATTAACAAAAATTCAACTACCCAAAATCATTCCGAACGTAGAACAAAGCACGGCTCTGATGCAAACAACTCATATAGTAAGAAAATTTAGGTCGTATTGTAAGTTCGTCGTATGTCCAGATATGAAATGAACATATTTTTCTCAATCCGAACTATGTACTAGAGAAAATAGCTCAGAAATAATAATAACAACAATAGTAATAACAGTATCAATAACAATAATAATAATAATAATAATAATAATAATAATAATAATAATAATAATAATAATAATAAACTATCCAACACGTGACAAGTGGATGTAGCAGCCACGCACAGTTGGAATACAAAAAGAGGCATGATGAAGTGGCGAAGCTGGTCCACCAATTATTGGCATTAAGAACGGGCTTACTCGCCACTTCCGTGCCGTATTATAAATATGTGCTTCAGAATGTGCTTGAAAGTAGTGAGCACACACTCTACTGGGATGGCTCCATTATCACTGACGGACACGTCGGCGGCAATAGACCCGATATAACGTACATTGATAGAAACCATCAGAAGGTTTTCCTTATTGTTTTATCAATACCCAATACCCACAACATATCGGGAAAATATCAAGAGAATATCTAGAAGTATACCGATCTCGCCCATGAAGTCGCAACTCAGTGGAACTTCAGTAAAGTGACAACTGTGCCTATAATAATATTAGCTACAGAAGTGATTCCGAAAATGACACTTCAGGCACTGGAGTGTCTTCACTTGGATGCCAGGAATGTATATAATATGCAAAAGTCTGTAATTTTGAATACATGCCGTATTATCAAAAGCCATCTGATCCATCAGTAAATCAACCACACACCTGGTCATAATTCCTGTGTGTGGTTGACATACCGACCAGTAGATACTGTGAATAATGTAAGATAACAATAATAAAAATTCCCCATGGTATTCAGACAAAAGCCATCAGTGAGCGCTCGAAGAACACTAAACATTTGAAACCTCAAGTTGCTGTATACCAAGTGCTCAATGTTAACCTTAATCGGAGACGTGAATCCCAACTTGAACGATCGAAAAAACAGCTGTTTACGATTCGCCAGCTAATTACAATATAATTCAAATTGTCCTTGTTTTTATCGAGCTCTCAGCTTCGCTCAAGAGCGCTGTAAATTTGAAGGACAATCGCGAGGACGGGCCCTCGCCAGCGGAAGCACTTTCGCAGCCCTTATCAGCAAGGTCCGGCTCCTCTTGCGCTGCGCTCCGCGAGGCGGAGGGGCTGGGGTGGCGGGGGCGAATTGCGGCGTTAAATTTCCTGCCGATGCGCCCGCCACGAGGCGCGGCCGGGGCGCGACGCACAGTGGGGCGAGACCTTAAAAAGCTGGCCAAAACATGAACACTTCATCCAAATTGAATGAGGCGTTGTGTACAATTGGTTTTGGGCACGCTGATTACGATTCCAATGTGAAAATTGCAAAAATGGTGGATTAAAAATTTAAAAAACTTAATAAATGTGTTAATCATTAGAATCATTTGGCTGCATGAAATGCAGAATAGTATCTAATAACAGCTTATTTTGGTATTTCAATAGCTAAATCGTAAAGAGTTAAGTTTTTACAAATTTTGTTGTAGAACTTACGTTTTCTACTTAAAACCAAATTAATTGTATCGTTTTATATAAAACTTAATTATTAATTAAGCAATTTTAACATGCTTTCAGTATTTGTGATACATGTAAACATTTTACTCACCATCACGATTTTCGCATATTTTGAATGATGAAAGTTGCTCAAAACCAAAACGAGCTACTTCCTCAGCGGCAACGTTTCCAATTCTGCAGAACGTATCTGTGATTCCTCGGACCTTATCTAGCCGTGGAGTCAGGCAGTCTGGGAACTAGTCAACTCTAAGGCTTCCTTAAAATTGTCTAAATAAAACCTTTTTCTCCACTTTTGGCCAGCCTTTTGCGGTCTTTCCCTATGTGCGCCGCGGAGTGGGCGGAGGCGGCGCCGCTCGCCTCTTAGCCACTTACTTTCGCGTCGCCGTAAATTTTTTGTCAATGTAAATAGACGTCGCGCTTTACAAGTGCGCGGTGGCTCGGCGCCGGCGCGCCACGCGTCTCCGGGAGGCGTGGGCGTAAAGATCTTGTCTAGATTGCGCGCGCGCTCGCGGGGGGGGGGGGGAGGGGGGAGGCGGCCGAAGATGACGTGGCGGCTCGTAAAGCGCGTGTTTTTACGGCTCACTCCTGACCGGGCGTCGCCAGCGCCGCCTGCCGGCGCACGAGCGAACGATGGACGTGGAGCGGGGGGCGGGGCCCGGCTGCGTGGGAGGGGGTAGTTGTTATCCGTTCACTCTAAGAAAAAACCTGATCTAAACAAACTGAAGAAATATTTGCAGCGCAATGCGATTCTGATTGGACAACTATCGCACTACTTTCGATGATGCGAGTGGCATACCCCACCAAATCAAGTGGAATAAGAGCTGTCATGCAAATATTATGTCAATGCAACTACTTTACTTACGAACAGTATGCTGCAAGAAGTGGTTGTCAATAATTTTTATACATTTGTTGGCCTAAAATTCGGAAGTTCTTGATCACAATTCACAAGCTGCAACAATTTTACAAGCGTTGATGTTTTGTTTGTGCATTTAATTCCGTTTGATGCAAGTAATGCACTTTCGATCGAAAAGCACTAACTACAAGGTCATCGTATGCTTCAATCTCGGTTTTTTTTTCCCTTTATTTTCTTCTCTGGTGTTTCTAGTTGCCTCTTGTCAGCAATCCCTTTCCGGAGTTTCAGTACACTGGATACGGATATTCCAGTGAACTTTGCGATTTGCATCACTAGTAATGACAGATTCTTATGCAATAACGAATTGAAAACGTTCAGAACTATGCGCTTTTCGCTACACCGAAAAATTTTTCCACACTCGTTTTTAATTATTGAAGAGCCAGCCACATTCTGAGACATTCTAAACCGAACTGAATAGCAGAGCCTTGCAGGACGATCGGTGGCGCGGCGCCGCGTCCCACGCGCCTCACACTCGTCGCTAAGCACTTTCTCGGCTAAACTGTAAGAGACTCGTAACCTTATCGCAAAGCAACACGCAGTCAGTTCACAATGGTCTCTTTTCTTGAAACTGTTGCTAAAGTTTTGACGCAAGATCAATTCAACGAACGATGGCTGATAAATTAGTTCTTATACAGAGAACTATTTAGCGTCAGGATCTGTACAACCGCAGAGCTCACACATCAATCATCCTAGCACGCATGCATTTGTTTACATGGAGATTTTTCTGAGGGAGAACGGATGACGCGAGGGGTGGGCAGGGTGGGGCGGGGCTGGAGGCGTTGGAGGACGATTGGAGATCGGCCCTCGCGAGGGCGCATGGCCGGGTGGGGCGGGGAGGGCGGACAGGATAGCGGTGGATGAGAGAGGAGGGGGAAGTGTGGGGAGGGGCTGGGCGGACTGGAACGATTGTACAGGATCGGCGGTGACGGGTGAACGGGGACAGATACGCCGAATCGGGGACGACCAGAGAGAAAAGGGTTTTGGCAAGAATGGTGCCTCAATGAACGAGCGGGAATAGATGAATTGGGACGAATCGGTATGCACGATTGGGGCTGCCCTATTCTGCCAGGATGGTCGGTGACGGTCAAGTGCCTGAGGTGGGTGTGGCTGGGGACTGACGGGCGACACGATCGGCCGAGGGCACACACGTCGGGTCATCGGAGCCGAGGCTGTCGCGTGGGGCGGGGAGGATGGACAGGAGGGCGATGGCGGGGCGGGGCAGAAGATAGGATGGATGGAGCGGGGCGAGGCGGGACTGGAGGCGTCGGAGAGCGAATGACTTAAGTTGGCGATATACCTAGCGGTGGCAGAGCTAATCTGTGATGACTGGGCCTAAGATCCGCAAATATGTTTTCCAGAGTTTTTGTCAAAAAGGAAGATTCAGATGAAATTAGAAATGACAAGAATTAAGACTGTTAGAACATCTTAGAGTTAAATTTGCTTTTAACATTAAATATTGAAGAAATATCAGTTTTACCTTTACCTGGCCGAAAGGAAATCAGTTACCTCTCGTGTTTTATTCCATTGTGGATGAAGCAATGCATATTTCGCAGCAGGTAGGATTTTCCACATTAGCTTCTCAGCTAGGTCGAATTCCGACGCTGTCTAGTGGCCGGCTGCGCTGATCGGTAGTTTTCGGTGATTTCCCCAATCAACGCCAGGCGAATGCCGGAGCAGTACCGTACCAAACAGGCCACGAACCGCGCGCGATCTTTCTTACCTCTTCCTTGTCCTACCCTCTCCCATTATTCATACACTTACACTAACATGCACTACACATGCTGGGAGATCGGTCGGTAGGGGAAAACTTGTCCGCACTGGAATGGTGCCCGCTTGTGGGAGATACGTGTTTAGGGAAACCCCGCTAACGGACGGTAGGTCAGCGCCGGATGTCACCACACTGCGGAAAAAAGATCACCGACACCTTCCGAGCAAAAGCATGCACCACACTTACGGGACCAATGACCCTGTATTTGACGTGCCTGGAATCACTAAATCAATCAATAGTTCACGACTTCATGCAACACCACGTGCATATTCAAGTAAAAACGCAAATGCAGTAGCATTAAATATGTACATTTCATATATAAAGCAAAGAAAATGCTAGTTTCACTATTATCATACGCTACAAAACGGCAAAAGAACAATAAAACTGAACGAACACTATTAACTCGAAAGACTCCCGCCGGTGTTCGGGTCTGAAGCGTACCCGACTAAGCGACAGCATTGCCAGAGCGGGAGTGCGGTCGGGGCCGACGGGAAAGACGTGCGTGTCCTTGCGGAGGGAGGGGAGGAAGGAACGAGGAGGTGGTAGGGGGGGGAGACCAGCTATTCGGCGCAGGAGCTGCGTGTGGCTGATTTCCAGACTTTTGAAGGTTCGTGCGTGACCGCCCACAAACGTCCAACTTGGGTAGAAAGGTTTTTGTCGTCCTCGGCAGATGTGGAAAAAAGAATGCTCTTGAGGATTATGTCCACATGTGGAAAGTATAACACGAGTAAAAAAAAAAACTTTGGCTTGGGAGAACTCATTTTGAAGTTTGGACCTACAATGAAAATTCGGAAAAGAAAGTCAGAAAGATTCATTTTGTGAAAAGAAATAAAAACTCGTACTGTTTTAATATCGGATTAGGTCAATAAAATAGACATACAATGTAATATAAGATATGTGAATTTTTAATCGAAATGTAATTAAGGAATTAATTGAAATGTAAATGTTAATGAAATGGTATTGACCTAATCCCATGTTAATCCATCACAGACAAATATTAATTTTATCGTATTGTTGTATTTATACCAACAACGTTTTGTTAGAAAATTAAGTTATTTGTATTTATGTCAGAAGTTAAAGTTGAGATTAAGCATTATTCTTGCAAACCAAACGGTTCAATAATGGAAAAATAATCTTTTTATTCATCTTGCATTTACGTATCCTACAGGGCTCCTGTAATGCTGGTGATGGTAGAGGGTGCTTATATATGCGTATATTCTAGATCTGGAGGAAATTCACAATGCATCGAGTATCTTAAGAAGTGAACAAATATGCCTCATTTGTTATGCTATTGCTCCCGCATGGTGCGCCTGGTGCTAACCCTAGATTACAAATGCTTCCTCCGTCATGCGTTGGAAGCTTCCCCTACTCCTTCCCCGTTTCGGAAACTCTGGACTTTCATTGGGCGACTAGCCACTGAAATACACGTAAGTTTGTCCAATAGACTAAGTCTTTGTAGTTGCACGTCAGTGATATTTTTGTGCTTTATTGGCTAATAATGAAAATAACGGATATGAAAGTCTTTTCATGAAGCATCTAAGTTTTGTTCTGAAAATTTTGCAATCATAATTGGGACGGCGATCATAACATAGGTCGCGTGACGAGGTACTTCGAGGTACGTCGGACGCTTCTCGAAAGCCGTGTGTAGACAGCATCAAGCAAGTGTCTGCAGTGAATGTAAAGTTTTTAGGTGTATCTATAAAAACCTTTAAAATGTATTTGGTATCTCCATATCGTCCGTGTTCAATCCATGAAATTTAGTGTTTCGCTGTAAAAATGAGTTTTTCTTTATTTTTACTCAAAGACGTTTGTCAGTTACGCCTTTGTGACAATGCTTGGTACAAGGCGCCTTTGTAATCTGGAGTTGAGCGACGAAACCTCACGAAACTACTGAGCGGAGCAACCGGCCGTTCAAATTCATCTCGAGACAGAAATTCAATCAGCTTCGTAGCTTCTCTCGCAAATTGCGCCACGTTGCGCCCCGATCCTTAGGACCTCCAAGTCACTGATTCTGCAGGGAAAACATTGTTACCTGAGCTTTCGCTTTCATCGTAGCTTAAAGGACGGTCCTTAAATTACTTTTTTAGAGTACATGCATGATATAAAATGTCTCTGTAAGTTCAGTGCACACAATATATTTTCTAATTTGTATCATGACGATTGGCTTCATTCGTAAATATTTGACCTACAATTTACATCTGTTAATTACCTAATGTTTATTGCATTAGTAGGAGAGAACTGTAAACAATCGGAAGATAATGAGTATGTTGATGAATTCAGCTCATAAATTGCATTTTACAAACAATAATTACGAATAGGATGTTCGACAAGTGTATGAATAGATTTTTTATGTGAAGACTGTGAAATATGGATCAAGAAGGGGAAGGGTTCGTTAATGAGATGAGCTCGTTCACCGACATGCTTACACGTCAGCAACGTATCCACTAGCTTCGCTGTTAATAAGCCACAACTTCATAACAGGGAAACTTCGTTGTTGGAAGTTGAGGGGTCGATGTTAAACTCCTCCAAACAAGAAATTTATTACTTTGTTCAATGCGTAGGACGAAATTTTTAACCATGATGTTTGAAGCATTCAAGAAACTAGTAGTGCTACAACAGCACATTCTCTCTCGCCTTATTTGCCATTTTCGAAAATTGATCTAGTTCAAAGAAAATGAGACTTGGACAATTTAAGCGTCTTTTGCTACATCAAAGGAAAAAAAAATAATTAAAAAATTTGCATCCGTAAAAAATATATAAATGAAAAAATTATAAACTTTAAAGATAAGGCAAAATTATGCGAAAACTAATCAGTTATTAAAATTTTTTATTACATTATATAATAATGTGTTGTTCAAAAAGACACTTTATCCCAGAAAAAAATATCTTTCGTAAATATTGTAGTTGGAGGAAAACGCAATTTTTTAAACTTTTTAAATTTTTGAAAATTTGACATAAATGAGATCAGCCATTTTTTTACAAACACTTCAGAAATATATAAATTATTTATTTTTACAGAATAAATTAATATAATTGTTGAGAAAGAAAAATTAACACAAAAATAAAATGCAGTCCAATGGTGTAAATTGTGCCCTTTTTTATAAAACAAATTGGGTGACTAAAAGTAAACCAGTTACATGTTACTGGAGTGTTTATACGTTTCTTCAAAGCAAATTTTTGAATAGAAAGTAATTTTTCAAACCAACATTTGAGTGCTTATTGCGGCTCAACAATTCAGTATATCAAAGAAGTTTATTAGGCAAAATGAGCTTAAATTGTCTTATGAGTTAATTTTCGACGTTTCGACGTTTCCACTCTGGACATCTTGTATATATTTATATATTGTTAATGTTGTTTTCGATTTGTTGAATCAAATATTTAAATAACATTTGGAAAGCATATGCGCCGTTTAATGCACACTTCATTTCGATTCGACACCAAATGACGGTATCCAATTATTTTCACGTTTTCATATTAGCTCTGGGAATTCACTGTTTGGTATTCATATGAAGCGCAGATGTATAGATCCGTGTGTCAATCCGTATAATGTGTAACACCAATGAATTTGTAATTTGTAGCAGTGCAGATGTTGTATGAAGGCCAAACAAGGCAATTTATTTATACCAAATGTAATTTTATCTCATAGCGAATCCAGCACTTAGTAAAATATTATTGTTCATTATGAAAATAATAAATACACACTTTGGTTATCCAAAATCGAACTTAAATGAACTGAAATCAGCTTCATAATAAACTGTAATTAGAACACAACTGTTATTTCACAAGTCTCGCAATCACATATACATAAAATTATATTGTCCCGATTCTCTCATTGTAATTTTACCGAAAGTTTGGGGCTAGTAGACATTTTTGGCTTATTTTATGTTTTTGGAACGCTTGATACGTATCAGAAATTTTCCATTTCGAAAACATAATGAATGATGCCTAAACACTACGAATATGATGTATCCCTTCTTGATTTTTGTCTTATAATTCGTTGAGTATACATATTTGATAGGAAAACAACAAAAATAAAGTATATAAAATGTTTTATACTTACATTTACTACAATATATTTTATAATGATGTCTGCTTAGACGAATATTTTGGGCATGCACTGAAAATGTATTCAGTTTACCATGACGACCTTGTTAACCACAATCGCTCATTATCCGAGCAAAACTAACTACGTTTAGGAAACTCCAATTTATTATTAGATACTTGCAATTAGCGATTATTATTATCTCATGTAGTTCAACTAAGAGGTTGATTTCACTTTTCTAATTGTGATATAAATGGGTTTTCTTGCAACAAGGTAAGTACCCACGCTCTGTAGCACAGAAAATTAATAAACAATTTGGAGCTCAGTTTCCCCTCGCGAGTGGCTCTCAGAGAAGCAGAGCGAGCAAAGGGGGTGAGGGAGGGAGGGAGGGGCAGACGACGGTCGCCGATAACGAAACCCGGTAGTTCTTTGCCTGTGTTTCAGGGAACATTAGTCGGAGATCGTCTACATCGGATAACTTTCTTTCGGTTTGGGAAGAAAGGTTTCCTTTTGTAGATACCGTAAGTGGCGGAGTGTTTAGTGTATGCTAAAGAACTGCAGTGTTTTAGAGACTTCAACGGATGTATTACACAGCTTTACAAAATTTTCAATGCAATCATGAAATGAGAAAAGGATTTTGCATGTAGATGATTATGGACAAGAAATTGAAAATAACGAGGATTTACAACAATCTCACACAAAACTGAACTGTACAAAAATCAAGCCTCGAGTCCAAATTCTCCCACGTGATCCCTCCCGGGTATCGATTTGTACCTATTTGTTAACATTAACTACATAGGCACAATAAATAAAACAAGTTTTCAGATCCAAAGACTTGGCACATGTTTCTTCTATGTATGTGGTCGCGCTTCATCCTATTCTGAAGCCAGAATTGCGCCACCACCCTCCAGTTGTTTTTTTTAAATCGCCACCGTAAAATTGTAAACTTTATGTTTATTCGCAATTTAAAAAACTGGAAGGTGGTGTGGCAATTCTGACTTCAGACTCGGATTAAGCGCTTTGACATACATAAAGGAACGTGTGTCAAGCCAACCCCCGAAAACAAAAAAAAAATACAATGTCACGGTGGTTTTCTTGCGAATAAAAAAACTGGAGGGTGGAGGCACAATTCTAGCTTCAGATTCGGATTCAGTGCGTTGACATACAGAGAGAAACATGTGTTAAGTCTTTGAGCATTTTTTTTACTTATTTACATCTTTTTTTATTTTGTGTGCCTGTGTTATTGATTCGGGACGAACTAAAATTGTTCTTTTATATATAATTGCATACAATATTGTATTAGAATGTTAAAACTGTCCTCTCCAAAAATGTTAAGTGTGAGAACAATAGAAGTGAAATTACAGTACTGGTTGCGATAAATAGAGGTATATAAGTATTAATATATCGTAATAAATATTGCTATGAAAGGAAGTGAATAGTGTTATGAAATAATGCACTTTCTATTTTTTGATTTTTCATATTATCATCTAATCACAAACATTTAAATAATAATTACTGAAAACGTAACCCCACTTCCGTACCATCATTCAAACACTGTACGCCGCGTCCGGCACTGGCTTTGCTCCGAGGCTCGGTTGCGAGCAGGCGAGCAGATCGTTGTGACGTCACAGAGCGTCGAGTTGGCAAGCCCTGCCTTATCCCATGGCCGGAAATCTGAATCATTGCTGGTCGGGCAAGGCCCGTTGCGGGCTGTCGAGCCATAGGACAAATGCGTCTTTTAGACAATAATCTGATCATATGTTACAAAAACTTCCTATGTGAAGTGGTAATTACAAAAGACAAATGATGAGTGACAAGGCGAAATGAGAGTTTGAGAAAACCTTCGGCTTCAGGATGAAAAATCTTCAAAACATCGTACATTGCACAAATTATAACGGTTAATAACTGTTATTCGGTTTGATATAACCTAGTATATTTTATTAATTTTATAGTTAGGTCCAAGTCCATAAAAGTTGGTGAGTGTTCCATTAAAATAATAATGATTGTGGGTTAGTAATTAAAACAGTTGTGACTGCATTCAAGAAATAAAATGTGTGACCTCTTTTACTCAGTGAAAGAATGCTCGTGAAATACACGAATGTTCTGCTGTGCTGTATGTGATACACAATTATGAAATATTGATAGAATTGTGTTGTCACAATATTCGAAGTCTGGCTACCGTAACAAAATATATGAAGGTCTATCAAAATCCTCTCCTTGAAAATGAATCGATCAAAACTTACTACATGCACTGTGTTTCCAGTTGTATTTTTGCACATCTCTAAATCACAGTGCTTTCCTCTGTAGTAGGGAGAGAAAAATCACGAAAGTTCACCGACATCTTCAAATTTTACTAACTTCTTCAAACCATATAAAGAAACTACTCACACGTGAAAAGTAATTCACGTCTTTTCCGAACGATTTGTACAGCAATAAGACACACAAGCAACCATGGCGAAGTGTTATAAAAGCTTGTTTATCTAATCAAGGCTTTTAAATATTAAAAACTATGACAACTAACACGCCACGAGGACATCTACAAGCGTTTTGGGTACAGCCTCGTTGCTTCAAGTGGCTTCGAGTGTGTGTCGTCGTGCCATCCCCGTGTATTCCTAGCTCCAAGAGCGTAGTCGTCCCGCAATGACCCAGTGGCCGTGAGCGCTGAGCCTTCGGAGAAGGTTGTGCAGAGGTTGATGAAAGCCCGGCACTCTCCACTATTTTAAGCGCCGCGGATTATCTCAAGGCCTCCTGTGCCAAGGAGCCTGTCTGCAGGCCCAGCGCTCAAGTGGCCGATAACGCAATTTAGGGGCTTAGCCGGAGCCTGTGCGCGCTCTGAAGCTCAATCTTTTGCCCGTCAGGCGGGCTCAGGACGAGCTTCGGGCGGTCTGCCGTGTTTGTTTGGCCGTGAAGGATATTGCTGAACGGTAGAAATAGTGGCTTGTTTGTGAAGGCAGTGCACCCGGTGAAAATGCTTGCCACAAAACAAGCTTTCAGGTCGTGTGAGAGTAACAGCAAGAATTTGCGTAGCGTGAAAACTGATATTGTATATAATATTCGCCCACAGGGGCCTTTACGCTAAAGTCACGTTAGAGGAATACCAGAATTCAACGGAGGATTAGCTCGGCTTATCGTAAAACGATATAGTGTATGCTTGAGACAACTACGATGTAGCTAATGTTAAGACTGTTTTGCAGTTTGTTTTCGTTCTAAATCTTCGTAGTTCTGATCTGTCTCGGCAGACACTGTCACCAACACTAAATTCTCGTTAATGCTGTATCCTCTTGATTCGCATTACTCCAACTACGACTGTCTCTATGACAGCGCCAAATATTCCTAATTTATCGGGTCCTCGAACGTGTACGACAAACATTAAATAGTGGAAATGGTAACACTGTGTAACTAAGTGTATGTAGATATCCTTAAACTAGTCGTATAAGCAAACAGATGCGGATCTAAATCATTGGATGTTCAAATTTGACGAATGTTGTACCTTGCTTGTTAAAATTCAGAACAACTTCTATTAATGTAACTTTCTGAAGGAACACGATGTGCAAAACGCAGTCAGCATATCAAACAAACATCACATTAAACATCAAATGGTAGTGTAGTTGTCTTTTAGCAGATAATGCTATCTGATATCACGCTGTGGGAAACTTGTCTTATTCTTCAAAGCAAAAAGTATCTTCTCTAAGAATGCAACTAAGTAAAGGATAGTTTTTGAAATAAAGTCTTAATATTTGAGTGCTTTTATTTTTAATTGCTCCTGTATTGTTTGCAGTCATCCAGTGTGATGTGACATCAAGAAAGGGACATTATGAATAGTAATTTTCGGTAATTGCATTCTGTTTCCATTTTTCTTTCTGATCTATCTTCATTTCGCGCTCAGTTTCTTCGATACCATGGTCTCACAACAGGTGTATGTTTCTGTTCACACTACACAATATTTATTTGCAGTCCAACTTGTAAGCGTACTCTTACGAGTATTCAGTCCGATCGCAAGAAAGAGCAGTATAATTTCCCTACAGAAAAGATAGCTCTTCAACTACTTTCAGGTGCTATAAAAATAAATAACATATTGGATATTATCTATGAATATTATGGTATTTGTTAACTTTTCTTGACCTCTTGAATTATAAAGGGATGGATTTGTTGTTTCTTGAGTTAAGGTCATGGTAGAAAAAAATAATTGTACATATTTTTTTTTCTTTTTGGCTTCAACATTTCGGCCCTTTATCGGACATTCATCTGGGATAGAATTATGTTACAGTTAGTTGTTTACAGGTTTACATCTTACAGGTTTGTTGTTTACTCCTGTACACAATACAATACAAAAACGAAAAAGAATGTAGAATTATTTTCTACCATGACCTAAACTCAAGAAACACAAATCCATGCCCATGAATATTATACTATGAATGTAATGTTTTTTAATTTTTTTGTTTCGAAAATGCCTGAAATTATCGTAAATCCATGTTATCCACTTTGAATTCGCATCCGTTGCAATTCTGCGGTCGCTAATCTATGTACCGTGGTTTTTCTATTGTTTTCTTTGAAATTGAGTAGGATCGTCTTGTTATGCGAGGAGCATTGACAGAGGCACATCACTGAGGATCCATAACGATATCTCCCTGAGAAGAAGATACGTTTCTGCCAATGACAGTTTTCTCCATAGTTCTCCAGAGTAAAAGTGCTCCGTCATCTTCGAACTCATCTATCCTCATCCTTCCAATTTTCTGACGTCCTTGCCCCGTCGGAACAGCCTCTACCACAGAAGCGACCCGCATGGCTCTTAGATCGATGAGGAGAGCTCAAATACAATTATTTCCATTGTCTTCAGATGACATATCTAAAACTAATTTAATCCGCATGGATTTATTATTTAAAATGATTTGTGAATTACGAAATATTTCTGGCAAAATATGATTTCATAGACGAGCCTCCCATCTAAAGGAATTCCTACGGATAGCTCTCTATAATAAAAAGGGATCATACAAAAACAAAAGTTTCAAAGCTATTATTTGGATTTTAAAATATTTTTAATATTAGAAAAAAATTATCCTTTTTTATTACAACTCCGTGTAGCAGTATAAATTTCTTTAAAAGTTTCGTGAAAGTAACTTGGAATTGTTCATGCAAAATATAGATAAGAGTATCAGACAAGGAGTGATCAGAAAACGACCGGTCTGAGCTCACAGTGCGCTAACCGCTCGTAGGAGGGAAACCAGGCAGATTGCGCTGGGCATCTTTTAGTGCCACACCACCACCTCGCCCGCCGCTGCAGATTGACTCATTGCGTAGCAACGACCATTCGCGTCGAAACCTGCTCCACCCTACTGCACAATATTCTTCGGCGCGACAATGAAAGATTTGGAGGAACAGCGCGTTTGTGCGAAGTTTTTTTTTTTTAACTTGGAAAAGTGTGCAACGGAGACTTTCATAAAGATTCAGGAAGCTTTTGGAGACATTTCTGAGTCGCACACAGCAGCGTTTTGAATGGCAGGCACAACCGTTTCAAAGATGGTGGAACTTCAACAGATGAAGATTCGCAAAGTGAACGTCTCTCAAAGTCGACAAACGACACCCACGTGAAATTGGTTGAATTGAATTGAATTGAATTGTTGCTTTATTTTACGTGGCGAGACTCTGGCCACCAGGCATGCTCTTCCGTCTGACCATCGAAATTTTGCTACGCCCCTTTCACCACTAGAGGAGAAAGGAGGTATTTCTTGACCACGAAACAGGTGATTTGAATTTAGCTCAGAGTCTTCATTTAGACTTGAGGATCATCCCATGCAGTAAATCTACTAACATGGGACAACTATTCGATGGATCCCTATTCATCGGATAGGGCCCCATCGAACTTTTCCTGAACTCCATATTGCCCTTAAAAGAAGCCGATTTGAGTCCATTGTAGACATTCAACAAAATTGTACACCTGACCTCAAAAGGATTCCGGGAGCAGCGTTTCAGGCGGCGTTTCAGAGCTGGAAGAACAGGAGGAACACCGGCGAACAGGTGTTACTAGCGAAGGATACTATTTTGAAGGGGAGAAGTTTGATTAAAATGTTTCTGTAGAAATAAACGTGTCATTGAACTAGTCCGTTCTTTTTTTCTTGTAACACCTTGTATATGGCAGGGAACTCGTGTATTTTGAATTCTTAAATACAAATAAACATTTAGGACATACGTATTGCAAGAACAAACGTATTACAACACGAGTGGAAATGTTACGTTAACTCCTTTAAAATTGCAGCCACATCTCATAACGTCACCTCGAAACGTCTCACATGCAATGCATCACTTTCCGTCGTTACAACTAAAATTACAATTACGGCTTCAGAGAACCCATGTATTTCCATTGAATTATCGAAATCGATTTCCATCTGCATTAACATAAGTTTCTATACATTTCGTACTACGTTTATTACTTCGTGAATACGTACTTTACAAGAAAACAGAAAGCAGTTTTCATTCACTGAAAAATGGGATATCTTTTCAGCACTTCTTTTACAACTAGCGGTTCGGTTTCAACCTTTCCCAGTCCCTTCTAACCATGACACCTTCTAGTGCGCCTGCCCTCCGAGGAGTATAAACCTCCCCGCTCTGCCCTCCCCCTCTCTTTGAGCGAGGTCTTCCGCCCTCCGCCCCCACCCCCACCCCCACATCCGCCCCCTCTCTCGAGCCTCTTCCCCGCCCCTACCTCCGCCCCCGCCCCGTCCCCACTTCACCCCCGCTTTGCGCCCGCCCCGCCCCCGCCCCCGCCGTGACAGCCACTTCCCTACTCCCCGTGCGGAGCGTCGCGGCGCCGCCGCCGTCCATTAGCGGAAGGCAGCTGGCTATCCGACGCCCTCTCGCGCCGCCGCCACCGCGGCCGCTGCCACTCCCTTGCTTCCACCTCAGTCTGCTTCTCGGCCCCCGTCTACGTCATCGCCTTGCGACCTACACCATCGTCTTGCCCTGTGCCCTACGTGAAACGCCCTGCGTCGTACGCTTTTCGTCATGCACATCGCGTCATTCGCATTACGTCATACGCCTTTCGTCTAACCCCTTGCGTCACATGCCTTACGCTTTACGCCTTACACTTTAAGGCTTACGATTTGCGCCTTACGCTTTATTACTTTCCCTTTACGTCTTACGTTTTACACGCCTTACGCTTTGTCTTACACTGAACGCCTTACTTCTTACACAGATATCGTTACGCTTAAAGTCTTATGTTTTACGCTTAATGTCTTTCGCTTTACCTCCAATGCTTTAAGCCTTACGTCTTGAAGCTTCGGACACCAACCACCGCTCTACCTCGTCTTCTTCCTCTGATTCCTCTTTTGTCTGTATTCCTTTCCTCACCCACTCTTCCGAAACCCACACCATCACCACCACCACCACCACCACCGCCATTATCGCAGCTTCCATGGCCACTGTCACTGCCACTGTCATCCCCACTGTGCAAGTCACGTGATTTGTCAATGCTCGGGTATTTTCCACTTCTATCATTTGAGATTTTGCTACAGTCCATCGCCACTTCCTCCACACATATCATGATCCCCGATTCAGAGACATCAGTACCCAACCTTGATAAGAGAAACGAGCAATGTCATCAGGAAATCAAAATCGAATTCAAGAAATCAGTCTGTAGAGGCAGGAAATAAGAGGGTCCCGTCGCGAGGGGCGTACCGTGGAGGTGCAGGAATCGATAGGAAGGAGTCAGTACACCGATAAGGGCGGAACAAGGGATGGGCAGCGAGAGGGGGGCGTTCACGATGGCGTCACGCGCCCTCATAACGCTCGGCGGGCGGCGCGGGCGGCGGCGGCGGCTGTTGGGGCGAGATTCCTTTTACAGCGCTCGTAAAAAGGCCCATTTCCGCGGCCGCTGCCGCTGTTACGAGCACCGCGTCGCTCTGCCAGCGCGACCTTCGGCGCGGCCCATTCGCGGACGTCGCCTCCCCTTCGGCGAAGGCCCTTCGGCGGAGGCCCTTCGGCGGAGGCCCTTCGGCGGAGGCCCTTCGGCGGAGGCCCTTCGGCGGAGGCCCTTCGGCGGAGGCCCTTCGGCGGAGGCCCTTCGGCGGAGGCCCTTCGGCGGAGGCCCTTCGGCGGAGGCCCTTCGGCGGAGGCCCTTCGGCGGAGGCCCTTCGGCGGAGGCCCTTCGGCGGAGGCCCTTCGGCGGAGGCCCTTCGGCGGAGGCCCTTCGGCGGAGGCCCTTCGGCGGAGGCCCTTCGGCGGAGGCCCTTCGGCGGAGGCCCTTCGGCGGAGGCCCTTCGGCGGAGGCCCTTCGGCGGAGGCCCTTCGGCGGAGGCCCTTCGGCGGAGGCCCTTCGGCGGAGGCCCTTCGGCGGAGGCCCTTCGGCGGAGGCCCTTCGGCGGAGGCCCTTCGGCGGAGGCCCTTCGGCGGAGGCCCTTCGGCGGAGGCCCTTCGGCGGAGGCCCTTCGGCGGAGGCCCTTCGGCGGAGGCCCTTCGGCGGAGGCCCTTCGGCGGAGGCCCTTCGGCGGAGGCCCTTCGGCGGAGGCCCTTCGGCGGAGGCCCTTCGGCGGAGGCCCTTCGGCGGAGGCCCTTCGGCGGAGGCCCTTCGGCGGAGGCCCTTCGGCGGAGGCCCTTCGGCGGAGGCCCTTCGGCGGAGGCCCTTCGGCGGAGGCCCTTCGGCGGAGGCCCTTCGGCGGAGGCCCTTCGGCGGAGGCCCTTCGGCGGAGGCCCTTCGGCGGAGGCCCTTCGGCGGAGGCCCTTCGGCGGAGGCCCTTCGGCGGAGGCCCTTCGGCGGAGGCCCTTCGGCGGAGGCCCTTCGGCGGAGGCCCTTCGGCGGAGGCCCTTCGGCGGAGGCCCTTCGGCGGAGGCCCTTCGGCGGAGGCCCTTCGGCGGAGGCCCTTCGGCGGAGGCCCTTCGGCGGAGGCCCTTCGGCGGAGGCCCTTCGGCGGAGGCCCTTCGGCGGAGGCCCTTCGGCGGAGGCCCTTCGGCGGAGGCCCTTCGGCGGAGGCCCTTCGGCGGAGGCCCTTCGGCGGAGGCCCTTCGGCGGAGGCCCTTCGGCGGAGGCCCTTCGGCGGAGGCCCTTCGGCGGAGGCCCTTCGGCGGAGACCGCAGCGAACCGTTTCCAGTCACCATTGGCTTCCGGTCTCGTCCTCTGCCTCGATAGAGCGCCATGAGCCTTGTCTGACCAGCCCAACACAGGAACACATCGTCACATCGAAATATGTTCGGGACGTTTGTAATGAAAGGGCACACGTATAATTTTGCCCCGGCCGGGAGTCGAATCCGGGGTAGGGCCGAGGAAAGCGGTTGTGTTTCCTACGGAATTTCAACTTTTGTGGGTGTTTTATAATATTTTGGAAGGCAGTTGTACAATGTGGCATGTGTTCCTGTAAACGTTGGAAGTTAGTTTTCAATTTCAAATAATTTTCATTTATAAAACAATGATTTGAGAAGAGCTGAATTGTTCCCGTTGGTACGCATACTAAATATTATTTGTGTAGTTTTTGGTCTTATTTTTCAAAACTCTGAACTATTGAACATCCTATCATCCTAATAGGCTACCCTTTGGGATTATATTGAGGTTTCCTAGTCCACAGTTGCTTGCAAACTGAATAATTTTCATTTTGGTCAAAGATCTCGGCTGCGACTTCAACTGACTCGATTTGTGGATTTCTAGTTTACGTAGCAAAGCTGTTACACCGGAGAAGCTGTTACACCGGGAAAATTTGGATTCTTTTATGCCGGATCCTAAAACGTCACATGGTCAGGGCATTTCAGACTTCGATCTTTAGTGCAAGTTACATATGTTGTTTACTCCACCCTTTACAAACTTCCTGTGTTTACATTTATCATAAATTCAGTTGTAACTTAATGTTACACAGTTGTTACTATAAACGTATCTCGCATACCAATGTAAAGCGCAGCTAAATATTGAAACATTTCAACCGAAAGTCTAGCACCTGGCGCGGATATTTGAAAGTGGCTCTACCCTCTAAATTCATTTATTGAAGGGAGTTTTCTTACCTCTGTTCCTTCCGCAGAATTACTTGCTGGCAGTGTTGGCTCTGCTTGACGTCACCTCAACCGACTCGTTACAAACAGTAAATGTGGCGTAACCTTTGACCTGAGCAGTATACCTTATTACTAGGGAGCGGTTTGCTATGATTTTGCATTTTTTGTGCGTTGCTTTAGGGAATAGGTAAGTGAAATTTCTTGACATTTTGTTAGAATTGGATGCTACGTAGGTTAATACGTTAGTGCAAATTTGTACATATTTGGCCGATTTGTCCTATTAGTGCATATTTGTGTAATTATAGAAGAATATTTCGTTTAAATAGAAATGTATCTCTAAAAGGTTTCAACTTTTCATACGATCTATTTATTTATGAGGGTACATCGATTACAGAGTCTGTCACAGTTTGCGCTTTACATAATTAGACGTTTCCGGGTTTGTAGGCCGTGGAGACTGATTTCGCTTGTAACTGTGGCAGGCATCATCAGTGGCTTTGTGGGCGGGGGCGAAGTGTCCTTCTTGGCAGCATCGCGTTGACTGACGCCCCGCGGCTCTAGGACCCGTACTTATGGTGACGGGTGAGGTTCGCGCGCTGGCGCATAATTGGGCCATGTCAGCTGTACGGGTTGGCTGCCGAGTTTTGGTGTTACGGAGTGCTGGGTACCATGTACTGTTTAATTTTTCACCTTCTTATTTTCTGTTGAAATTATTTTTGGAGTCTCTTGTAGTAGTGTAGTGGCGGAGAGAACATCCGTCGCTTCAAAACGCATGTCGTGTCCGCGTCCCGACAGCGTGTGATCGGCGACTGCTGACTTATCAGTAGGTACTAGACGGCAGTTTCTTTTGTGTTCATTTATACGAGTAATGAAACTTCTCCCTGCAGTACCTATGTATACAGAACCGCAACAGCAAGGAATTCTGTACACTCCGGCTTGAGACATGCGGTCCTGGTGATCTTTGGCTGAGCGCAATATGTTTCGAAGTTCTTGGGTGGGTTTGCATATTGTCCTAACCCTGTGTCTTGTTAAGTCTCCCTATGCGATCCGTTACTTTCTTCACATAGGGCAGGAAAACTGTTGCGTGTATTGTATCTTCTTGTTTGGTTGTTCAACGGTCTTTCTCTTCGGGTGTAGAGCTCGTCGTACTTCGCTGGGCTGGTACCTGTTGGCCTGTAAGGCCTTCTGAGGTGTTGCAGTTCTTCGGGTAGGTGGTCAGGTGCGCAAACGCGTCGAGCACAGTCGTAAAGGGTTTTAATCATCGCATTTTTTGGCAGGGATGATGATTTGAGTTTTTGTGTAAACAACGATTCGTGTGCTTAGGTTCCCGGTGAACTTTATGTCCAATGGATCCATCTGGATTGACCAAAGCATCTAAGAAAACTAGTTGTTTATCTTTTTCCACCTCCATGTTAAATTGAAGTCTTGGGGAGGTATATCTGAAGATAGGGAGTTGTGTGTCACAAGAAGACTGAACCCGTTAGCCAAAAAACTGATTTCATATTCGAATTCTGTGACCACATTTCAGTTAAGAATATCGTTTACATTCTTTGTTACAAAAATTCTGTTATTCAGTGATATTGTGTTACATCCTCTTACTATAGCCTCCTTAAGCTAGCTGTCTACCTGAAAAAAAAAATTTAAAAAATATATCCCTTGTTCATCTGATTTGTTTATGCTTTTAGAGATGAAAAAATAAAAAAATGTATTTGTCTATAAATGATGGGATTAACTAGCAGGTTTTACTTCAAACAGCATAACTGTTCAACAAATTTATATATTTTGAAAATTCTTTTTTAAATTAATTACAATCGTCTATTCTTGTAAATTAACTAGAATGGTATAGATACTGCGAAAAGTAAAGAGACAGGATTTGATTATTTGAGAAAAATAATTGCTTATAAATTTATTGTAGACATTTCTGTTCATATAACTAAAACTCTTGGTGACACGTTAACAATTCTAGTTTATTCATTAGAACAAGTCGGGGGTTACATACTGCAAAAATATTACACTTTATAGTTTATGATTTATGATGCTTGACGTGCATGAATGTACTGAAAATTCGCAATTCGGAAAAATACATCTGATGTTCATTCACTAAGGCTTTGACAGTTGACACTCTCATCAGAAAAAAAAATATTTTCTCAAAAATTAAGCAACGAATAAAAAATGATTTGAAGCATTTAAAAGAGAATAAAACGGAGCGTACGACTCAACAATAATTGTAAACCATGAACTTTCACGATTTCGCATCGTTTTGAGGTAGACGGCTGCCTGATCGCCCCTTCTTCACCTCCCCGCGTGACGTCCGCCATCGCAGCGCCACCGCGCGCCCGCTTTACGAGCGCTCGAAGGCTCTGCGCTCCGTCGTCCCGCCCACCTGTTGCCGCCGCCCACGCGCTCAAAGGTCATCCGCTCCCGCCTCTGTCTCGCCCACACCCACCTCCTGCATCAGGAGGATTCCGTCAGAGGTAGACAGACCGGGAGAGGTGGCTCAGGGCATCAACTGACGTCACCGCAGTGCCCCTGACCGGGAGGCACTACACTTCAACTCCCGACGGTGGCAGGATTTTCGTCCCTAGCTAGTAGCTAGGTTTAAGGGAGGACACTGTGAGGCTGTGTTTAGGACACTGTGAGGCGGAGGATTCTAGCGGTCGGCGGCTCTATCGGTGGTTTTCAGCGTTTCTTCACGCCAACACCACGCGAACGCCCGAACAGTACCCTAACAAACGGGCCACGGACTACTCGAGATCTTTCCTACCTCTTCCTCGTCCTGTCCTCACCCCCTTACACACACACACACACACACACACACACACTAACATGCACTACACTACCAAACACGGGGAGAGATCGGTCGGGAACTTGGAGCTTGTCCCGGCTGGGACGGTGCCTCGCTGGTTGCGGAAAACCCTGCTAGCAGACGGTAAACCGTCACAGTCATCGCTCGAATAAAAACATTCATTACAATTCCGGAACTAATGACCTCGGTAGTTGACGCGTCGAGAATCACAAACAACTAACCAACCCGTCATCATCGCTGGAGCTCTGCATTCGGGCGAAAACAAGCGATCGAGTCTCGCGTGGCGCTCGGTGGCAGGGGGGGGGGGGGCTTGCTCGGAGGGGCGGAGATCGCCGATAAACGGACGTTTCGCCCGGCCGCCTTTCGGCTCCCGGTTATCTGCAGCACAGTCGAGTGTCGCCGAGCTCTCGATGCGTCTACGGGTTTTAAAGTCGCAGTGCGTGTCTGGAGAGGGAGAGAACAGCGAGTGCGCGCGAGCCGATAAAATAGTAGAGAACGCCGACTTCTAAACAAAGGCAGTGAGCGCCCTCAGCGTGCTCCGCCCCGGCGATCAGGAGTCAGTCTCGCGCACACCCACCCCCGAAATCAAGGTTCTTGCTGCTCTGAACGGTAGTTTTCCGTGTTTTTTTTTCGATCAATACCAGCCAAATGCCGGAGCAATGTTCTAACAAGGCGACTTTTCTTCCTCTTGCTTGTCCTATCGTCACCACCTGACTTACACGCGCTTCCCTCATGCACCACATGTGAGGAGAGCAGAGCTTGTTCCGGCGGCGGCTGGGTAGTGCTCCGCTGGGTGAGAGAGATGGACGGGGTGGCTACCAAGCAGACGTGAAGGTCGCGGCTGAATCCCACGGTCTCGCGAGGGAGAAATACCGCCCCTTCGATTCCCTATAACATGAACTACTCTTACGTGGCTAACGGCGGTTGCCGTTAGCCGGCGGTGTCACGGTTCTAGAACCAGACACAATCGAATGAATCGACGCACACTCGGATCGCGCCTTGTTCCTGGCCACCGCCTCCGCAGCGCCCCCACCTCACCTGTACACATAAGCGTCCTCGGCGCGAGTCCGTGGCGTATTGACACCGCGTCGTTGGCTCAGAGGTCGACGTTTCGCCCGGTCATGTCCCTCTAAACGTCGCCTTCTGAGCCAATCACGGCGCACTTACCCCACCTGAGCACCCAGGCGGCGCAGCACTGCGCTGTGCCTCTCGTTGAGGGAGCCTGCGTCATGCCAGGCGAACCGTCGGCCGCTGAGCCTCGGGGCTTCGCCGCCGCAGCGCCACTGCGTTGTCAAGTGAAGCGCGCGCCCCCACGCGGCCCTGGCGACGAGCGGGCCCTGCGCCCGCGCCGAGGGCTCGATGCGGGGGTAGATGCAGCGCACAGCACGGTCATTCCAGCCAAAATATTAGGACTTTCAAGTTTTTTTTTCATGTTTCAGTAGTTGATTAACATTGTATTAAGTCGTTACATTCCTAATTTTAAGGCTCCTGGTTGACAGGATTGGCTACAACAATGACAGAAGTATTCTGTCACAACACTTGCAAGACTTTCAAAAATATTTCTTAATACTCTTATTCATAACAGAAGAAACTATATACCATTTTAAAGTTGATACATGTACGTTGAAATGGAGGTAAATTAATCGAAAAATATTGTTAACAATATGAGCTAAAATTGATGTAAAAATTACAACAAATATTAATAATTAAAAATGCAATGTTTTCAATAAAATGTTTTTCCTTCATAAAGATCATCTAATATTTAATTCATGGTTCAAATTTCTACATAAAGTTTTTATGTTACAAATTAACACCGGCGATATTTGTTTTTAAGGGCCATAATCGCTCGCAGTCGAACTGCTCTGTCCAACACTAGACCGAGTGAGAGACGAGCGCTTTGGAATCACTGAAGGTCGGGCACACGGTTGTCTTTTAGGAAGGGCGTACGATGCGTGTAGCAACAAAAGCCTTTGTTCACGACACTTTCCTCGCTGTCAGAATGATGTCGTGCGAATTTCGTTGCGTTAGGGAGCTTGCTTGAGTCGAACGCTGGCCTTTGGGCGAGTGAGCCGTATTCATTGTCGTCCAACTCTTTTGGGGTACCAATTCTTTGGGGGTACTGCAACCCTTTTGAACTTCAAAAGCATTCCAATCAAGTCGGGAAAACGAAGGTGAGTGAGGAAAGGCGTAAAAATATTCCGTACTTGGTGGTTGGGGATTCAATTTGTGATGGCTGTCGTCATGAAATATCGTAAATGACTGTTAACATCCTTGTTGTTAAAATTGAAGAAGAAACTGGGATGAGCAAATCTACAAGTGACGAGAAATATTTTGCTTGAAAATCCGCATTATGTGAGTGTTAGTTATAAATTTTTATCTCCTTTTGGTCGCTCCCCCAATTCAAAATTTAAACTTTCACGCATCAAATCGAATGCTAAAAGAAAAGCTAATACTGATAATGAAGTGGTAAATGATATGTTAACGTTGTTGAGAAAAATGATGGAAAAGAAATGATTTGCCAATTTAAAGATAAATTTTCAAGTGTCGAAACAACGAATGAAAAGTACTCCAGTTTCTAAGTTATCTGCCAAAAAGCTGGAGTGAAGGTAAAATAGACCGCTTTCGGAGTTTCTACTCGTGTAGCTCATGTTGCCAAATTAACTCAAATGCAAAAGGACATTATGTCAATTGCAGATTGAAAATATCAGCCGCACCTCCCAGATAATGTGATAAAACTTGTAACATATTTTTTCACGAAGATGATATAAGCAGAATCATGGCTCCTATGAAAGATACGAAATGTGTTAAGGAAGGAAATACAAAAGTTAAAACGTAAAAGAAACTTCTTCCAGCTAATCTGAGAGAACGTCGGAAAGAATTTAATAAAAGACATCCAAATAATAACTTAGCTTTTCCCTAGTAACAATTTTGAAGATTTTTAACAATTTCTTCTTTAACTTTGTTGGAGATATTCACAGGTACAATTTCATAATACACAATACTTGGTTACATGAATCCTAAACATTTCATAGCATTAACATGATTAATTTTCGAATTATAAGGGAAAGGTATCATAAAAACTGTAATTTCGGAAAACAAGCGACGAAGTTTGAGTTTTGCTTACCTTACTACTCTAATTGATGTATAATGTACCGACGTACCTTATCTATTATTACTCGAAAACAATTGCAGAATTTTTCACTGAAATATTTTAAAAAATTTAATGCACAGAATTTTTTTCAAAAATCGATTTTTTGAAGGTTTTAATGTGTATATGCGTACCTTTAAAGATGTTATAACAAGTTTTCGAAAGATGGAATTCAATTACCAATGGCATACACAAGATAAGCGAACACGCTGAACTTAAATGAATGAGCTATAGCCGTGCCGCTGCGGAAAACCCTCGGCCGTCGGTGAAATTTTGATGAAGTAAAGTACAAGTTACACTTTCGGGACAAGTTTAAAATTTGACTTTCTGCCCCGTAGATTGCCAAACTTACACACTGCGCGACGCGGAGCGACGGGGAATGTCTCATAATACAACAGTCTCATAATAAACGACAAGTCTCTGCGCACTTTTCTTCACTATGATTGATTGATTAGGGGTGCGGACGCGTTAACTACTAATGTATTTAGTCCCATAAGTGTAGAATATGTTTGTCTCACAGGAGTTTGCTGGAGAGTTCTGGCGACGACCTAAACGGTTTGCGAGTTCTTCCCAACCGGGTATGTCCGGGCACCACCCCAACAGTGCTCCCGACCGGTTCCCCTCCATGTGTGGTAGTGTAGTGAAATAGTGTGTCTGTATGTGTGTGTAAGGGGTTAGGATAGGACTAGGAAGCGGAAGGAAAGATCGCGGATCGCACGCGGTTTGTTGCCCGTTTGTTAGGGTACTACCTCCGGCATTCGCCAGGTGTTGATCTCAGAAACCACGGAAAACTACCGATCAGAGCAGACAGCCGCTAGAATTCTTCCCCAGACACAGACTGAATTAATCCTAGGTATCTAGCTAATCTCGAAAATCTTGCCATATCATCGGGACTCGAAACCTAGAACCTCCTGATCAAAAGCACTACACTGATATCAATTGATAGCATGAGTCCCCTAAACAGTGTTACTATTTTGTGTTAGGTAATGAGTTACTGATCCCAATAAATCAACCTTGATGCATTTCTCCTAAAGTGTGATTCTTTAAGTTCAACTATCCTTTGCTGTATTTCTTCGGCATACATTATGCTCTCCAGTTTTTCATTTCTTTGTTTTTTTTAATTTAATGTCGCTTTCTTCTTTCCGAAAGTCATGAGAACGATTAAACTTTAACAGCTGTCTTGGGATGAATATTTTTCAAAGTTTCGAAGCAGAAAACACAAAGATTATCCGCGGATGCCTTTATTTACTTAGCATTTTAATGTATTGGAGTTCAATTGCCCTCTGAAAATAAGATTTCACTCCTGCTATTATTGTCATCAGTAGATCTGTATCTCCAACTTTGAACTATGCTGCTGGTCAGAGATACACTAGTTTGTGATTCAAATATTTACACGGAGAATGACACAGTGTTCCAGAAAAAGAAACAATTGAAAATCTAGTTACGTAAACAATGGAAAACACCGGTATGAAGCATTGTTTGCTACAGTTAAATGGCAATGCTATGAAATGTTGATGTTACGTTTTGTGTGTGTGTGTGTGTGCTTGGTGGAAAATAGTTGATGGCCAGTGCACGAAGACTGTAAACTGTATGTTAAACGTCAGTAAACTTTACAACAAAACGTAGAAAACAAACGAATTTCAATAAAGTACAATAACCTTCACAATCTTCACAAAACGTCACAAATATTCGAATTAACATCACGGAGAATAAATATTCATCTTATTCTTTAAATAAAGTAATTAACAAAAGTAATAAAATAATGTACGACACCATGGTTCTATTCACTTCTGTTCATTATTGAATGCTGGAATTTTAGCTAGAATTAATTTTCTATCCAGACTCTGCATTATCTGATAATGGTCGCTACGCTGTTGAGAATTACTCAAATTAATAAAGTTTAAGATCCTAGATAACGCCTGCCTTATTAATTAACAATGTTTGTAAACGAGACAACGAAACAATGCAGATGAACCGCGTAATGAACGGTTCAGCGTTGAAGTGCGGCAGTGATTGGCGCCGCAGACGTGAGGTGCGATGGAATGTTTGCACACGCGGCGCGTTTGCTGGGATTCTGGCAGCACGGGAGACGGAGGTCCGGTCTTACGAAGAGGAAGCTCGGAATAGTTGCGTCTCGCAGCGCTACGGTTACGAGCCATTCCGCACCTGCCTCTACCCTCACTCCATGCCTCTCCCGGCACCTTTCCCCATACACACACTCCGCCCCTGCTTCCAGAACAGACCTGTTATCCCCACCGCACTCACTACACCACCCTCGTCGCTTTTAGACCACCACCTTCCCCTCATCTTCCTCATCCTCATCCTCGTATTCCGCCTCCCCTTCTCTTCCTTCTCCTCCCCCTTTCTCCTTCTTCTCCTCCTACTCCTCTTCGTTTCCTCATTCTTCTCTTCCTCCTCCCCCTCCTCTTCTTCTTTTTCCTCGTCCTCTTTTATTTCTCCTCCTCTTTCTGTTCCTCCTGTTCTTGCTCTTCCGCCTCCTCCTCCTCCCACTCACTGCCCCCGGCGCGACGTCTTCCCCGCTGACTCTGCAAGCACGTCCACCTCCACATCTCCCACCCCGCCCGCGCCATTAGGGCGCGCCCAGCGGGTATGTGCGCAGCTCTCGACGCGCGCGCGCCATCAGCCGCGCTATCGCCACCTGCCACCGCGGCTCGCCGGCAGCCGACGCCCCACGCGCAGCGGCGATCGCGCCATCCGCCCACGCGCTCCCGCGCTCCCGCGCTCCCGCGCTCCCTCGCTCGCGGCGACCGCCGCCAACTCGACAGCCAGCGCTCTCGCGGCCGCCACGCCAGCCACCGCTTCACTCAACGTCATCCTCACCGTCACCGTCACCGTCACCGTCACCGACACCGACACAGTCACCGTCACCGTCACCGTCACCGTCACCGTCACCGTCACCGTCACCGTCACCGTCACCGTCACCGTCACCGTCACCGTCACCGTCACCGTCACCGTCACCGTCACCGTCACCGTCACCGTCACCGTCACCGTCACCGTCACCGTCACCGTCACCGTCACCGTCACCGTCACCGTCACCGTCACCGTCACCGTCACCGTCACCGTCACCGTCACCGACACCGACACCGTCACCGTCACCGTCACCGTCACCGTCACCGTCACCGTCACCGTCACCGTCACCGTCACCGTCACCGTCACCGTCACCGTCACCGTCACCGTCACCGTCACCGTCACCGTCACCGTCACCGTCACCGACACCGACACCGACACCGACACCGACACCGACACTACGAGCACTACGAGCACTATTGCCACTGAACCACATCCTCATCCCACTTATCTACACCTTCATATTTGAAAACTAGTGGTGCTGTACGATTGTACACTCTCTTTCCTACTTATTTTTCATGCTATGTGGACTAGCTTTGGGAGTTTTGCCCCACCATCTTCCCAGCTGTTTTCTATTGGCGCCTAAGAGACATCATTTCACGTTTTCTCTCCTACTAATAGGACTGAAATACTATTATAAGAATATTTTACAAGAATGAAATGTGATCCTATAAGAAAATTTTAATTCAAAAATTTGGAGCCGTGAATGAGAAAATGATGTTTAACCTTTTCTGAAAATGCGCAATTTTGAAGAGAGAAAATGTTCGAGTTTTCGAGAATTATCAGATACCAATTGAACAACTTTTAACCACAAATGCAGTAATGTATAAAAGACGCTCGGAAAGTAAATATAAATGTAATGAAAATGCTAAAAAACAAAAATAATACATTAAAATGGCGTTGGTCATGTTATTCAGTGCATTTATCACTGAATAACATGCTGAACTATCTGAATAAGCTGATTTTGAGAAAATCTTGTTTTTAATATTGCTCATATATCACTAAAAATTGCGCGAAAACGTCTAATATTTTCAAAAAATGTACATGGATAAAATTAATGAAGTAAATGAGGAGAAGAAGTTTTATTCGGGAAAAAATTATATTCAAAGCTGTAGTTGTAGGAAGACGCTGAAGAAATTGAACTTAGAATTTTCAAGCATTTGGAGCTAATGTTCGGATCTAAGCCATCTTTAGAAGTTTAATTTACTCAGTCATTACAAGAAATATAAAGAAAAATATTGTTTTAGAGAAAAAATGTGGAGTGCCATTTAGATTGCTATGTTCAACCGAAGTCCGTCGATTCAGTTCAGATTGACAGGAGAATAATTACATTGGCGAAACTCCTATGAATTGTTTACACACAGACTTTAATATTCCACAGATGGACGGATGGACATTTTGAAAAAGGAAAAAAAAATTGTCGATGTTGGAAGACCCCCAACCTTGTATTTTCGTTGTAATCTTGAAACCGATTTTCCCCACCATTAGATAAATTTGTCTCTACACTAAGAGTGTAACTCTGCACATTCTTATATGAGAGTGTAAAAATGACGAAAGTAAAATCAGAAATCCTTTCAGGATCCGTCGGATCATATCACACGCAAATTATTTGTTCCTATCACAGATATTAGCTCTCTGAACATTTCTGTAGCGTAGGAAGAGACTTCCAATTGTTGGTGTGATTTCATTTTGTTCCTGCCCAAAGCTCTTCAGTAACAATTTATTATTACACAAAATCCATACCCTCCACGACCATCCACAACGCTTTTGGCAACCAGGGAATATCATTGTTCTATATTCATTATGGTGAACAAAGGCGAACACGATCTTCTCGAAAATTCATTGTCTCGAACTCGTGACATCACATCATATCACATATTTTCCATAGTTGGACTTGGTTATTTCTGCTGCGTTTGTCCGACGCCTTCATCCTCGCGTAGCTGTACTTCTCGTGCCTTCCGGCACCGCCGCTCCACCCCCTCCGTCTGCTCGACCTCCCACGTGCGCGACGCCGTCCCCGCCCCCCCCCCGCCGCCGCTCGCGCCGCCCCCGCCCTCGCCGCAATCGCCGCCCGCCATCGCGCCACCGCTTCCGCCACCCGCGCCGCCTCCCACGCCGCCTCCGCCGCTTTCCCACCGCCCTCCCCGCCGCCGCTCCCGCCGCCCCCGCCATCGCCGCTCCCGCCGCCCCCGCCGGCTGTGTGTCTACGTCATCCCTCTTCCCCCATCTAGGCGCGCACGCGGTGTCGTGGTCACGTATTCTCCACGGTGGCTGCACCAATCATCTGACGGAGACTCCTCAGTTGGTTCAGTGCTACAGGCAGAAGGAACGTGTTTACATTCAGCATTCTCTAGAGACAATGAAAACAGTGGAGAACATCACTATACAGTATTTGAGTAAAGCTCTTGAGTGTGTTGACGTGCGGATGTGTGTTTTCGCCTTTCCGTCACTGACGTCTGGACCACCTCCCGCGCACCAATCGAAACGTATGGGGTGTCATTCGAAGCGTCTCGGGCTCCTGATGGGGAACAGTTAATGTGTTTTTGGATCCCGCTAGAATATTTAAAGAAATTTCCAAAACCGTGCTTTTTTTCTTGTTTTGGAGCTGCGATCTTAGTGATAAGGTCAGAAATTAAACCAACGCCTTTTAAATCGATGTAGGTGGCGTTGATGAAATGCCAGAACGCAGAGGCATTTGTTGCTTATGATGCCATTTTTTTCACGACGTTGGCAACACTGCTGATATTTTTAAGTGAACAATTGAATTACAAATTAAATCGCGCTGTAGTTTGATTTCTATGTAGAGTCGAATTAGTATCGTATTTTATAAAAATAAATTTGCGAATACCTATGACCAGTATTGCCACTTATTGAACTTGAAAAATTTGAAGTGAATATGGAGAAAAGAAAATTGTGAGTAATACTAAAAAATTAATGAACATTATATTCGAATTCGGACTTTACGTGCTTACGTAAGTGTGCAAATGCCGTTTTCAAATGAATATTACCCACAACGTATTCATTTTAACTAATACCTAATTCACATAAATATACATACAATTGCGCAGGCCAGTTTCGAGGAACAGGCGACAGACCACGTGCAATCTTCCCTTTCCTGTCACAATCATGTTCTTATTCCTATCTTCAGAGACTGGTATCTCAACCTCAAATAGAAGACTGATGAGAGGAATGATGAAATGAAGAAAACGTCAACATACAGCAAAAAGTGTCAAATGTTTTTCTATTCCCATTGCGTAGTTCTGTTATTTCATATCTGCAATCCAATGCATAACGATATACTTTACGATGAAGATTTAATTACGATGTATGTTATTGACCAATCACAGAGACGTTTGCAAACCAGGTTTTGACAATTAATCATTGAGAATCGTTCTAGTAGAGGTTTGTTCGATTGTGAACATTAAAATTGCATTTAATATTATATTACCTGGTCAGTTTAATTTCTTTTATGAGTATTTTTTACGTGAAATATTATTTAAAATTTGGATCGTAATGTTTCTTTGATGTTATTTGACTATGTAAGATAATCTAAGCTACCTGCGTTAGGGTAGGTATGGGGCCGTCCGCTAAGTAACCTTGGCTGAATGCTGCATGTTACGAAACGATTCAAGTAAAAGTTTAAATTATCTCAGTATCTATAACAGTGTGGCTATGAGAAAAAAGGCCAGTATATACGGTGGAGGGATGTCTTGGTGCACACCAACGCCTTATCCAACGGCTGAGAGGCTGGGCCACCGCTGGTCGGCCAAGGCGCGTAGCGGGCTGTCGAGCCAAGGACAAGGCAGACGCATTCGTTATTCCGCCAGACGCAACCCCTGCCGCCTGGAGCAGGTCGCCTCTGCGCCGGGCGCGTCGACGGGCGCATCTTGGTTCGCGAAAGCGCGCCTCAGCAGCGCCGCCGAGCTGCCGATTACACCCAATTATAGAGCATTATGCTCGGGGGAGTGGATGACGCGCCCGCGGCGCTCCATTACGTTCGCCGCTTCTAATTAGCCGCGTGTGATCTCCTGTTTACCGGGTTTTGAGCGTGCGCCGCCGCGCAGCGCCAGGCTCCTTCAAAAGTTTATTAATTCTCGATGAACGAACTGGAGAGGTGGCTCAGGGCATCAACTGATGTTTTCAAAAAATTAAACTTGAGGCATTATTAAGATTTTCTAATAGATTGATTAGTTCATATTTGTGCAGTGTATTGTCCAATATTTTCAATGGCGGTGAAGAAAAAGATACTCAATGAAAGCAAATTATCATATTTTGTAAACACTGACTGACATAACGCACAACCTTGGAGGCAAACAGAAACTAGAAAAAGAAAAGGTAATTTTAATTGAGTTCGTTTCTGCAATTTTCCAGTGAGCTCTTATTAATCCAGTGCATTCAGACAAAAGCGGCAATAAATTCTGTGAACTTCTGCCAGCAACGTAGTTTGTTCCTTTTATCGAAGCTATACCGTAAAATTATCATAAAAGTGTAGGATTTATCCAAAGCTTACTTATGATGTGAGGAAATGGGTGCAAAATATTGCGCACAAATGTAGAGTACTTTTCCTGTCGGGAAGTTGCATCAGAATTGTAGAATGTCCATCCATGAAACCGTGTTCAACCACGCATGTTAGCGTTGAAACCCATTATGATCTTCCTCTGCCACGCGCCTTTGGTTGCGAGCGATTCCATGCGCACCAAGTGCGACTTCGCGAGACCCGCGAAGCCACGAAGCATTCCATTCCGCTCCTCGAGCAATGCCACCCTGGACGAGACGTCAGCGCGCCTGCGCGTCTGCGAAGCTATTGAAACATCATTGATAAACGTCTCAAAACACTGTTCGCTCCCCGCCATGTCGCAGCTCCACGATCTTCAATGTCGGTCAACACCACCATCATCCTTCGTGCATTAGATCCAGGCTAGCGACGTGAAGTAGCAAACAAGTGGTGCTCAAACAAGCGCGTTCTTTCTTGCCCATATTTTAACGCAAAATTACTCAAAAGTACTCAAATTTTCGAAAAATTGTAAAAGACCTTATTTCAAATTATATCTTTAAAAACAGAATTTATTAAGGGAAAAAATCTCTATCCCTATTTTAGTTCTAGGAAGACTCCAAAAAAATTTTGAACTTTTTTAATTTTCGAGAAATTTGGGTGTTTAGCGAACATGAGACATAAAACATTCTCTTACATGTCGTTTACAATATCGAACAACAAAATGTTTTTCAAATCGATGAAGCCATTTTTTAAAATTTCGAAAATGTCCCAGAGACTTCATGTAAAGCACCTCCAAAATTATAATATCGATTACAAATTCAAGGAGCCATGACATCAACCAGATCAATAGGGGAATATCAATTGTGGAAAAAATCGGCTGAACGTTTTAGCCGCTAGCGTTGTTCACAGACGGACGGACTGACAGACTTTTGCAGTCATTCGATTTTTTTCTAAAATGTAGCAACTATATTTATCCATTGTGTCGTTACCAGGGCCCCGTATATTTTTTTCTGCCAAAAATTCGCCATTTTTTCGCTCAGCGTTTCTTTACTTTCTCTCTATTGCATAAGCGGTAGCGAGAAAGTAAATTGTTGAAATTTGAAGATAAACGCATTTCCTTTGTTCAAAAGTTTATAATATCTTTTTTTGGAAAGGACAGAAAAAACGAGTATATGTATTGTCGATACACAATGGCAAACAAATTGACATTCCTATTATTCCTCCTGTAAACTCGAGGTATTTCCTCACTATTGGGACAGATACTATAGGGAAAGATTGTTTTCAGTATATTTTGTAAAGTGAGTGTGCAGGTGCGTATTCGCTTCAAAATTTAACGTGTGTTATTTCGATCACTTTCCTCTCCGAACGATCAGCATCAACGTGCTGCTGTTTAAACTTTCAGCGCCTGTTTGACATTGCAAATACGGCACGGAGGCTTTAACGTGGAAATTGAGAGGCGCCGTCAGAAGCAGGGGAAATAGATGAAGCATACACACAAACACTCGACACGCCCAGAAAGAGGACCCGCCCAACTTCCAGGTTAGTGTTGCTAGTAGTTTTGAGTTTTCTGGCGTAAACGTTCATAACGCACGCTGAATATTCATTCGTACTTCCATTGTATTGCGGTGTCCAGCCAAACTTACGCTGTAACAAACTTCCCAATCTGTGACGGTTTATTACAAAGCATCATTTGCGAGGAACCGTTCAAATTGACGTCACTTGCGCATTCAGTGGGAAGCAACCGACCGTTTATAACCCTCCTGCTGCAGCCTGAAAACTCGTTTCCATTGAAAAGCTAACTTTTGTATTTTCTCCTCTGATTAATGTTCAGACTTGTATAAACCCCAACAGGATTATCAAAGGACATTCTGATGAAGCGACATTCAGGCTCTGAGATCGAGCATATAAAAGAGATGCGAGTTTACTTTGACGTATCCGCGGAAATAATGAAATAACTTTTAAACAGTGGAGTCACACGGGCTAGATTGCATATTTGTGCAAGCTGCGTTAAAACGCTTAAAACGTCACAATGATAGGAATTGTGTTAAAACTAAAAGTACATTTAAAATTCATTTGCATTGCGTAAAATAACGAATGAAAACACTAAAGGCTTTGAAACATTTTTTTTATAAAACGTTAACTTTTAAACTTTTTTATTATTCACTTCTTAATTTATGTTATTTTAATGAACCCCTCATAATTTGAATTAATTTAATTATTATTGTGATTTGTCTCCACCTATGGCGACAGTCCGAGGTTAAGAATGAAGTACAGAACCTCATGGCAACAGCGATGCCAAACCTGTCGCTCTTCTGCTGAAGTGTGTCACGCGCTCGGTGGCGACGACGAACTCCGCAATGGGGCGGAGCGCTAGTTTAGCGCTCAAGTACTTGGTCTGGAACCTTCTCAATTTTCTGAAATCGTAGTTTCCTTCCTTTCCTCAAATATAAATCTATTACTATGCGACTCCGAATGTTTCTCAGTCCTTTGTGCTTTGAAATGTCATTAAGTTCTCGGGAAGAAATATTAGTTTTAAAAGTCCACCACTATTTCAATACTACATGCAAAATCAAAGCCAACTAATACAGTTGCAAAAGGTCAATCCTCTTGTTTTCTTTTCAAGAATACAGAAATAACAAGCTCTCATTATAAACAAAATGTTTAAAATTTGACCAGAAAACAAGTCGGGCCCACGGGAACAAACTGATTTTTTTCGCGGGAAGCCGAGCTGCCTCGCGCCCGGAGTCACCCCCCGAGGCACCGAGTAGGATCCCCGTTCGAAAATAGAATTAGAGTGAAATAGTTATGAACATCAATAACCATTTGTTTTCCCCAATAGAAAGCCTTTACACTTCTTTCGCTTTACGGTTGATGGATCATATATTCTAAATTATGATTGCAAAGAAAAATAAATTACATTTCAAAAATTGTATATTAATGATTGTAGCACAACCTAAAAACCAAAATGAAATGTAAACGAAATTACATTTAACTTTGACGTGAATGAAACCATAAATCTCAAAATCATAAAAACTATCCACAGGCGAAGAAACACATGTAAACAATCGAAACGCGAACTTTATGAGCGCAGCATCATACGGCAACCGAAGCACGTAGCACCGCAGCTGTGGCTGATCCAACAGATGAACGTTTCCCTTCCTACAAAAAATAATAAATTCTAAAGATATGCACCACCATTTATGGTAAATACATAATGTCTTCGAGGTATTATTTTACTAATATAATTGTTGGGATGAATAATTATGTTATTGAGGATTTAAAACAGTTCTGAATTCTTAAAAACTGGGGGTATGTTTATTTACTGAAAAAGCCCATAAGGCCATGTACTTCATTCTTAACCTCGGACGCGCTAGCGCGGTTTTATGCAGCGACGGGGTTTTATGATACGTGGCCGTTTCTTATCGCACTGCTCCAGCATACGCGTATCGTTGGTTAAAAAAACAACAACGGGAAAATACCTATCAGATCATTCGGCCGTTAAACTTCTCGTCGAAACAGCCGCTGAGTTCGACCTAGCTAACCGCAGAAAATCCGCAATCGCTGGGAATCGAACACTATTCCCTCCCAGTCGGGATCGCTGCAGTGGAAACGATTACGATAGCTGTTTACGATGCTATTTTTCACACTGAGACGTTCTAGTTTCAAATGCCAACTGTAAGTTTTAGATTTTTTTTCAAAAATTGAAGAACAGCATAGCGCTGAAACTGCAAACACGTGTGACCATTACGCGCCCCTTCTACGTCTGCAGTCGGACACCCCACTCAAAACAGACCTGAATAGCTTAGCAAGTCCTTCTCATATTATGAACAATCCTTTCCTGAATGTTTATCGCTATACAGCTTCAATTCAAAAGTGCTCACGGATTATCTGCCTAATTTACGAGAAGTACATTAACTATGTTGGCTAAAACTACACCGACGGGCCAGCCTTAAACGTGCACGAAAACAACATAACAGAAATGCTGGAACGCGAACAACATTTTACGGATTTTCTTCTTTAGAGACAGAAGAAATATCCCAGTATAAATTAACTGTGAGTGTGAATGAACTGTACCACTAACATTTTGCTGATCGATATCACGTCCTCAATTGTTCCGAATAAATGAACTTGCAATTCAATGAGAAAATTAAGTTTGTTCAAAATTACATGTAATTTAGCAATGGACACATCCCATTGAAGCCCTCGATGGCTCGTTGTCCGCGTGGTCGCTTTCCACGGCGCAACCCAGGGTTCGATTACCGCAAAATTATAACTGTGCAAACGTCGCAGTATCCATTGCTGTGAGACGATGAGAAAGTCCACCCTAATGTTTTGAAGACCAATATCTACAGTGAAGGGATGTCGTCGTGCTAACCACACGAGCCCCTTATCCTCTGGCCGAGAGACTGTGTCACCGCTGTTCAGCCATGGCCTGTAGCGTCAAAGAACAGGACAACACAGGGTACGACACGACAGGACAGGACAGGACACGATAGGGCACGACAGGACACGACGGGGCGGGACGGGACATGACGGTACATGACGGGACACGACGGGACACGACGGGACACGACGGGACACGATGAGACACGACGAGACACGACGAGACACGACGGGACACGACGGGACACGACGAGACACGACGAGACACGACGGGACACGGCGGGACACGGCGGGACACGACGGGACACGGCGGGACACGACGGGACACGACGGGACACGGCGGGACACGGCGGGACACGGCGGGACACGACGAGACACGACGGGACACGGCGGGACACGACGAGACACGACGGGGCACGGCGGGACACGGCGGGACACGACGGGACACGACGGGACACGGCGGGACACGGCGGGACATGGCGGGACACGGCGGGACACGACACGACACGACGGGGCACAACGGGACAGGACCTATTTCTCTGGTGAACACGCTCCGATTGTGGTGGCGGGCGCCACGCGCGAGACGGGACAGGAGGAAGGGCGGATGTGGCGGAGCCGAGCGCGCGAGGGCCTCGAGGGCGGGGAGAGGGCAGACTCCGCGGCCGCAGTCGGTTTCGGTCGGTCGCTCGCCCTCGCCCTCGCCCTCGCCCTCGCTCTGCGGCCGCGTAAGGAAGTTTGCTCGTTATCGCCGCTCGCAGGTGCGACCTCACTCCGCCGGCCCTTCACTGGCAGCCTTCGCACTACTTGTTTATTTGCGCAGCTGCCCTTCGCATCTCCCAGCGTCACCTAACACCTCCCCACCTCACCATACGCCAGCTTCTTCTGTTATCTAGCCCAGGCATGTCAAGATCGCGGACAAGGTTTATTAAGTATACAGACATTGGCGCGACATTTAAAAGTAAGGGTTGTGTGAAGTGGCGGTTCGTCACTGGATACCTGACCCATTACTATCTTTGTGAGAAGTTACTTGACAGTTATTTTCACAGCTCTATCGATTCCTAATTTATCTCTTAAGCAAAGAAATTACACATCAAATGAAATAACACAACACACAAGTAGTCTTGTCTCTTAAGAACGCTGTCCGTCCGTAAGCGACAAGTATTAACTTATAGAGACTTGTTAATTTATTTCATATTATTGTTAAATGTAATAAAAAAACTGACTGTCTTAATAACACAACACAAAACAGAAACAAGGAAAGAACTCGTCATTCAAACACATTCCGGTCAGTTAGCAAAGATAAAAAACAAAATTAAGACAGAATTTAGTAAGAACACAAACATCAATTCCTATTTCCGGTATATGCCATTTTTACACACATCGCCCAGTGCATTACTCCTTTGTAGTTACGTCAGTGATATTTTAAGTCCTTTATTCGCTAGTATATGAAAATAATAAATACAAACTCCTCGTCTTGTAGCATTTAAGTTTTGTTGTAAACATTTAGCAATCAAAATGGGACTATGGCGATCACAACAAAAGGTCGCGTAACGAGGTATACCGGCGGACGCTTCTCAAAAGCCGTGAGTGCACAGCACAGAGCAAGTGTCTTTTGAGAGAGTTAAGTGTATCTAAACAACCCTTTAAAATGTATTTTATAACACGTTATCATACGTGTTCAATCCATTGAACTTAGTGTTTCGTTGTAAATGAGTTTTTTTCATTTTTACCCAAACTTGTCTGTCAGACTACGCATACTTGTTATTAGTGGCAGTGCATCTAACTACTGTGTTGACTCGCAGAACCTTTGGAAGCGTGTCCTTCGGGAAAACTTCATTACGATTTGTCATCTGAAAATGCATTGTAATAACGCTTGGTACAGGGCGCCTTGTAATGTAGGGTAAAAGACCTTTGGCCCTTCCGCCACAAGGCCCTCAACGGCGCATGCGCTGGCGCCCCGGAGTCGCAGCGAAGCGCACCTCGTGACGGAGCTTAATATCGTTAATTGGCGGAGCTTCAATGGCCCGAAGGGGCGCTCGCTCGGAAGCTGTTGTTGTAGTCGCTCTGTCAGATTACGCAGCCGCAGCGCTCGCTGTCTTTGATCCGCAGGCGACGCCTCCCACCCCGGCCACCTCCCCGCCCCCACGCCCCTCCCTGCCCCGCCTCGTTCCGCCCCGCTCCGCCCCTCCCAACGCCCTCAGCCATGTCATCGCGGGCCCCTCCCTGCCACGCCCTCCAACCTGCTCTTCAGCAGGCTTTTATCCACGTTCATCGCGCTCTTTTGCCGCAACATCCCCGCCAACTCGTTCCGTCCCGTAACGCCCCCGCCACACCCCTCGACCTGTTCTCACCACGCTCTCAGCCGCGCCCATCACACTGCATCCTTGCTACATCCCCACCATCCCTCTCCGACCCGACTCAATCCTACCGGACCCGTCCCGGTTCGACGCGCTCCAACTCCCACCCCGCTGCTGCTCTCAGCCACGCCCCTCCCGCCCCGCCTGCTCACCGCTCATCATCCGTGCCTCATCCTCACCCTTTACGTGCAGACCCTAACATGCACCACACTTCCCCAGGTGCCGGGAGTCCGGTCGGGAGCTTAGAGTTTGTCCCGGCTGGGGTGGTGACCCCCTCGGCTGCTGGGAGATACCTGGTTGAGGGAAAACGACAGTAGGTCGGCACCGGATCTCGCCATCCAGCGAGAGAAGATCACTTTCCGAGCCAAATCATGCATTACCCTTATGGGACTCACGATCTCAGTATTTGGTGCGCCTGGAAACACTGACCAATCAAACAGTCCCCACCGCTATTCCCAAACGCGTTCCCCTTCCCCGCACGTCATCGCGGACTCCCATCGTCCCCCTCCATTCCCCAAAATGCCTTCCCCTCCTTGACATTTGTCCTGCGTCAGTTGGCCGCTCCCGGCTTCCTTGGTCCACGACCACCGCTCCCCCTCGCAGCTCCTCGCTCGCCGTCTCCCCTCAACGAAGCGATGCTAATTGCTCACGTCCATCTCTGAACCTCGCATACTGTTTTATTTACCATTGCACTCTACACGAACATCCGACTAAGGTTCACTTTGACATCACATTTAAAAATCTTCATTTAATCAACGCCTCTTTGCAATTCCACTAAAAAGATTTTAAAGCTCTCTTACACTCACCGCCCTCCTCCTCACAGCAATAAGAGAAGTTTAAACAGTATTGTTTATATTACTATTACAATTCTCATTTGCGGCTTACGATTCATACCATCCTCAGAACACAATCACATATAATAAATAAAACGCTCAAATTCTTTTCTGTAGCTGCATTTTCAGATGACAAATCGTAATGAAGTTTTCCCGAAGGACACGCTTCCAAAGGTTCTACGAGCCAACACAGTAGTTAGATGCACTGCCACTAATAACAAGTATGCCAGGAGTGCACTATATTTATAGACTAATAAATGAGTTATGAGTTGCATTGCAATGACATTTTGCTACACCATTACAATCACCTCTTTAATATTTTAACTAGTTAATTCTTCTTAATTAATTGCCTTCTAGAAATATCCGTGCACGGTAGTTACTTGCTTGGTCAGCACCGTTTGAAAAAAATATATTAATTTTTTGTACACAACACAGAACGATTTATTTTTAATTCTACTAAATTTCCTTAGCTCAAAAAATAAATGCTTGCAACAAAATGATCACAATCAATTATTCTATTACACATTTACAATGACATTCGTTGAAGTATCAACCATAAATGAAATGTATTACTTTATTTACAAGGTTCCTTTTCTGTCGCCACCAGATACAGGGACAGCAACGAAATCTACTTGATTATGCAGATTTTGTTAGAATTCAATCTTTCTTCCGATGCGCTAACGTGCTCGTAGCCCCGCGTGTCCTAGATTCTCATTACAAATTTTGTTACCTTTTTGTGTCGCGCTCCCAGTAGTGGATCGTGCTGACCTCGTGCACCTGACCGTGCTCCAAATTCCTTCCGCGATATCGCTCGAAAACCGCTGTCTTTGTGCTGTTTTCCACGAAATCCACGTCCACTCTTCTTCCTTCCCTCGCTGCACCAGACTTCCCGTCCAGTATTCTCTCTTCGCAACTTTTGACTCGAACGATACACAGTCTACGCGTAGTGTCAACGGCGTATTTCGGCTTATATTCAAAATTTTTGGCTTGTGTTGTGAAGTGTCAGTGCAATGATGGCCTCGTGATAATTCGTGTCCCTCGCTCTCACCGCTGCTACTCTTTCTCGACCTAACTCTTTCTAATTCACTCAATTCAATAAGCTATCAAATAAATATTGTTCAACTGATTATCTTTCGCCACTTTAATGATCACTCCTGAATAAATGATAAAATTCTATTCTCGCTAGGATTCTCTTTCTCGATCTCTCTCTCTCTCCTCTCTCTCCTCTCTCTCTCTCTCTCTCTCTCGACAAAATGTCGACTATCTCCCCACACCGGCCTTGCTCTCTGAACACCCCAACTTCTCGTTCTAGAAGGGCTGAGTGGTCAGTTGCTCTGCTTCTGCTTGAGGGTGGCATGACGTCGGGACGGCCCCCTCCGCGCTTCCCATGAACCGCAAGTCGGGCAGTCGAGCCGCGGGCCGCAGATAACAGGTCGCGCTGTTTCGAACTATCTCGGCGGGGAAGTGTACCCTTGTATAATTCACAATATTGCTTTGAATGCACTACGGTTTTCTACATCTACGGGTAGTAAAATAAGATTCAACTGCGTTAAAAAGCAGAGTTGTCTGAAAGAGAACATCATAGTTCATGAAACAATTACGGATAGCAATGGTTTCGTAAACGTCCAATAAGCGTTGAAAGGAGAGCCTAGCTCTTATATTTTGGAAAGGTTCTAGTGATAAAAGTCCTGAACAACAAAACAGTATCTCTTTAACCCTACACTAGCGTACCCATGCGAGAATTCTCGCATGTTAACCCCCATTCATTTCTCTATCCTCCCCATTAAGAAGGAAAGTTGTTAATGAGACGTGTTTATTTCTTAATAAGTGTGTAAATGTAACTTAGAACCTGCAAAATGTCAAAAATAAAAACATTCCAATTGATGTTGGAAACAAATTTTCAATAAAGTACTCGATTCAATTCAGTATTATATAAATACAGGTATGTTCTTCGAAACTTTCACACTTCCTTAAAAACAATATATGAAGTCATTACGTATTCTTCCGTGACATTTAGCTGTTGATTTTCCTTGATATACACAAATTATTAAAAAAGATTTGTACTCTCGAGAAAGCCAAGTAAAGTTTCCATGCGAAAATACAGGGTCGGGCTTGTACAAACCTAGTCTTTGCAATATTATTTAACTTTCCTGAGTTTGTTTTGAAGATGAGAGAGGGATTTTGGAAGGGCAAGGTGCCAGCTTGTTGGAGTGCGAAAATAGAAAAATCATTAGTATACTAAAAAGTATTGGATTACTTTCTGCGTTCTTACGTACCTCCAGAAAAGCAATCCCGAGTCAAAGAATAATGAAACAAATATTGTCACCTTTGAGTAATAAATGCTATTTGTTACCATTGAAACAATTCAGTAGGCTTAGACGTAACTTTCGTACATGGGAATGTTGCTCAATGTTTACATATTGAATATCTTTGCTAAGAGACATCTTAACTTTAATATCAAACGGTGTATTATTTACTATATGAGCTTACAGCTGGGCATTGATGTACAGAGTTCCAGATACCGCCAACATTTAAATCGTGCGTCTGGATTGTGTTCGTTGGCAGTTGTCGAATGACTTGCGCTATTCTTTTTATAATTTTAAACGTGGTTGCTTTTTTCAATTAATTAATATAGTATTGTTGGCTAGCGCGTTTTTGTTCATTTATTGCAAGCTATTTTACTTACGTTAATTTAAAAGGTTTGTTTTTCGTGCTGTTATAAAACCCTTACTACCTCCGCGCACCCGTGCGAGAACTCCCACATGTTAAAACCTACACTCTTCTCTATCCTATTTCCATTTTAAAGGGTAAAGCTATTAACGACACGCATTTTTTTGTTTAAAAATGTATAAAGGTTACTTCCATTGTACTAACACATATCTAATAAAAAATATAATGCAATTGGTATGGAAAAGTAAATTCCACAAGAGATTTATTCAGTTTTATCGAGAGATTTCTTGAAACAATTCACAACACTCACTTAAAAATATTTGAAGTAATTATTATTATCGATATTCTTTGATAGTTAGCCCTTCGCTCTTCGTGATAGTCCTTCGCTCTTCGTGATAGCTTTTTAATCTTGAGAAAGCTATGTGACTTAACACGCTGGCTTGAAAGTTTCCCAGAATCACCGCTGATAGCGAAAATACTGGTTCAGGTAAAACACAGACCAAACCTAACAAGACACGGGTTTACTTTTCAGTGAACACCCACATTCCTCCACAATTAGGTACAGAGCACTTGTAGACCTCGGTAAAACGTGTTCACTATATACATAAGAAACAATCTTCAACGGTATCAACCAATTAAAAATAGTACTTCTAGTTGTTGCTGCGAGAGCGAACCTTGAATTCATAATTGTGCAAATAAACCTTGTCAGTCTGCGGGAACCACGTTGTACACAGAAAGAGTAAATAGTAAAAGATCTAAGCCTTTGGAGCGTGACATAACGATGGCCATCATCATCAAGGGGTGAAATGAAGGTGACATTGGTAGTATTGATATGTGCCGCACTTGGAAAAAGTAAATAGAATGTCGAAGAATATCTGATCCTGTATATTACTGTGTGAGGAGCGTTTCTTTGAGGCCTTTTGCCTCAGAATTTTAGTTTTTAAGAGTTATTTCACGATATAGCTGACCGAGTGCTGAGGGTTGCAGTTAACATGAATATTTAGATGCGTTTTTTTAACAAATTCTTCATATTTTTAAAGTCAAAATTCAATTCGTCACGTCTCCGTGAAATTCTATTTTTTTAGATATCTCATTTCTAAAGATACGTTGCAAGTACCAGCCGCAAATGGTATGTATAGTACTGAAATAATATAGGACACTATTACAAAGGCGTAGACTGACAGAGAACTTTGGGTAAAAATGAAGAAAACATTATTTACAACGAAACGCTAAGTTTAATGGATTCAACATGTGTGATAACTAGTTATAAAATACAATTAAAAAGGGTTGTATAGATACACCGAAATGTCTTGATTCTCACAGCCGACATTTGCTTGGTGCTGTCCACGTATGGCTTTTGAGAAGCATCCATAGAAGTCCCTCGTCACGCGTCCTTTATTGTGACCTTCATCGTCCCATTACAATTGCTAAATGTTCAGATAATAACTTAAATGCTACAAGACCGGGATTTTGTATTCATTAGCCAATAAAGCAACAAAAGGATCACTGACATTATAATAAAGTCGTAGTCTATTCGTCAACGCGCGGTGAAATGGCGTATACCGGAAATACGCACGCGTACACCTACAACACGTGTAATTCTCGGGCTAGTCACACAATGAAGGTGCAGAGAGTTGTGGTGAAGGGGGAGGGAGAAGCTTTCGGTACTTGTTGCGTCGTCTGACAAGCAACGCGTTTGTATTCTATGGTTAACTAAGCAATGTTTGAGGGGCAAAAGGAGCTGAAGTCCCTCGTTGCCCCTCCCTTTGGTTCGCGATCCGCCCCTAACCACAGTGCCGCTTTCCCTCGCCGCCTGTGCGGCGTCAGCACTGCAATCGGCGCGTAGTTCCGCCTCCCCTCCCCCCTCTTCCGTAATTGAGTGCGACTGCGGCGTCAGCCTCCCCCGCCCGCCGCCAGGCAGCGGTGCGCGCGGAGCCTCCTGGCGCCAACCCCGTCCTACAGCCTTTTTCCCAATAGGAAAAGATGTGCTTCCCCCACTCCCCACTCAGCAAGGAGGATTACGTTGTGCTTTGTGGGACGTTTAGGTTTTCACCGTCCTCCCAATGTTGAAAATGCAGTTTTTATCGGTGCACAACATTCTCTTTCAACTTTCTCGCCACGGAGTAGAGAGAAAGCTATGTAATGCAGCGCGAAAAAACAGCGAATTTTCGACAGAAAAACTCATATTACAGAGCCTAGAAACGAAAAAGTTGATAAAAGTATTTGCTAAATTTAGAAACAATAATATTCTAACACATAGTGTAGCCAGAATACACGTTCTGTGAAACCTTGATACCAAAAAATAGAATGACGGCAAAACGTAATAAATCAAAACGTCCGTCCGTCCGTCCGTCAGTCTGTCCGTCCGTCCGTCCGTCCGTCCGTCCGTCCGTCCGTCCGTCCGTCCGTCCGTCCGTCCGTCCGTCTGTGAAGAACGATAGAGGCAAAACCGTTCAGCCTATTTTCTCCAAAATTGATATTCCCCCATGCATATAGTTGACGTCGCGTACCCTTGACTTTGAAACCAATATTTAAATTTTGGGGGCACTTGACATGAAAGGGGATACTTTGCATGTATCAAAAATAAATCAAATTGTAAATGAAGAATGTTAAGTCGGGTTGAGTTCTTGGAGCTCTACTTAGAGTTCTAGGGATAATTTTAGATTTTCCTGCATCATTTAAACTGTGTGTGTTTCTATTTTTGTTTTGTACATATTTTGATCCCTTAATCGTATCTTTCACAGGACAATCATTTCTATTTCCATGTGTTAAGGATTGTGGGGTAATTGAAAGTACATTCGCGTATCTACACATGGCAACCGTGAATCTCCCCCGCGCCCACCGCCTACGTTTTTGCTACTGCCTGATGAGTGCAAATGATAGTTTCCTGCCAGGATCGCCTCGTCGGTGCCCTGGGGGTTGGCTAATGAAATAGGTTCTCGCAAACAAAACGAAACGGAAACGACAGGCGACGGCATTCATGTGTCTTTTCAATTTGCAGAGCGAGTCGCATTGCTATCGGTATTTGTTTGTGCGAATTCGAGTGCACACAATTCACATCGATGTTGTTCCACCTGTTACACAGCCGGAAATAAAATTTTCTATTTACTTGTAGCGGGTTCGTTGTAAACGAACATAGAGTAATTCTCCTAAAAATGTTTGAAATATTAATTGATTTCATAGGGAAAATAAAATTTAAAAACCTAAAAATTGTAATTTTCTTTAAAACATTCATAAAATAATATATTTTAATATAAGTTAGAGTATGTTGAAAAGTGTTGTTGGTATTTTTCTTTCATAAACGAAACAAAAGTGAAATAAAAATTGACCCTTATTTGAATGGGTGAAAACGAGAACGGCATAAGTGACATGTTATAAATTCTGAAAAGTCTGTCGAATTTAAGTCAATATTACTGTAAAGTCGTAGTTCTTTGTTTTATCACTAAAACTACGGCATTTCAATTGTTCGTTAAAACCACGAAAATGCATTGCCACTGAACTATACCCTAAAAACACACTTTTTTTCTCTTAATTTATAAAATTTCACATGTATCGTTCTGGCTTTCACTCATTCATTGGTGACTCGTAATTCATTATTCTAATACCTTTTGTAAATGTTTTGTTCTTATCCATTTAATTCATCAAGTTAAGATAAGAAATTGTTTGCAGCTATCAAATTACTCTATTTTACTAAATATTTTTAGGATAAAATCGTTATAATGTTCGGCATTCTCTCAGATATTAAAACAATTGACTTATTTCATTACCTACAGCATATTAGAAAATGACCATACAAATACACTGCACTAAATGCACTGAACGCCAATTGGGGAAAGATAAACCGCGAGTCTTGGAGTAAACTGTAGTGTAATCGACGGGAAATATATATTTAAGGGCACATGCATGTCAAACCAAAAGAAATAATGGCCAAAATTAAGTATTTTCAAACCTCAATTTCTAGAAAACTTGGTGACCAATATAAATTAAAATGATGTCACAGTAGAAAAAAGGTCTTATGAATACTTTAATACCAGTTTCACATATCTTTACTGTTTTTTTGTAGCGTGATAACAATATAATTTATTATGAGGTTTTTTTATTTTGCTCTTTAACAAATTTATTTTATTTTATTTGAAACTAAATCAAGTAGATATCTTGAATTGGCAAGCACCACATAATTATCTAAATATCACACTTAAAAAATTTACAGAATAGTGTTTTATGAAATATTTTTTACTGTGCTTAAAAATTGCACGTTTAAAAACTTTAACACATATAATTTTTTTTGAATGTATGACATTTATTACAGTCTACATAATAGTAAATGTCCAGAAATCTGAAAATATGAAACTTCTATCGTCCGTAGTTTTTTCTTATAAAAGATTTATATAATATAACTTATGGAAATTTTATTTTAAAGTTTCGCAGTAACTACAAAAAAAGTGTTAAGAATAGCGAAGAAACGCCCAAAAATATTTCATTCCCGATTTCTTTCGATACTTTGTCTGAGGATTATTTGTTCGTAATGTCCGAGAGAAGTCGGCAGACATTGCGCATTCTAATTGCCGCTTTTCCATTTTACAACGATTTTCCATTTTAGAAATGTCAATGTGGAACTGTTCGTCAATAATCATATTGGTCAATAACTGTTATCCGGGAAGATGTCCAAACGATATTTAAGAAATTGTGGTTCAAGTGGCGTATTACAACTCATATGGTTGTATGATCTCAATGGTTCATGTTGCATATCGGGAAAGTTCTCTGCCTTGTGGTTGCCTAAAAAGTTTTCACACTTGTGAAAGACAGCCTTTTTTGCAATATCACTCAACAAATCAACGAAATGTTCATCAGCCATTAAGTTTCTGATTTTCAATCCTACAAATATTCCTTCCTTTATTTTGGCTTCACTAATCTTTGGGAACGTCCTTCGCAAATACATGAATCCACGTGATGTTTTGCCTATGGGTTTCACAGAGTTTTTTAATGTGCAGTGGAACCATGTACACATTTATGGGGGAAACAAGAGTGTTAATGACATTTTTCTGTGTACGCAGTAGTTCTATCCGAGCAGGCCATTTTGTTCCACAGTAGTGATTTTTTTCTGTCGCTGCTGTTCCACTCACATAGAAAGCAGCTGTGCTTTCTGTTCCAAGTTTTATACCCAGCAGAATTGCAATTACCTTGAGATCTACATATGTTATATTTGTTTTCTTCATGTTTGATAAGTGTTTGGGGCAGTTTAGGGTTCTGGTATGTTTCCTTGAGGTTAACAGTCTGAAAAGAATGAAATTTGTTCCCATTGTAGAGAATGCTTTCAGTCTTATTTAGATGGAATTTATGAACAAGCCCCATTCAGTTACATTAAAATCACGTTAATGTCTTCGTTACGGACTCGAAATCGCTACAAAAGGCATTGGGAGGTTTATGTGAGAAGGAGTAAACAGGTAGTTCTGTAAATAAAGAATAAAAGTTGTAAAAGCCGATCAGATGGCCGAGATTGCTAAGGTAGTAGTGCCGGAGTGGTTTCGGACCAGAAGATCGCGGGTTCGAGTCCCGCCTCGGGCATGGGCGTATTTGTGTTTGTGTATGTCTGTATGTGTTGTTCTTTCACCCCCATTATCATCATCATTCCATCTTCCATACCCCCAGGGCTAACAACCGTGGGGGATAAAAATCGGATCCAGCTAAAAATGCTGGTCCCCCCAAAAAGTTGTTGCAAGCACCTGCTACCGCGATAAAAAATAAAAACTGAGCCACGGTAAATGCAGGATGCTTGCATGCGTGGTCCTAGTCGGCCGATTAACGAGAAAAAAAAGAAAAAAAAGGTTGTAAAAATAAAAGTGAAACGTGAAGCTGCAGGGGAGTTTGCAATGAGTAGCTTGAAATGATGTGTGTGAATCTGTAACATCCATATCTTGAAATAAAACTGAATAAATGAATCACGACATGTTAGCGATTTCCAAGCAGTGAACATTACGACTAACTTACATTGCTACTGAAGATCATATGTATGACCCTGATGAATGAAGCTAGGAATTGTACATCCAAACAATATAAGTCAGTGTGGAGTAACTTTTCAGTTTCGACAAATAAAACTTGGATGGCGGCTGTATATCACAAACAGTCAAGACTTTTTGAAACGTGTGTTGCAAGAACCCTCCAGTAGTGCTTGTTTTATGCTAAATATGCTTCAAATAATATACTTACCGAGAATGTATCTGCATTGAGGTGACAAAGTATCGAAAATGGATTTATGTTGTTTCTGAAATAAACCATTCGGATAAAATAGCATTATCCTATGTCAAAGACGTCGTACGAACAAAAGACGACACTTTTAATCATTCCTTTCAGGCCTTCTATAGCCAATTTCACACTCGAAGATGTACCTGTAAACCCAGAACCTCCCTTTGTGTTACACCAAAATATAGTTTTGCTGCTCCAACCAATAGTTCTGCTTATGATACCAACCATCTCGCCACTAGCTTTCCACGTGTGGACGCAAAACGCTTGCAGCCTGCATACAGCCCCCAACACGCGGTGATTGCGCTTGCCTGGAGGTTCTATTCAGCGAACGCCGGAAAGTCATCTTGTGTTTGCTACATTTACGAGTTAAACGCATAGTTGTGTGCTGAAATGGCGCTTTCATGATGTTTAATATCAAAAGTGAAACAACCGGAGGACAAATGTAGCATTATTGTTTTGAAGTGTTGCCTCGGGTCGCAATAGATTAGATTTTGTTAGATTACGACTTTGAGCTTGCTAATTTACGTACGTGGATCAACGTATCTACGCTTATTTGGCCTATCGAATAAACTATGAACTGATCATGAAAGTCACACAATTTTTTACATTAATATTCTCCCTCTCTGCCCATTTTTGCCTCTACTTAAAATGATTATGTATGTACTTACAATAGGAATTTTCATTTTAGGGCATTGTCATTATCCTTATGTAAAAAGTATGTAAACATATGTAATTAAACCAATATATGTATAAAATATGTAAAATAAAAATGGTTCTAATTCATTCAGAATCTCTTCAAAACTCTAAAAACTATTTTCGATCGCAGGTATTGTGTTCCTGTAAAAATATGTTTTTACATGAAAATATTTTCCTTAGTTATTATCCGTATGCGATAATATAGAGAAATTACTGTACGAAGGGCCCGCTTTCACAGCTTCTGCTTGGCTCCCGGTGACAACGTAACTGCAGATAATGTCCGAGTGCTTAATTCGTCAATGCGTTTGTTTGCAGATAGCGCACTTGCAAATGGCTTCCACTACCTCCTGCGATGCCATCGACCAACTTGTCTTTCATTAGTTCTCCGACCTGACAAACTGGTCCCTTCTTATAGGATCTTCGGTATACAATAAAGGCATAGGATTGCTTCTGAATGCTAGGCAACTCTCTATGGACTGTGTTTGTACGGCAACTTTCTGACGCACTAATAGGAATTTCGCTTACCTGCCGTACATCAGTGTATGGCGGGTTGCCGTACTATTAGTGCTACGGTCACATGTGAATCTCCGTTGTAGGAAACTTCCTAACGTGTCCATTACGAACTAGTGATGCTGCAGTATGGCACAGATTTTATCTCTCTAATCCCTCGTATTATATATTCAGTCTGACGTCCCTATTCTGTTTTGCCCTACCGTCTTCTCAACTGCCATCTCTTGGCGCCTTGGAAGTCCCGTTTCACGTCTACGTCTCGAATCCACATTAGTAAAATTAAAGTATAACTTGAAGCATATCATAGAAAGGTAAAATACGGACATTTATGTAAATTTTCATTGCAAAATTGGGAGTCCTTTTTTTAAGAAAATGTCGAAAAGCGTTTCTGAAAATGCGAAATTTGTAGCTCACTTTCACTCAAAACTTTCGTATTATCGAGAATTGTCATAAAAACAATATTTAAAGCATTTGTATTCGAAAACTTAATGTACAAGAAATGTAAATATAAAAAATAAATATTAACAACGGGAAAGATATTAAAATAAAATATAGTTGTATATTTTATTAAAAAAACATAAGAATAAATCAATGTAGCATTGATGTGATGCTATTCAGTGCATTTAGCGCTATCCTTACCAAAAACAAGAAGAAAAAAGTTGAAGCCGTTTTTACTAAACTTACATTGTAAATAACATATTCATCTCATTCAATATTTTTATACTGCTGGATAAAAAATTGAAGAATACAAATTAAAGATAATATTTTCAATTTATTTCATAACATATGCATTGTATTTATTAAAAATTCAACACGACTAGTGAGAAAGGTGTTTGATCTCTAAAATTATTATTTATGTATACTTTATTTTTTCATTACTTTATTTCAGTATGTAATGCTTTACAGAATGAAAATTTAAATGCTTTATTATCAATTTTCCAAATATTTAGCTTTCAACGCATTTTTGGAACAATGAGATATGCAAACGTGATCAAAGACCATTATTTATTTTTCGTTGTAAAACGTTAATTTAATTAAAATTTTCATTTTAATTTAAACTTTGAACCAACGTTTGTGTAAATATAATAAACTACGGGTTACTTTGAAAGATATGAATTATGTGAAGAATCATATTCGTTGTGGATAACGTTATTATATTCATAACGATAGTATTATAATTAAAACTACTTAGTTCTGATATTTTTCTAATATGTACTACTTAGTTCTGTAATTTTTCTATATTACAACGAACTTTGTTAACATTTTCAGCAGCAATGTACATACACATTTATTCTCCTAGGAAGAACACATGTAATAACATCTCGAATAATTCGGTAAACATGCCTCGTTTAAAGTATTGTCAAGTGAATGATAGTATCCTATTAAATAACTTGTGTTTATATGTTTAATGCGTCTCCAAATTTCTCCAAGGGTTGCATTGATTCACAAACAAAATAAATCCGATTCTGAACCTATCTTTCAATAAATGTCTGATTCTGACTTACCACTTGTTAGAGAATTTATTCCGACTTTAGAAACTGGATTTATCCACTTTTTCGTTACCAGGGCCCAGTGATATGAGTTTTCTGCCGAATATTTGCCGTTTTTTCGCACAGCAGTACATACCTTTCTCTTTTTCTCCTATGTGCAAAGAAAGGTCCGTAGCTCGTTTAATAAGGTGCTCATTACGATGTGGGCTTGGTATGAACTAGGCCGTAGTCAAGTGGAAATGACATAATAATGTGAACAATATTCAGCCACCAACCATTATCAATTTATTTTCCCCATCTCCATATCCATTTCTGTTTGGTTCAACGTGAAGGCGTGGCTTTCCTGATACGAAGCTAGAACACCGAACGTAGGAGCGGGAGAAGGGTGCAACACCCCCAGCATTGTCGGTTTTTCGTCGAGGCCACCGTTCTCCTCCCCTGTTGCGTGATAGGGTGCGTTCCGGGCGTGTAGCAGCCTTCCTTTTGCAGTTGCTGGAAGCAAAAGGCGTGGGTGAGCGACAGCCGCGGCGAACTAAAGTGTCGCGCTCACAAGTTGTAGAAAATTCAGAAGTAAATAGAAAACACAAAAAGGAATAGCTGAAATGTGGAAATGCCCCATATTACTATATTTTGTTTACGCAAACACCTCATTTGTTAATATCATTTATTTTATTTGTACACTGTATAATACATTTCATCTCAATAACACGTCTTTCAAAAGAAAATGCCAGCCGGCAGTGAAGTGTTGAAGACAATTTTTCGTTCCTTTCACTGCAGCGTCCTCAATATCCCACTTGTACTTCTGTGGAAGCCTCAGAGGGTTCCGTTTCTGCCTCGCCGTAATTGGTAAAACTGAATTATTACGACTGAAACGCAATTGATGTCTTCTTGGGCAAGCAGTTCAAATATCGCGTCATTAGAGAATTTGTGAGCTGTGCGTGCTTGGGACAGTGAATGTCTGTGTAATATCGAAAATCCGCAACAGATGAGACTCAAAGTCTATGATGGTCATGAGCAGGTTTTGGATTCTGATGACCTAAAAATGCTTTCAAAACTACATTTAAAATGATTTAAAAATAAAGGAGAAATTATTACTTTTTTTAAAAAGTACTCAAAAATGTGTAGGAAAATGTTAATTGATACAATGAATTGTACAACATTAAATGAAATTTATTTACATAAAATTATATTTAGTATAAAGTTTTTATTTTAAGAGGAAATTAATTCTTAGCTTCGATCTTGTAACCGTTAGTTTCCGAAGACCTGTGTAATTTTGAGAGTTCCAAAAACAGAGACCATTGTAATAGTGAACTTCGTCATGAACTGATAATAAAATAAAATCGTTGTTTTAGTGTGTCATTGTAAATTCATGAAACATTCACTACGAAAAAAACGGACACAAAATACGTAAAACTGACAAGAAAAGGTCACAAAATGTGTAAACATGACAAATATGACGCAAATGCCCAAACAGTGATCAAAAATTTAAAAAATGGCGAAAAATGACCCAATAACTAAACATTTCATCGTGTATATGCCGTGATCAATACGTATTTACCAGTTAGTTACCAATGCACCAATGAAAAGATGACCTGTCATCAGAATGCGCGCCCTGACCGTGAGCCTCGCGTGATCGTTCAACTAGAGCAGGTTCTTCCCTCCGGTCCATCGGGCGGCCCCGCGCTGCTCGCAGCGAGGGCGGCCACAAGGCTCGGCTTGCGGGAGGAAATAGTCTCGGACGCCTCTCTTTGCGCGCTAATGGAATTTGCATCCGCGCTTTCGCACCGGAGGCCTCTCTGATTTCATTTGCCGCCGGCGACGCGCGCTGGCAAGGCAGCTGAAGGACACGGACGCTGCTGGCTTTCTTTTCTTCGTTATCATTCGGCGCGGATAATGCCAGGGTGAAGTGCGAGTAAAGGGAATTGATCGGGCAAAGGCTTCGAAGGTAATTCTGGAAATTTATCTGTCTGGCTCTCTCCGAGTGTTTGTCTGTCGGACTCTCTGCCTGTCTGCCTCTCCATCGATCACTCTGTCTGTCTCTCTGTCTTTATTTTCAAAAGTTCTGCACCGATTTCAGCCTTATTTTTAACAACTGGTTTTTACGTTCAGTATATCTTTTCTAAAAAAGATTTAGATTTGAAATACCTAATTATGACAATATGGTGACCTATTTTATTTGTTTAAATACTTTTCCAGGAGTTTTAAAAACCTTTCAAATCCTATTAAACTCTAGTCTACATTTCAAATCACTATGATTTACATAAGTAATACTAATCTAACCCAAAATATAATAATTTTAAAATAAAGATTCCGACGCTTTCTTATCATGGAGACTTTGGATAAGCAAGGCTACAAGAACAACAAATCTAGATTTCAGCCTTATCGAAACGAGCTCCAATCTGAAGGAAGTGGAAATCATTTCAACTTCCTTTAGAGTTGAGCTGGTTTCGTGTCTTCATTGCCATGTACACAATCTTTATCACGCCTACATATTTATGATACGAATCCGTTTGTATTTAATTGCAATTGGGTCCAGATTTTTGGAAGGAGGAATGAGCGTTCGCAATACTCCGCGTAATTGCATTTGATTTATTCTCACATCAAACATCTGCGTAAATTTGCCTTTATTGCTTTGTAGATAATCGTCCTCGTGGTGACGCGCCTCGGGATCGGAATCCAATGGGTGATTAAACAGGAGCATTGCGCCGCTCTCCAGCGCGGGGGGGGGGGGGAGGGGGCGTTAATATGCTGGTGTCGGAAGCGCAGCCCCAGCAGCGAGGCGACTGCATCATCCGTTAAATTCACAACACCACACAAAAACGATTTCATTACAGTCGATAATTATTTCGTCGTTTTTTGATAAGTGTTTATGTTTATGTTACTCTGACGTAAGTTGCATCTGTGAAATACCTTTTATAAAATGCATGTGTAACAATTATAATACACTAACAGTTATTTATGTAATGTACTTGTTAAAAACAGTAATTCTACATTAGCATAATATACATTAGCATAAGGAGGTCTTCGCCCTCAATGGGATCCTAAGGCTAAAATAAAAAGAAATTTAAAAAAAATGCGCGTGATGTGGCAAAGGACGCCACTTGCTCGGAGGAAAGGGCGGTGTGGAACTAACGTGTGATAAAAGTGACATTATTGGATCCTATTGCGTGGGGTATTTACAGCAGTGTTGTCACCATTGAAGTTCTAACCTTCCTAAGAACATGTAAATAAAATAATTTTTGAACGCGAATTTTACGCCCGAATAAACTTTTATTAATCCGACTGCCACCTCACCGCTTTTATTTTCCCTCCCTCTCTCTCTCTCTCTCTCTCTCTCTCTCTCTCTCTCTCTCTCTCTCTCTCTCTCTCTCTCTCTCTCTCTCTCTCAATTAGTTGCGTCACAAGTGAACTCAGTTTATCAATACACAGGACTTAATTAGTTTACTAGCAAATATGAAATATTTATCAATGCTTTATGTAAAATTATTAATATTTAGCTCTCTAAACTGCTTTAAAGCTGCAAATAGTTCAATGCAAATATACGAAAAAAGTTTCATTTAGCAAATGCAATCAATATTTAATTGATTCTACCTGAAACTACAAACATGCGATCTTATGCTAATATTAGTATCACTCTCTGTATCTCATGCTAAAAAAAACGTGTTTGTCTATTCTTCACTTAGGATTCTGATCAAAATATCACACATTCAAGATTGTTCTGTTATTGCTTTAATGTTATTGCGACTTTGGACATAATTATTATTTATTATTATTATGCATAATTATTTCGTAAGTACTGGCGAGTACTAATTCATGTTTCGAAACGGAGTGAAATACATTCATTATATACCGGTGCCAATGAAGCACAATGTAAAATAAACTACTAATTTGTATTTTTAAGGCATTATTTTATTTATAATTTTTGCAATATGAAATTTCAAATGATGTGTTGTACTGATTACACGATGAGCATAAAATTAATTAAATATGTTCAATTAAAGAAAATGTAGATGTCGTCAATAGAACTCTGCCGGGCATGTCATAATATTTCCTTAGTTTAATTATATTTTCGAAGAATTATAGCACTGATGCAGATGCATAAAACATATTTGATATCATTGACAAATAAATTGATACTTATTTTTCTATTTCTTGATCTAGTTCCATTGCTAATATTCAAAAAAGTGCACTGCAGTAGAAATTTTATTACGTACGCAGATTATGTACCTATAGTATACACAGTGGTGGCTACCTAAAACAGTTTTATGCTTTGCAAAGGTCGTTCAAAATTTCACAAACATTACACCACATTGGATATTTCAAGAGTTTAGGTTATTTAGCAGCATTGTTTATCGTGAGCGGTGGTGGTGTTCTTCCCCCCTAGAACAATTATTAGGACACCCCAAGCGGTCACTGCAGTGCCGGTGACCAGTAGGTCGTTGGGTTGAAATCCCGACGTTAGCAGGAATTTTGTCAGCTAGGTCGAATTAAGTCGTTGTCTGGAGGAGAATTCTTGCGGCTGGCTGCTCTGATCGGGAGTTTTCCGTGGTTTCTCCGATCAATACCATGCGAATGCCGGAGCAGTACCCCAACAAACAGTCCGCGGACCGCAAGCAATCTTTCTTACCTCTTCCTTGTCCTATCCTTACCCCTTACTCGCACTTACACAAACATGCACTACACTATCACTCATGCCGGATGATCGGTTGGGAGCTTAGAGCTTATCCCGGCTAGGGCGGTTCACCTCTGGTGGGAAATACCAGGTTGGGGAAACCCCTTTAGCCGACCGTAGGTCGGCGCCGGATCTTGCCATCCAGTGGAGAAATATCACCGCCACCCAGTGTTGCCAGGTTAGGGGTTTTCCCCCTAAATGTGGGTTTTTTTTTGGCTTTGGTGGTTTTTTTGGGGGGGGGAATTTATTTAGGGGTTTTTGTTGGTTTTTTTTTAAAGTATATCTTTTGTTTTATTTTTAAACAATACACATTCTTGAATTAATCAACCGATTAATAACAACATTTACGAGTATGTAAGAAGGGTATTATCATCATTTTCTTTCCTTTATTCAAATATACGCGGTCATCTGCATCATAACCCTAGATGAGTAGAGGGCGACACGTACAATAATTTACATTAATGTACATAATGAGATTAATGCATAATTTACATTAATGCGGTGGAACGGTGCTTTTCAGTTTTAAATGTGATAAAAGATAAACTTCGAAACAGAATGGCGATAACGACAGCCGATTGTATTTTGCGCGTGCGGTACGGTATGGCTGGTGGTTGCCAACAGTTTGCACCAAGCCCATCCATGCTGAAAAAGTTTAATATGGAGAATATGTATGAATCCAAAATTGATGAAAGCATTGTCGACGCCATGGCGTACATAAATATGTAAACCAACTGGTATATTTTGTCGACGTGATGTGATTTATTGATATGAATAATTCTTAGATTCATAAGAAGAATGTTATTTCATTTTTAAGACTGAGATTACGCAGATGTGTTTAATACACGTGATGTGATTTGTTGATGCGAAAAATTCTAAGATTCATAAGAAGAATGTTGTTTCATTCTTAAGACTGAGATTACGCAGATGTGTTTAATATATGAAAGTTTTATGTAAATGTTTGAATTTTACTTAATTCAAAATTTCCCCCAATAACGAACTAATAAATAACATTGAAAAAACGTATCTTAACATATTAAGACTCGTATTTTATAATATATATATTATTATTAGATTATTTAAGAGTTTAGGGGTTTATTTCAAATTTTAGGGGGATTTGCGACGCCATCTGGGGGTTATTGGACGAAGCCACCTGGCAACACTGCCGCCACCTCCTGCAACACCATGCCCTACGCTTACGGGACCAATGCCCTTAGTAGTAGGCGCGCCCGGGACCACTAATGAGTCGGTGAGCACCTTGGTGCCGCAACGGAGCGGCGCATGTCGACGCGGCGCTGGGCGGGGGCGTGCCCCGAGGGCGCGTGTGCGGGCGCGGCCGCCGGGGCCCGTGGGCGGGGGGGGGGGCTGCGGGCGGTGGACGTGCTCGGCGCCCGGGGCACGTCGGAGCGCGTCGCGCCCTCATCCGCCCGCGTATTCACGCGACCCCGTTGCCCCCCTCGGCCCCCCTCGGGCCCCCGCGGCCCCCTTGGGCGCCGCCGGCGCGACGTGGCCCCGCCCTCGCCCTCAAGGGGACCGCCCATCGCCTCCGGCCCTCGCATCTCTACTCATTTCGTGTACTTCATTTCACACACACCGCGACAAAGATGCAAGCTTAGCAAAGCTCTCCCGCAGGGTATTTTCAAGGTAAATGTGTGTGCTGGCAAAGTTCGTTGTAAAATAGTATTTTTCGCTTTCTACATGAATTATGCTCATTCATTAAACGAAAAATCGTTTATTATCACTGTGTTTATGGCATGCGTACAATTAAAACTTAATCGTGCAATTGAAAGTCCACAACAGCCAATCAGAACTCAGAGGACTGATCGAAATCGTTTAATTATGTATCTTTAATATAGATGTTTCCAGACGGCAATGAAACATGAACAAAAATGTACATCACATATTACGTACATCAAAAACATATAATCAATGTACTTATGACACAAAATTATGAACTAACACTTCTTCACTACTATGTGTGACTCCCTTAGCGATTTTCCACGACTTGTATAGATTATATTATTTTTCGTAGACATCTTTACTTTTTGAAGGGAGCAATGCATCCATAGCGTTTTCAGCTTCTTCTAATATTTTGTCCGGAATATTATTGTAATCCTCCATGCTTTCTAAATTCATGTCAGTCACTATGGTGATCGTAAATACACAGGCAAGGCCTATTAAAATTGATCTTCGGAATGAAAATGACATCACCAAAGTAAGTATGGAGTGCTAAAGATATATTTTTATTATTCAAAATAAAAATATTTTTGAATGGAAACGAAAAGATATTGAACGTAACACGTGTATAAATGCGTATAATTGCACTCGTGGTAAATAAAGAAACTCGCTCCTATCGTCACTCGTTTCTTTAATCATACCACATCGTGCAATTATAGCCTATTTATACACTCGTTTCGTTAACTACTATTACCCCCGCCTCTCTGTCGCCTGAGATCATGAGATGAGTGAACGCTCGTGACGTATACATAATTTTATTTTTACTTCATGTTATTGTTTCAGATTTACTTATTTACTACTTAACTAAATGTTAACTGGACTAGGTTCGTCTTTACTTCTTTCCTACCTATAATTCCCGTTCATGATTCCCTCCGTAAGAGAACATTCAAGAGATAGCATCATTCAGTCGTTCTCATACTTCCCACCAACCACGGCGAGAATAGAAAGTGACGTGAAAAGGTATTGAATGTAATGCGTGTTTACATTTTGTTTTATCACGAAATTGTTTTTTACCTTTAATGACTACTCTCAGGAATAGAAATGTTCACAAAAAATATTATGTAAATTATAAGCAAATAAAGTTTTTTAGACAAAATTAAGTTGAATTATATGATAAAGTTGTAACGATGTTCTACGTGAAAGGCAGGGTAGGAATTAACATTTTACCAAGTACCTTAAAATATAAGCGTACAATGTACCCGAAACACCGTTTTTAAAACTCTTCCAGAAATTTGTCACTTAATTCTTCTTGACGAGAGAGATATAATTGACCATCCTCAACCCCCTCATAAATGCGTATTTTTTGGAATTCGCTTATACTATTCTGAAAGGACAATGGTCATTTCTCTGCAAGTAGATAGAGCCGCGTCAAACTAGAAAAAAGCTACCACTTGTATACAAAATAAATCATACTTTTGTCAGAACATCACTTCACGGAAGGCCCTGCCTGCCCATTTAGAGGCGTTTTCAGACGTAAACATTTCATTTCCGATATTTCCTGTTTATTTTCTCTCCTTGTGTTTCTACGACACGTATTTCTTCAAATATTAATTTTGTTCGTGCTCCGAGCATTCGAAAATGTTATTGCTTCCCCACCGCCGTTAAGAGCCTTCATTTCTGGAAATAATGGAACTCGGCATTCTACGCGCTGCGGGCCTTGCCAATTAATTTTCGCTCCCACATTCCTCGCCAGGCACCGCCACCGCTGCGGTCTGCTACATTTGTCCGTTGCTTTTCTGAAGATTTTCCTGACTGAGAGACTATGGGATCAGAAAAGAGCGGGGATTGTCGCAGAATTTAATTCCGTTGGGCACCTAGCCAAAGTCTTTTGCATATTGTCGGTGCGACATGGTTACTCTGGATTTTCCAACATCAAAAGTTTACTTAACGCTCGTAATACTGTATGATATTTTTCAGTGAATACTGAGGCTACTGGCTTTCTGCAGAGATATACTGTAGTATATCCTCAAGCTAATCGTTGTATTTGCTCACCGAATTTTGCGGAGAGGAATTTAACAGACTGTGCGTTGTGCTTTGATGAGCACTGATGAACAGTGTTATGTGAATGAAATAATTTCATTTTCGCTACGAGAGCTTCCCTGTGGAATGCTTCGTGCAACAAACAAGACCTAACAAGGTCACATTAAGGTTCAGAACAACCATTGCGGTTACAGAACACGTATCGAAGCACACGTAATTTTTCTTGTCAGTTATTTTAATTTTCATTTCCTCCAAACCCACTAATTTATGTGTAAGTTTTGTATCTCATAAACGGACATTTTCGAATCGAAATCATCACGAATCATCGAAGGGCAATTAATGGTACGAATAACTTATTTTTTACTGATACGTTGTAGCTTTTTATTTCTTCGATACGGAGTTCGATATACTCTGCATAACTTACCTGGATCTAGAGGACCACAGTTACGAGGGAACTATGAAAATAGTTGAATGAAGCTATTCCCTAACGGAGGAAATTATGAGTGGGAAATATGAAGAGACAAAGGGAGTCACGTTAACGTCTAGTTAATTATTAAATAAGTAAACGTGAATCCATAAAATTAGGTAAAAAATAAAAGTATGTATTAGCACGTGCGTTGACTGGTTCTAATGACCTCGGGAGACACAACGCCCTCGAACCAAAGGTGGTCGGTGGTCCGTCGGTGGGAGCTCATTTGGCAGCTTAAAGAGGGGACTACTCCTCACCTTTCTCAGGTTTTTGAATAAGCATTTTGAAATGCTATTCAATACGAAAAATAAAAACATTGCTATTGTATTTATTTATAGGACATAAACGATGGTCAGTCGTAAATGTTACACCATCACATGAGCTATGCTCACTCCTTAAGTGGCGTTGACAACGAGAAAACAAATATGACTAAAATAATTTCTCAGGAAAAAAGTTGCTTCCAGACAAATAATGCTCTGCCTTCACACCACCATTAATAACCACAAATACTCAGCAAACATCTTAGCAACAATGCTCCATCATCTTCCGGCTTCTCTCCCAAATCCCACAATTGCTCTCGAAAACAAACTGTCCGAAGAAACATATCTTGCCCTGTCGCAGTCGACCGCCATGTTCTGTTCATTGTTTGTTTCATGTCCCTGTCCACTCCTTTACATCAAAATATCTCTTAACTGTGACACCACATATCCTGGTCGGAATATCTCAAATCAGTGGTAGGATAGGGTGGGGCGTGCACGTAAGAATTTCTTCCATTTTATACTTCAGACTTAATTAATTTCTACGCCTGTATAAGGTGATTCTAATAATAATACACCCCTGCAATGTCCGATTACATGTCGATTGTACGGTTTCGCCAGTTATTAATATAAACTCTGAAATGTAACATTCTCACGAATTAACAGAATACTAAGAATATTACAAAACTGTAATATCAATCACAACAGTTCTGTATCGAGGTGGCAGAATTAACATTATACCTTTTGTGACGCCATCAACAACAAAATTTATATCTACTCTACCCAAAGTAAACTATAACTACATAATACTCAGTGAAGGGTAATGGTAATCTATTTAATACGCTGATGAATCCCTCGGCTTTCGCTTCCTTAAGCCGCCTTCATTCGCGTAGATTTTCGCAAATCTTTATTATGAGTGGTAATTAACTCCAAACATTGGCCACGGATTAGGAAGTTTTTATTATTCCGAAAGTTTATTAATTAACTTCGCCCCGACGTTGCTACGGTCGGATTCCAAGGCAAGTCTCACCGTTTGATTCGACGAGTGCTTCTCGGACGTCGGTGGAGGTGAACACCGTCACGAGGGTGAACTGTGGAGAAACGACCTCCCGCCCGCTAACAGGGCTTCCACAACGAGGTGTTTCCCCTCAGCGGGCCACCGCCCCACAAGCTCTAAGCTCCCAGCATGTGTGAGTGTAGTGCATGTTTGTGTGTGTGTGTGTGTAGAGGGTGAGGATAGGCCAAGGAAGAGGAAGGAAAGATCGCGCGCGGTCCGTGGCTCGTTTGTAAGGGTACTGCCTGGTGTTGATCGAAGAAGCCACGGAAAACTAGCGATCAGAGCAGACGGCTGCTAGAATTCTCCAGACAGCGACTGAACTCGACCTAGTTGTCTAGCTCGTGTCGATAATCCTGCCATCGTGGGGAGTGGAACCTAGAACCTCCTGGCCAGAGGCAGTGCATTGACATCAGTTGATGCCCTGAGCCACCTCTCCGTGTTCATACATGCGTACTTGCTGTGCTAATGGAGTTATTCAGCATTACATTACAGTGAAATTAGGCATGACTTTTAAGAAACGTTTGACGCATATTTATACACGTTACCCCTATGTTAGATATGTTTTGTGGTTACAAAATACATTTTTTCAAAACTTTGTGAATTATAACTATCGCATCAACGTTCAGTTGTGAGAATACTCTTTGTCAAATAGCTAAAGCATATGTATAAACAGAACATATGTGGAACCAATATATTAAAATAGGAAAGAATATTTAAGTTGTAGGTACACGGGAAAAGAAAAAAGCTAAAGTGTTTCTGAAAACATGTGTGTTAAAATCTGCGTTATCTGAAATCAAGATTGTTTATTGTTAATTGCGGAGAGCTCAGGCCAAATGCTTGATGTTATTTTCTAAACGCGCAACGGAAACGAGAAAATGTAGCTGAAAGGAATTGGTGCTTTTCTGACCAGCTGCATTAACGACTATTAGATTGTTGAAAAAGCAGTAAATTAATAAACTATCATAAGATAAACCAGGAACAAATAAATACTAAATTAAAAACAAATATAGAATGAAATGAATTTATTTTAGAATGAAGAATCAGATATTTAGACAAATACCTAAAATACAATATCTTCTCCGCTACTCTTTCAGTTGTTTTTCATTAGAATTGTAAAATCTGTAAATTGATACAGCTTGGTTTTTAGCTGCCACTGACGGACGTCGACTTCTTTTGCCCCAAATTGTGGGGCCTGTAATGATAAATGGTCGCGAGCTCTTCCTGTTTGAAAATTCGTGTTTTAGATGCTTCTTTCCATTTGACGTGGTTAGTTTGCACAAATGGAGAACGTTTGGACATGGGGTTGGTAACATTGCCGGTTGTTAAGATCGGGGTACTTGCGATCACGGATACCTGTAGGAGGCGATGGGACGGCTCGGAATTGGGGGCCGGGGGGCGACAGACGCTGACGCGGTGGAAGCAGGGACACTCCCCACCACACCACGCCACGCCATGCCACGCCATGCCACGCCACGCCACGCCACACCGTAAGGTTTCCCCGATCAATTCCAGGCAAATGCCGGAGCAGTAACCTTACAAACGGCAACGCGTGATATTTGTTACATCTCCTTCTCCCCTCCCCTTTTCTTACATACAAACACACACTTACAAGCATTACATTACCCCGTATGTAGGAGAGAGCAGCCTGGAGCTTAGAGCCTGACCTGTAGGTCGCACTGCACTTGCGGGAAGAAAGGACTAAGAGGTTGGCGTGTCCAGAAACAACACTCCCTTGAGACAGCCAGCGCAGGGGGATGATGCGTGATGACGGCCTCGGCATGCAGGTGCGGCTTTCGCCACGGGAGAAGAGAACACTGGCGCTGCAAGAGATCTCACACGCTGGGTTCTCTGGTGGCAAAAGTGTTCCTTAGGAGTTGGGAATATTGAATATTGAAGTACTGTTAATGAATCTGTAGAAAGCAACTCCGTGTCTGTGTTCTTACTCTAATCACAACGAAATCACACTATACTTCGCGTGAGAAATATCAACTTCCTAGCTTCTTCCTAGCCGCATTTTGTGTAAGAAAAAGCGCACAAGAACACTAATATAACAAAATACTTGCGATGGCACAGCGCATTTCTGGACGATCACGCTCCCTCTGGCGCGTTGGCACTCGCGATGTTTTCTGAAGAGCGCTGGTGTGCGCCCATGATTCCACTGCGCATGCGCCGTTTGCTTTCTCGTGTCTTCTACGCGCACGTGAACAGTCGACGAGTGAACACATCTCGCGCGATCTCTGCCTGCGAGGTAAAGCAAAGCACAGCTGCCACTTGGGTCTCGGAAGAGCAAAATGCGGAGCCACGAACGTACACGGACACGGCAGAGCGGAGTCGAGCGGTCGGAGAGCTTGTGCTCTCCGAGACAAAGTCATTGACGTAGCTTTGGAGTTCGAAGCAGAAGTTTCAGTCCCGAGAAATTGACACTTCGCTGCGCGTGTCCATGTTGAGTACGAGGGTCTTTGAGTCTGTCCAACGCATAATATGCAAATACCTTAAAAATCATTGAACGTGGATCAATCAATGTAATAATCATTGTAAAAACCATTTGCCATATAAAACGTATTTAAAGACTCCGCTCGGTTGTCTTCGTATACTTTAGTATTTTGCTCTCCCGAGACCAAAGCACATCTCTTGATTTCCGCCGGACTCGAGTAACAACACGCCCAGTTTTACCCCTTCGGGATAAACCGCGGCTCGTGTTCTCTGTTCAAACATGTGGCCTTTTGCGCTTACGTCCGTTGTGAGGAAATGTAAAGAGATGTTTTGCAGCTCTGATGGGCAAGCAGACACTGCAAAAACGGGTGTAAACGGAACGACTTTGCGGAAACCCAAGGTTGTCAGAGCAACTGCCTGGGGTTGAGTGCTCGCGAGGTCACCTGTTTAAACCCCCAGAACGCTCGACGACATCTGTGAGAGCTACATAAAGCTGGAAAGTCCAGAACAGCAAAACCAAACAAACGTTTTGAGAAATTTTGGGATCGTTGGATATGGCTATATAGGTCCACAAAATGACCAAATTTTATAGCTTGATGAACAAGGTGCCAAGCCATTTGTACATTGTAAGTTAGTCCCGAAAATAATTAGACAATTTTAGGCCCTTTAATTATTGATTAATTACTACAAACAATATATTTAAAAACATGGTTTATATAGCTTGATAATTAAATAATCAAAACATTCTTACTTTTTGATTCCGATAAAACGGTATTTATTCTATCAGCGTAAATTCTGAAGCAAAGTAAATTACACTGGTCTACAGGATTTTTGCTGACTTTAGGCTAACAGCTGAATTTTGTTAATTTGAGGCTTCTGAATCCTTAAACCTTCTACATTTTTGCCATCACTTCAGGTTTTTCCCACAAATTACGATTTCATATATTTTCCTGCGTTTGCCTGTATTAATTAGTGAGTCTTTCAATAGATCATTCAGCACTATTTTGCATCACATTAGGATTCACGAAAGAGAAATGTTAAAAATGATTCTGTGTTGTTTTAAAAATATCAACTTAATGTATTAGTGAGATGAAAAATGGCTTTAATTCGTAGAAAGTGTAAAAACAATCTAGACATTTTTTGCTACATTTGTGGCAAACTCGAAAACAAAGAACAGATATATATGAATTCTCATCCAAAGCTTATTATTCACATTTTGGGGTTAAACTGGGTGACCAAGACAAATGTTGGGCACAACACAAAGTGTGTCGACTATGTGTAGAAAACCTATGGACTAAGGGGCAAAGAAAAAGCCTAAATTTCGGTGTTCCAAATGTGTGGCGGAGTCAGAAGTATCATGTGCAAGAAAGTTATTTTGTATGTTGATGTGAAAGCCTTTAACAAAAAGTTTAAACATTCCATTCAATATCATATGTTCTTACGGTCAGATATAAGACCCATATCACTCGGTGATGATGTTTCTATCCCTATTTTCCAAACATTTTCAACTCTCAGTTCTAGTTCCAGTTCTAGTGACGAATCCATCATCCTGTCAAAAACAGATAGTGACGATGACTTCCAGGTTTCTGATTAACACGTTCTGTGCAAGCTATTAACTCAAAGTGAATGAAACGACTTTGTCCGTGACCTTTATCTGCCAAAAGCATCATTGTGATTACTGGATTCCAGGATAAACTTTTAAAACTATTTATAAACCACTATTTTCCTCTCTTGCATCTAGTAGGATCCTGCTGCAACACATGAACATGATAATTGTTTTAACTGTGTGTTGTGAACAATTGTGACGTGATGGACAATTTCTGACAGCATATTTTTTAATGAAAGACCTCAAATTATATAAAATCAGTTCAAACTTTGGATCAGCAGAGAAAATTCCCACGCAGACCAGTGTCATCATTCGCAAGCGGTTTGCTCCAGAGCAGGTCGAATGACGCAGCACAGCACGTCGCCAGGGAATTGCGAGTGACGCTTAGACGACGCCGCTCTTGTAGGCTTACAGTCGCAGAGGAAAATGTTTACTACGAATTATTCACTTACCCACCGTACTAAAGTAATAATATCCAAACTAAGAAATGTCCGAGTAAAAGTATATTATTCATTAAATGTCTATTAATTTAATTACAAAAAGGTTGTCAGTAGGAAGTGGTCGGGTTAATTTTTAGTCATATTTTTTCCGGTGCGTTTTTCTTCTTGTAATTAATGGTTTAAATTACATGATATAATGGTAGCTAGTAGTTTTTAATATTATTTCAGTTTTTGTATTAGTTGTACCTAGGCACTATATTTTGTTCCCTTCAGTTGGTAATATATTTTTTCTGATTTACAATACCCAATGTCTTCCCTTAAGTTATAATTATTTCTTTTTAATTCTTACTTTCTGAAGAAAAGTTTTATTTTTTATTATAATTAAATACACAGAAATATGATTGGACATTTTAGTAATTTAGATATGGTTATTATATATTTAGGTATGTGAATTTTTTTAACGTTTTGGACTATTTTTGGAGCGTTGCGATGGACATCCTGCATTTATAACATTTCAGAACGAGGCTGTCGCTAGACACTCAGCCGCTACCCATTCTCGAGTGACCTTTAATCTGGAATCGCGCTAACACATCCGTTCCTGCCCGCACCCTCATCTATCCTCAATCCCCTCCCTGTTTGCGTTCGCAGCGAAGAGACTGTTAAATTACTCACTACGTAACGGAACCCTATTTAACCTTGTGTGTCGCAGATTTATCGTCCCAGCTCGTAAATGTACACTCATTTGTCGTAAAGTGACATATCTTGCGTTTGTTATAACAGTCGTTGTAAAGCATTTTCTATGTAAAGCAGGCCCGTCATAACGCGCCCGCACGAGCTACTTGCCGCCTGGCGAGCCTGGCGCTCCTACGGCCTCGGGCCCCTTCCCCTCACTACGCTCTTATTTCCCCTCCAAATCCAGAAAGGGGTGAACATGCGTAAGCTGGAGAGGCGCGGGGCGGTGAACAGTGACTTCATACGAAAATGTTTGCCAGATTAGTTATAACAAATAACCGAGAATTGTACTATGGTTATACTCTTCACTACTTATTACTATTTCATGTTTAATTTCTAACTGAATTCTCCTTTATATAAACAGCTTTTCTAAGTGACAAGTGTATGTTTCAATGGCGAATACTTGCCTTGCGTTACTTATGTGTTGTGTTATTAAATGATTCAGTTATTTATTAAATTTATAAATAATGTCAAATTAATTAATTATAATCTGAAATAAGTTAATCTACAAGATAACAATTGTCGCTTACGGACTGACAACGCTTTTAACAGACAAGATTATTTGTATGTTAAACCGCCTAACCTGAACGTAGAAAAAACATGCCTTTATATTACTCTTAAGTAAACAGAATTACAAAATAAAGAAACTTTTGTTTCAATTCTTTGAATTTTACTCTCAATTGGTAATTTGAATTCGGATGGATGTATTATTTCATTACAATGGATCATTTATTTCAAAGATAAAAGTGGGAACTGATACATTTAAATTTGTGACAACAACAGTCAAGTAACTTCTCCCAAAGTCTGACATGGGTCAGGTATCCAGTGACGTGCCACCACTCCTTAAAAATGTGTACACCCCTTATAAATATCGCGCCAATTTTTCTGACGCAGTGCCTACGAGCTCTCGTAAGCCTGTTACCTTGCCCGCGACCCCGACCTTGTCGTAAAGAGACATCTTACGCATAACAGTCGTTGTAAAACATTCTCTGTGTAAAGTATTGTAGAGGGAGTAAACCCAGAGTAATGTCCCATACCGCTGTGGAGCACGCGAGCTACGACCGGGGTGTGTTTAAACTGCGCATACGGTCTAGATGCTTTACGATTGTGATTAACCAAGCATACCATAACCAACCAGCTTCTTATCAATCATCTTCGTGTTTCGTAATAGCTCTGCAAAGATGGATAATACTGTGCAGACAACAGTCGTCAAATACTGTACTTAATGAATAATACATCTTGAAATATGGCGACAACTGTAGTAGATAATAATAATATTCGAGTATTAAAAGATTATCTAAATACCTTAATATTCGAGTATTAAAAGATTATCTAAATCTATTAATTCCACAGGTCTCTTCACTTGCAGCGCTAAACGTTCCTCGTATAGCAGGATCACGTTCATGTCCACACCGTTTAATTCATCTCGCAAATAAAATATATTCTCATAAAACTTCTATAATATCGAAATATGTCCCAAGGAAGCACGAGAGAGAAACAGTGTTAAGAACTCTGCCACTAAAACAATAATAAAAGCTTCGATTGCTAGTCAGTCTTCCAAGTGCCAGTGTTGTAATTTAGATCACACTTTGTTTACGTGCAAAAGGTTTGTGAAACAACTTCAAGTGATCGTTATAACATCTTGAAATAGAAGATGTTTTATTTGTTTTCTATTTGGACATTGAAGTTCTCAGTGTAGTGCAAAGCCGTGTAGCAAGTGCAATTAGGCATAATATGTTGTTACACAAAGAGGATACTGCCACCTCTAACAGCAACGATGGCGTAGAAGAGACTGGCGACACTTCAGACGTCGCTGACTGTAAAACCGTGAGCGCGCACGTGAATGAATATCACGCTTCAGAAGTCTTGCTTTCGACTGTTCTCGCATTAGTACGAATCTCGGAGGGAAAGTTGGTTAGGTGTAGAGCGCTTCTGGGCAACCGTAGCACTCATTCGCTAATTACACGCAATGCCTTAAAGCGACTTAAAATTAAATATAGAACAAGCTCGATTTCTGTAACTGGTATCGGAGGCTCAGTAACGAAGCCTCTTAACATTTCAAAATTTATAATTTCAACTTGTAATAACCCTAAATTTAAAATGAATACTAATGTCTTAGTGATAGAAAATATTACTGCCACCATTCCGTCGTATTCGTTAGATCGAACCAATCTTAAGATCCTTAAACATACAAAGATTCAACTGTTTTGTTTAAGTGAGGTACAAAAACGTGAACACAGTCTGAAACTTCTAAAAACCAGAGCGTTAAAACTTCCATTGCGACATGTCAGAAATTACTAAATCTCTCCAAGAAGTGAAGACGTTTCGCACATTTAAATGTCCTGCGTGAATATATCGAAACGTTCGCCACCAACAAATACACAGCGACGCACCAAACTGGAAGCAAAGTGAAAAAGGCGAGTTTTTGATTGTTCGGGAACGAGTCAATTATGGTTAGTAGTCTTGTTAGTGTAATGAATGGGAGATGGCGGCGAGGTTTCCCCCACTGGGTGAGAGATCCGAGGCCGAGCTACACGTCGCCTTAGATGGGATTTCCCCATCTCGCTCGGAAAACGCTAAAAACTCTGATTGGTCACCCTAGATGACATGTTGTAATGAGGTGCGTGTAAGTGTAAGAGTGAGTAAAAAAAAGGGGTGAGGATAGAACAAGGGGGCGCGCACTACGTGGAGCGTTTTTCAGGGAACGTGTCCTCGTATTTTCCGGGAGCTGGTTAGAGAAACCTCGGAAAAGTACCGATCAGAGTTTCCAGCTTCCAGCGAGAGTAGAAAATTCGTCATCGTGGGGTCTCCAACCCATCGTTATCCCGACCAGAGTCGCTACAGGGATAGCGGCAATGCTGGCTGTAAGTTAACTCAGCCAGTCAGTATTGCGATCACAAAGAACGCTCCTGCCAATGGATGGGTGCAGTATTTCACAAAACAACATCAATAATAATAATAATAATAATAATAATAATAATAATAATAATAATAATAATAATAATAATAATAATAATAATAATTACACAAAAAATAAATACGAAAATGAAAACAGTCGGCGAAACGAGAAAACTTATAACACAAGGGAGGTCATCCGCCAGGGGAAGATCTCCAGAGGGAAAACATGCACTGCAGTTACGGGACTAATGATCTTAGCTGTTCATGCGCCCGGAAACACAATGAATCAATCCAACAGTACTGGAAATGCGCAGATGTAAGGCGGAAGACCAATTACGCCTTCCCGATTTCAGCGAGCGAGGGAAAGGGGGCAGGGAGAGGAGAGGAGAGAGATTGATGTACGAGGGCCAATCGCTCCCCGTCGCGCGCCGCGGTCGCCGCGGCCGGATTTCCGGGGCGCCAGGTGGTTCAGCGCTGCCAGATGAAGCGGGAGGCGGGGGTGCACGAGGCGCCAGTTGCTTGGAATGGCAGAGGATTCGCTCCACCGCGAGAAGGAAGAACTGGAGGAAGAAACCGGATTTGCGAGGGCAAAAGACTTAAGAAAGCGGAAAATTGCAGGGAACAGGACGTCCAATAGTTTAAACATTACACAGAAATTATCTGGAAATAATTTTGTATTTGTATTTAGCCATTATAAGTCCCGTAACGGGCAATTGGCCTTAGCGTCGTTAGATCCCGGAGTTCCTGGTCGGTCACCCAACCAGGAACCCGCGATGCCTCGAATTCGCTTATCCTTCGTGACTTCACGTCGTGGACGAATTCGGCTAGCGACGCCGGTTTTGCGGCCGTGGTCTTTCAGTAGAACCATCATAGCATAAGCATTCGCCTGGATGACAGAGACGAATCACGAAACCCCGGTGAGGATGGCCGGCACGGGGACTGCACCCGGACGTCCCGAATACGAAGACAGCGTATCACGCCATGAGTCACTTCGCTCGTTTGGAATTAATTGCATACCTCCAAATTGCAATGATGGCGTTTCGAAACGTCGTTGAAATTTACAGCTTTACCAAACTTGTTTTACATTTTGTAAAAAAATGAATGTTGTTTTCAATTTTATGGTGTTTAAATCTTTAACCTGACGTCTGCAATTAAGCAAAAGATTTTGTTCAAGTTTGCATTTCATTTCTGCAGAGATAAAGTTGAATTACTTTTTCTTGGATGATGCAGTATTTAATTTTTACAATAGAGAACCAGTTCTGAAAAAAGCGTATTGAACAAATGAAAGCTATGAAATATAACATAAGTAGTGACGGGATGTATGAGTAATAGATTAAACACCAACAATGAGAATAAAACTTCAGAATAAGCCGCAAATACTGTTATACGACCGCTTCGCCTCCTATGTCGTGGTATTAAACTACGTACGCATGTGGTTTGCTTCTATTGTATTTCTAAACAAGACCAATTTTGGCTTTCGTGTCACAAATGCTTTTTTTACATTTTCTCGCGCAAGAATGTCCCAAACTTCATAGCAGTTTAGTGACAGAGTCCAACTCATAAATGTGACACTTCGTATTTTTTTAAAGGTCGTTTTTTAACAACTGGGTGATAAAGCGACCACTGTGATTGTTTTACCTGTTGAGGGACCTTTAGGAGCAACACGTAAGGACAACACGCAAACACCCACCCACGAGGCGGGATTCGAACCCGTTACTCTTCGAGCCGAGGCAGCAGCGGCCCTTCAGTCTCAGCGACCTCGGCTTTCCAGGCGGCTTCGGAATGTTAAAAGCAGCTGAAGGCAAAACGCGGGCTGGCGCGCGCGCTGGGGAAGAGCTGCGGCTAATCCCGGGACATTTACCTGCAGCGCCGCGCTGCTCCGCGTGAGATTTATGAACACCACGCCCACTCTCTCGCCCACCGCCTCCCGCGCGCCCGTCCTCCCGTCCTAACCATTTCTCACCCACCCACCCGCCCGCCCGCCCGCCCAACCACACGCCCGTTTAGTAAGAATAAGCTGAGCGTCAGTTTCATTTGAAAATCAACATTTGTGCACTTAGAAACGTAAAAGTAACAAGTCCAACGAAAAAACGTTCGTTCATTCTCTAACATTTCTTACAGTTTTATTTTCTCCGAAATTCTTTACATTGAATAAGTTCCAAGGCAATAGTCTTCGTAGGTTTTTGCATTTTTTTTAAATATGGTATTTTGACATACCAGAAATCCCCCCAAGGCATTTAATAACGGTAAATGTGCATCAAACATATGTTTACTTAAATAATAAACTTTAACTTTTTATTATCAGACGAAGTAGATGTTGCCCTCAAATTTTCAATAACACAATAATACAGAAAAACGTCCAGGAATTGCAGCTCTGTAAAGAGTTGTAAGTTCACATGTAATAGTAAAATAAGAAGGTAAAATGCTAGCATTTCGACTCAAGTTTCGCAAGTACTTCACTTATTTGTTATATCAAACGACTGAGTTGTCATACGAACATTCCCGACGCTTCAAAACAAAAAAGGTATACTTCCGCCAATTTCAAAAACATCATGTTTCAAAGAAAATTGTACGACGAAATATATTTATATGAAGATGAAATAAAATAACACCAAAACACAGAGTAATTAGATCTTTATTGTGTTTATTTTCTTGAGATAACCGATCCGTTTATTCACCCAGTCGCACCTAAAATAGACAAACATTTTGCATTAGACTTAATATTTGATAGGATAGAAAAAATATGAAAGAGCATTCAGAAATTTTCAGAGCTCTGATTCTGATGCCATGCCATTTCACATTGGTGTATTCTAGACTTAGCTATCTTGTAAATACATGTATATCATGACATTTATGTGGAAGAAATGTAGAATTATAGGTTCTTTTTTGTCATTTTTTGCCATCTTTCAATTTTTTATTTCAGTTTCAATGAAATATAATTTTATGTAAATTAATGGTTTTAAAAATAGTAAAATTCATTGAATAAATTAACATATTCATACACATTTTTAGCATTTTAAAAAACAGTAGGTCATGTTCCTCTAATTTGGAAGTCATTTTATAGGTCATTTCTCTCTAATTTTTGTAATTTTATGGGTCATTTTTAAAGAATTTTTAGACCACCAGAATCCGAGCCCTATTAATTGGAATTTTTGTGCCCAAATTGACATTAAAAATAGAGCGATCGTACTAGACTCTACAAAAGAATGGAGAAGACTTTCCCCCCATTTTCTTTCGTTTCAGATTACTAGCTGCAAATTGAAATTTGGTAAAGACCAATTCACATACCCCGTTCTTGAAAAGACAGTCAACTAGTTCGCCAGCCATTTCGCAGGTGTCGGTGCTAATAACTGAAAAAAAAACACAGAGGAAATTATCGTTACGAATCGTGAGGTGCCGATGGAATCCCTTCTTCCAGACCTGTGGAGCAATTAAAGTGGGGAAAGGATGGCACGAAGACCCGCGCCGATATGATGCGCATGCTCACCATATTGAAAGTGTGTAAACTGGTGTACGACTCGGCATTTGTTTTGTGGTGAAGATCACTTTTATTTACTCGTTATATTTGATATGTGTATAACAAGCAAAAACATACGTAACCCGAGGGGCCATTTGCTAAATAGGTAAATATTAATATCGCACATAGGCAAATGTTGATAAAAATAGAGATAAAAAAGTAAAGATCTACAAATGCATAACTGGTACTGCTACAGATTAGCACGGACTTTCTCATATTCATAGTTTTGTATTTTCTTTGATCTGGGCTAATTTATCAGACTTGCCACTTACTCTAGCTACCTGCCATCTATCTTCATCCAAAGTAATTTTTTTTGAAATTTTCTCAATTCTTTCTAATTGTTGAACCGAAATATTACTTTGAGAATAATAAAGAAGAGTAAAACCTCGTCTTAAATGACAATTTTCATTAAAAAAATTGGGGTCGTTTTTAAGAAACTATCGTTTAAGCATTACTAAAAATTCGGAATTGAAGCTCTTGTTTCACAGACAATTTTTGAGTTTTCGGAAAACTTTAATTGAAGTCATTTAAATCACTTCATCTCACAAGTGCAATGGTGTTTACAAATAGCTGAAAATGTGGGTACTTAACGGCGTTAGAGATATTTGAAAAAAAAAACATTTTTGTAATTTTTGAAAAAACAAACTAATACGCCAAAATGATGTTTATACCAGAATGAGCAGTGCAAAGAGGAAACCCGTTGGACAAGTTAGAAAAAAACGATTGGAGCCGTTTTTCAGAAAATGGCGTTTGAGCAGTTTGAAGAAGGCGCTGCGCGGTGGCTCACTGCAGATCCAAGGAGCCGCCGTCTACTTTCCTTTCTGTGTAGCGTCTACTCTGCGCTTTAGGTGAAGATCCCCGAAATTGAAATATCCACTTCAAACTAGCAGGACCTCGAGGTCAGCGGCAGACGTTTGCCGTAAACTATTTTGTTGGTCACAAAAAAAACTACAAAACTTAGATTCTGATAATGCAACGGGTTAGAGGAAGGAATTTACTTCATACGTGAATAATATTTTCCCACCTTTTCGTTACCATGGCAATAAGAGTTTTTCCGTCGATAAATTGCCGAAATATCGTAGTTTTGAGCAGCATTAAAATACTTTCTGTAAATTACGTAACTACAATAATATGCAAGAAAGTAAAAAAGACTACGTTTTCATTTAATGAATTTTAGAATAGGTTTTACATTTTACTGCGCTGTTGACTGATTATTTATCGTGAAAATAGTAACTGTCTTACCTTCATCCTCGCAGGTATTTACAATAGAATACAGTTTTTGAGTCACTTCTTCCGTTTGATGCATCAGTCTGACCATTTTGCGGCAACCCTCAATAGAGATTTGTTCATTCTTGATCTGGAACGTGCGTATGCATAAACAATAGATCATGACTTCTAAATTTTAAGATATTTCCATTATAAAGTGATGGTTTGTTTCATGAATACCAAATGTGAATTCAGGAGTCATTTGTGGTCCTAAAAATGTTATCACTTCATTCTCCCCGTATAAATTAACAAAAAATGTCCTAAGGCATTTTGCTGAAATATGTAGTTGCTTAGTTTCTTGACGATTTATCTTCTTGTACAATGTTTAGAAAGTTCGGTTTAGTGTGTTTCGAAGCTCTCAAGATAGTTCTAAGTATTGCCTAAGAAAACTCTATTTTTAGACCAAACTATCAAATTTGATCTTTCAGGGCATGTGTAGCGTTCTGAAAGTTCAATTTTTAGTATAAGTGCGAATGCTGGGATGGTTCTACTGAAAGGTCACGCCGCAAAACCGGCGTCGCTTGCCAAATTCCTTTACTATGGGAAGACGCGAAAGGTGACCATAATTGAGACATCGCGGGCTACTGGTTGGGTGACCGACTGGGAATCTCGAAATCTAACGACGCTGAGGACAATTGCGTTTTACGTGAAATATAATGGTTAAATACAAATCATAAATAACTATTTTGGATACAAAGGAATAAAAACGAACGTCTCTGATTTTACAGAACCGGAGTGCAATAATGACAGTTCCGTATCGCGCGCAGCCCTGCGATCGCACCCAATTTCAGGCTCTCAGATTGTCAGCCGGTCGTAGGAATTCCGTTCACAAAGGCCCTAATAAATGCATGTAAAGCTGCGATGATAGCCTGCAGCGAAATTAAAATTCAGGTGGAAACCTCTCTACGAGGATAGATGTTACTTAGATTAATATAGTGAAAGTATTATTTATTGCTAATGTTACGAAGAACATCCTGGTATTCATGTTTTCAGCTGAAATGACACATCCTTCATATTCGAACACTTTATTGTAGAATGTGTGTTTTGTGAATACTGCATTTGTATTTTCATAACTATTATATACTTTATACCTTTAAACGTTTATTTAAATTTTACTTGTCTCATTAATAGTACAAATATAATTAAATGCAATATCTTCAGACACAAAAATACCTTTTTAAGTCAGTGCAAAAGCAGTTGATGTTTTAACAAGCAGATAGAAGGTTATTTTTACAAATTTTAATAATAATAATAATAATAATAATAATAATAATAATAATAATAATAATAATAATAATAATACTTTCGAATGTAATGTACTCACCACTCCGAATGACGTAAATGCGCAAGCCGTAAAGCACTGTAAAGAAAGTAAAATCGCAAGCGTGAGTTCCGAATGCAAAATGTTCTCATAGCCACTAGTGATGTGACATCGACCACAATACAAGTCCAAAATTATAACATCAATATTAAGGACACTTCTTTTTATGCCAAACACTGATTAGAGCTCATGCTGTTTTCCAGAAGCCCCTAGCGGCTTTTTGTGAGGCTTGTCCTGAGCAATTATACCTACGGTAGTTTGCTACTACATTCCCTAGGGGCGCTAGTGCGCCAATTTTGACGTTTCATTTGAATACCAGATAGCGCAGGCCAAGATAAAATATCCGAAATCTTATCCAGTAGTCTGTAGTAGTATCCAGTAGTAAATCGAAACTGTGAGTGGTGCCAAATTGCTACTGAATTCAATTTTGCCAGGATCGGCCAAGTGCCTTTCCTGGGATCTGTTTTACATTCCGACAAGCGTCCACATGCATGCCGTCGATTTTTGGCACTTCTAAAATCCATCGACTTTGAACCCGCTAACTTTAAATCAACATGATAACCGCTATACCATTAAAGCCGATGTTAATAATACGTCAAACAAAATACGTCGATTTTTTAAAAAATATCAATTTTTTAAAACTCATTCATAACCTCTAGGATTAAATTTGTTCGCTAAAATTAGTTTGACAGAGACGTAGTACATTCATTTGTAATTAAAATTTAACTTAAAACAGCCAAAAACGCATCCCCTTGTGCGAAATACGAAGAAAAACAAAGGTTATCAGGATCATCTCGGGGGAGGGATAGTCTGCTCGATGAAGGTAGCACAAACCGCGTTTGTGAAGTTCGAACACACAAATAGTAATTTTTCATCCAGAAACGAAACATCGGAAATGTCAAAACATTGATCACAAAGCATCTATGATCGAAAATCAACTTCAATACAACGATATTTAAAATATTATTTTTTTTAATCATCGATGTTTTGAAAACATCGACATCACTAATAGGAACCTTCTCTTTTAATCAGCTAAGAAAAATGACTTTTCATATAGTCTCGCCCTCTCAGTAATTTTTAAATTTATTGTTTGTTCTTATAAATGAGAATCTCTTGACATTAATTTGAAAGTAGTAGTAGTTACAATTTTTTACAGTTAGTGTAAACAGTGAATGAACTCGTCACTCAATCTCTGAGTTTTTGGCGTCACAAAATTAAGAGGATAAATAAATGTATTATAACTTCATTGCTCGCTTCATTTACCAAAAAATCAACTTTTCGGATGAGACCAATTCTCCGTTTTTGGAATGAATGGTCGGCGTCTAGTGTGGAGAAAAAAGAACACAGAATTAGAGCCGGAGAATTTAATTCCGACCATAAAACGCGGATGTGGTTTGGTCTTCGTATGGGGGTGTACAAGAATATAGTTTGCCATATCTTTGTGTGTTTTCTATTTGGAGTAAAAAGTTATGCCGGGAAGCAACCAAGAAAGAAAAGAAGATGCGCTTCTTGTCCGAAGAGGCAAACCAGGTCCATGCAGCATTGTTATATTTGCTCCTAATCTCCCTGAAAAGAATACCCAAGAAAGACTTTTGTTTGCAATGAATGTACTTCTCAGGAAACTTGTTTTAGTTCATAAATGCTCCTAAGTCTTTCAATGTGGTGAAGTTATGGTGCTTATTGAATTAATTGTTTTTTTAATTTGTCTTTCTTAAATAAATTTGCTTTATATAATACTTTACTTTCTGATTGTGGTTTTGATTTGTGTTTATTAACAAAAAATATGAGCCTATCATATGATCGATATGAGCATGTCATCTTCATGCATTATTACATGTATACATGTTGTAGAACTCAATAACAAAAATCTCGGAATATTAATGCAAGAATTTGATTCATATTGAAACAATAAATACAATATAAACAGTTGTTAGGTAAAATCTAACACGCGAGTAATCGCGTTACAAAAATATGCGCAAGTAATGGCCGGTTAAATTCCTACACAAAGTATCCACTGACCCAAAACAGAAATATTTGTAAATGTCCACTCTCATCACTCTAACTGTACATACCTGCCACACGTGTTTCCTTTTTTTCATCCGCCCTACACATTTTGCATGACATCATATCTAGACTCTCTAATCACATCTACATGGTCCTTCTCATAAATATCATGTCTCTCTATTAGCTAATAAACTAATATTTTCAGTTTTCTTCTCACTCAGCGCCGCTGTACGTGCAATCAATGCTATTCCCATCATCTCTTTGCACTCAAATCTCATCTCCTCACATCCAGAAGGAACGCTCCAATCTGTCAATGACATTCATTCCACACTTCGCTTATCTTCACCCTTTCTTCTAACTAATCCCAAAACATTCTTCTACGGATCCTACCTTTCTAATAATTGAGGCGCTCAGAATACAACGGGAAATTCCCGTTATTGCAATAATACAAACAAATCACTTACTTTTTGATTTCTGCCTTTAGGGCCCGATCGAATAATCTCCTTCAGTGTTTCTAGAAAGAAAATAATTTTTTACTTAATATGTTGTATTGTTAAATATTGTGTTTATTTATGTCTATTTTGTGCTTCATCATCTTATTATTTATTTACTTTTACATCTTACTATTTATTATTTATTTACTTAATTCAATGGAATGGTCTCTCGGGTCCATAGTTACCTTGCTCTATGCTGTGTTCGTGGATGCAGTTCCTAAAAGCTTCCATATTTATCTGCCCGTAAACCTCAGTCTGTGAGAAAAGACACATTATGTGGAAAATTAAAATTCTTCTGTTGATCTTTATCTCGATTTATAAATGTAATGTAGATAATCGTGAGGGTAGGTCAATAAAAAGTCTGTTTTGTTTCAGACCTATAAGCATACAATAACATACAAGATAAATATACAAGTATAGAACTTGGTTGATACGAAGCAGGCCAAATGAATGGCCGAAACGTTGGCACTGTAAAAAACACTTTTTATTGACCTACCTTCACGATACTCTATTAGTATATTTTGCAATTAGTTCATAATGTTAAGCTTTATTGCACGAGTACTTTTTTTTTAAACGAGCGGTGTTAGGAACGAGTTTTCAGATTTGTACGAATGCAATAAACGAGTAAACATTAACATTACATTACAAACATTAACATTAACATTATAAACGAGTGGCATACGCAATTTTTTGAATAACAGCATTATAAACTTATAAAAGAATCAAATTTAATTTTGCAAAACAACTCCCTTGTGACGTTTCGTGTACTTGACTTCTATGCGAGAAAACGGTGGTCATCTGTTCCGTTTACCTCTAACTCCGACGATCTCTCTCTGCAATTGGCTCAAACGATTCTTTCGCTGCTATCAGGTGGATGTGTTATGACGCAATCATTCGTGCCTTAAAAACTAATACGTTATAAGTTGTTTCGTAAAATGCCCAATTATGAACGATTTCTTGCAACAGAAAAGGTAGTGTATAATGCTGATATACAAAAACTACATTAAATTTCTTAAAAAATACTCGCACTATAATTATTATGTCCTATTTTATTTTTGGTATATTTTCCTTCTCGATTTCTTTTTGCTAATACATTTTCGTGCTCTGATTTCAAAGATTTATTTTCAGAGACTTTGTGCACCATTTTCTGAAAATGATGGTTGTGGGAAGGTTGATGACGTATTGTTAACGTTTTTGATAATGGAAATAATTATACCGCTTGGTGTAAAATTTCACTAACATTGTAGGCCTGGGTCAAAACATGTCGTTGAAATGTACTTATGAATCGTATAGTAAATTTAAATTATATTATCTAAACATAATTTATACTTATGAAAGGAAGTAAATGAGGTCAATGGTTGTCTTTCCTCCATAATTACAACTTTCACCTTCATTTTGTCTGTGAGAATTTCGAAAACGTAAAAACTTAACATCGTGTAATAAAATAATCACATACGCCGCACGTGATCCCTTCACACCACACAATAAACGAGAAATGAGGTAATCACAGGTATTTTATATAAGTTATGCAATGTAATCAACGGAAATGAAATAATTTTTTACTTTTTGTTAATTGCAATACAACGGGAGGAAAAATAAATGATCTTCCACAAATATAATTTATTAACTATTAGTCAGTTACTGCATTAAACAAACATGTTTCGAGGTATTTTACCTCTTTTTCAGCGTATCCAACGGGATAATCAGGAAAGCTTGAAAACCAAGTCATGATTCGTGATGTGTTTCTCACACGATGCCATTTTCGCAAAAAAAATATCTCGAAACATGTTTGTTTATTGCTGTAACTGACTAACAGTTAGTTAATAAAGCCTGTTTGTGTAAGATCATTTCTTTTTCCTCCCGTTGTATTACAATTATGAAGATCCACAATATTTCTGCAGAAACCACAGAGTTTATTTAATTTTTGTTAAATTGATTCATAATTATTGTGATCGTCCTACGTTAGAAGAGAAATGTATTTTTTCCAATTCAAAAAACTGAGATGTTTATCAAGATTATATGTTTACTGCTTTAAAATGAAACTGAAACGTTATGTGATTGTGAAGATAAAATAAATGTCATATTTGTAAGTAAATGGTGGACCCGATAATGCTTCGGTACAACTATGCATTACACTTCACACACAACTGGCCACGTGATTGTTAACCACATTTTACTACGTTCTGCAAAAATGTTAATAGTTGAAAAACTTCCTCGCGAGTATGGGTTTGTTCTATGTCCTATTTTGGACAGGGGCGTGAAATATCATATTGATAAAACGTTCTCAATCAAGGATTCACTATGACACTGTCTTGGAGAAATTTGATTTACTTCTCCGAGGTTACGTTAAAGTAATAATTCCGGCCGATGTTTCACAATCACAAGGGCAGAATATGCAGCGAAGACGCGCTTAATACTCGAGGGTGCAGTAGGTTGCGTAAAGCTTATGTTCAGGGTCGTCTGAGTCATCACAAACGCGTAAAATCATACCGTGCGTCAATGTGCAATAGACATACGCACTCTTTCATTGCACTACCTTATGATCTTCGCGCAATCGCAGGCAATAAGTGGGCAAAGTTTTATTTGCGATCGAATGAACGGTAAAGAAGCGCACAAAATATATATTATATTTAAATATAGTATATATTTATATATTATATTTAGCACATTTAAACCTATAATGTATTTTAATCATTCAAGAAAGTATTCAAAGGAGCAAAATTTTTAAAACAATGCAATTGCATTGTAACAGTTCGCAAATGTGCACAGTTATACTACTTTAGTTATAATTTACATTTACTCACGTACTTTAATCTATTAATAGTAATTAATAACTAATTACCGTATTCAATAATATAGTATATTAAATAAATCAACAATATATCATGGTATCTATTTTTTACCTATTATTATAGTATCTAATATTTATATTAATAAACATTCTGCTTCTTGAAAAACATTTGCTTCTTACAATTTTACAAACATATTTATCTCCTTTGTATTTGATACATTTTTATCTCCGTTTCCTTATCGTTACGTAATAGCTAGTGCTTTCTCCTTTACAAATCATCTGCAACATTGCCGCATTGTTGCGTGACGTCACTCACCACGAGCAGGAGACAGAAGACTGCGCAGAGGGTGGCGAAGAGCTTGTGGTCCTCCATGGCTGCCAAGTGTCCTCCACAGCTGACGCGCGCCCTTTATATACTCTTGCTCGTGTCACGGCATCGCTGCAAGCCTTTTTTCCAGCCTCCACGACGCCCCAACACCGGGTGTAGGCACGGCCCGTCAAAGAGTAGCCGGACGTGTTTGACAGCCATCACGGGACACTTGACACCTGTCTCCGTGATGGGGCGGGAAACGCGGATGAAAATGCCTATTTGCGGTGGCTTTGTGTCTCGATGCGGCCCCGAAGCCGAGATCCTCACTGTGGATATGGGACGATCGTGCGAAGTGAGAAAGAGATGGAATAAGGAATACGCTTTGAGAAAGTGTAGTGGAAGAATGCTCTGGAATTTAGCTATTGCTCCGATAATATATTCCGACTTAAGTGAAGTGTTTTTGTCTTGTCTCAACTTAAACCAAAACTCATGAACTCGTATATTGTATTAATTGGTTTAATAGTCGAACAGTAACAATAGATTTATAAATATACGGTAACTTTACTGTTACAAACGTATGGAGTTTCTCTTGCTCATATCAGGTTAGTACGCCCTTCTGGAAATCTGACACATCTGTAATTAATAAATATTTTATTCGTTTACTTGACAATAAATACTGAAAAATCATTACACTGGAAATAATTTTGCATTGAATGAAGTCGAAAGTGTTCAAATAAAAGTGGATTATTGAAAGTAGTAGAAACCTTTTTCTAGTAAAGTTTCTGAATGCGTATTTGTGTGTTGAAATGTTTGCATAAGTGCTTAGTTTAGAAATCACGTACAAGCGACATTGATCTTTTCTCCGTGTTATAAAACTGCTCTAAGAACGACATAATTTATTTGTTGCATTACTGCTTAAAAGAAAATATTTTCATTTGCCGAAAATGAAGTCGTAAGTAATTATTTTTATCAAAAAAACTGAAACATATAAGATGTAAAAGTGCATTGAGAATGTGTGTACAACGGATGAGCTTTAAAATACTTTTATCATGTCTATTTTGCATACTATTTTCTATTGCCTTCAATATGCTTATTTGTTGAAATTCATGAGAGCAGTTCAGGAATGAAAATAAATGTGCGTCCTCTGGCAAGCCAAAAATATTCATGAGTTTTTTATGCGCATATTCATGATTCCTTAGGCGACATTTTAGAAATATGTCCTGCCTTCATCACATGGTTTAATTTGATGAAAATTTGCAAGTGGGAGTTGGAGTGTACGTTTTTTTTTGCTGGATATGCATTGCTCTTTAACTAAAGATAGCTTCTTCACAAATATTACAATAATCCGAATATTAAAATCTGATATTTTCAATTATGTGCAATTTGAATGACAACTGTGTCAAAGAAGTACCTAACCGTTAAACTAGAGGTGTTACTCTATCACATACTTTCTCGCATTTTTTCAATTTTGCAAATTTTAGAAAATTCAGAAATTCAAAGGAAATGAAACCTGACACATTCTTTTAAGCATCTCTTTTAAAACTTTCAGAAAAACTTTGAAGCCATTTTTTGAGAAACTTTTTTTATATATTCACTTCAAGCATAAACTGCGCGAAAGCTACTTTTTTTATTGTACATGTACCTTTTTAAAGATACGCTATTTTGATAGAACATAATTTGTTTATCTTAAAAATCTCTTTCTTCAAATTTTTGTTTTGCGATGTTAACTTTTTGCAATTTTTGATAGTTCGCGAGAAATGGCACCAGCAACAATTTTTTTACCCTTCTTTGATACATACGAGAAGAAATTTTAAAGAAAAATTTGGAGCCTTTTTGAGAAAAAATTGTTTAAAAGTTCCTTAAATTTCACTTAATGTGAAAAATACTCAATTTTTGAGAGAATTCACATGCCATTATTTCAAAATGTATCTTTCAACAACAGATTTTATTGAAGAAAAAATCTCTGGCTTCAATCCTCAAGTTGAAGGAAGACTCCGAACACAATTTTGTACTTTTGCAATTTTCAAAAAACTCAGGGATTTGTATGACAATGAGACCAGCGCCATTGTTTAAGCGTCTTTTAGACTCTCTGATGACAAAGTTGATTTCAAAAATGTGTAGCTTTTTGTGAGAAAATGTTATCAAGACTTCTTGCAATGTGCATTAAAAAATTAAAATGTTCGTTTAAAACTTAGGTGGCTCCGAGTTCTGTCAAATTGATCGAGGAATATTAATTTTGGAGAACATTTTCTTTACGATTTGTGGCCCGAGTTGACCACCGGCGGACAGAAAGACGTATTGCCGTCAATCGATTTTTAGGTCCCAAGGAACCACAAAATTTGGATCCTGACTACACAACGTGTTAGAGAAAGTAATGTACTTTATACTGGGAATCTGATTTATTAACTTTTTCGTTTACAGGGCCGGGATATAAGTGTTTTTCTGTAGAAATTCACCGTTTTTCTGATTACAATTACAATACTTTTTCTTCTAATGAAGCAAGGTGAAAATATAGTTATTGCATTGCACTATGATCCTTATTAGCAAGTAGAATATGTGTTTTTGATTACATATTGCACGACGAGCAAGACATTTAATCGACCATACAATTCCTAGAGAACGACGCTCATCTTTTCAAGAGGCCTTCACTCTGATCGTGACTGAAATTCCAGATGTGCGTCAAGAGAGAAAAGGGAGAGCAAGAGAGAAGTGGTAGGAAGAAAAACGGCCCTTAATTCTTCCGTCCAATAAATTTTAGGGGTTTTGCGGGAGTCATTTATCATTAGAGATTACGTGTTATTTATCTCGACATCACTCTAACATCAAAAAACGTAGCAGTCGTGTGCTTCATAGACATCACCAACAAAATCACTTAATTCTCGGAATGTTGAATTCTAAATTACGAATAAGAGCAGAGGCGTTTATTATCCTCCTCCTTTTATTATTTCATTGCTTTGTGTCAAGTCAACCGAATGAACTTCCTGATGTACCATTTCTCAGGTGTGCAAGAATATATCCTCAAAGATCGAAAACTGAGCTATATGTACGCCAGGGATGTCAAACTGGGTCCGCGCGAGTTACTTGCCCGTGTGGGAAGCTTGGGTCTCCCGTGAGTAAGGACAATTTCTCTGCCTCCACTCTCCCCTCCCCTCACATTCAGAATGGGGTGTACACGCGTTAGCTGACGCGGGCAAAGAAAATGCAAGTATCATGAAGAATAGAGGTTTCATACAAAATATGCTTGCATGATGTTTTCTATCAAACAATGAGGTTTTGAGTTTATATAATTTACTACATATTCCTTTTCTCATTATTTTCGTTTTAAATGTTTCCTTATATAAACATTTTTCCAAGAGGCAGGAATTTGTTTGAATGGCGAATTGTTAGGTTGTTTTCGATTTACAAGTAGGTTATATTTCATCGACTCATTGTTTTTGGTTGTACATCGCAATGATGTGAATAAATTAACAAGTTTCTTCCGGGCAGATAGTTCTTTTGACAGACAAGATTCTTTGTGAAACCTTCTAACTTGGCAATGAGAAGTTAACGCAATTTGTGAATTCTTAAATTAATGTAAGTACGAAACCAACTTTTGCGATTACAAATATTTAATTGTACTCCAAAATATTGAGAATTCCTTATATGACTAATGCATTTTATTCAAATGTGTGATTGATTATGAATTAATTTATACAAATTATGTAAAATGTGAAATTTTAGAAGAAATTAAGAACTTGTTTTTTTCACTTGTTCCTAAAATATTAATTATTAATATTTTGTTCAATTTAAATGTACAATTTTTTGGAAGATGTAAATCTATAAAAATATTAAAATTACTTTTATACTTTTTCAATTCAATGAATTATTTCTTTGCTTTAGTCGAGAAAATGGAAATTAATATGGCTTTTGAGGCAACAGCTGCCGATAATTTCATTTCCACGCCATTTTAAAAATCGATCTAAGCTTTATATATAGAATTTACCATGATTGACGTTTATGAATACAAACATATTAACCTTTATTCGTTTAGCTATCGCAATCATGAAAGGTCAACTGCGCATACTTGCGAACTCAAAAGTTTTTAATTCTTACCGCAGCGAAGCACTCAATTACTCAAAGGACTTTTTCGACGTTTGGTGCGAAAACTCCAAGGAGGAAGGTATGTTTTACAAGAATTTGGTGAATAAACTATTACTGCTACTTCAGCAAGTCCGATAAAAACGCAAATTAGCAAACTTTATCAGTTCATTATCACAATATGGAAGAACCCGCGGCGTAAACGGCATTTTAGAGAGATTTGTGGCCTTAGTTAAAACCAGCGAGTGAATCCGCTCTTCAATTCGTCCACTGAAATATTTTAACTTCCGTCCCTCTCGTCTTATTAACAGATTCTCAGCACCCATATCTATGTGACATTCCAGCATCTAAAATGAGATTAAATCTACAAGATTAAAGTCCATATCGTTTAGAATTAAATTCTGTCTCCCATAGCAGGTGTTGCCAGAAACGTTCAAAATTTAATTCCAGTGTGCACCTACTTCCTCTGTTAAAACATTGGTTTAGAATGTGCAAAACCCCCAGACCTTCCAAAAAGTGATGCTTAATAAAATTAATCGCGACGTAATTGCGCTTCAACGAGGGAGGCAGGGCCCGCCAGACGCAGGTTGCGCCGCAAGAAGTTGCTCGCATGTGTTGGGCGCATCCCGTTGAGCTCGCGGCGAATGGAGGAGGGGTGGAGGGGTGGCTGACGAGTGATGCCCCTGTGGCCGCGCGCCGCGACGGAGAGAAATGCGCCGCCTGCCCCCCCTTCCCCCGCCCGGCCGCCGACCCCGCGGCCACTCGCGGCAGAGCCGTTGCTCTTCCTCCCCCACTCCACCCCCCTCGCCGCCCCCGCCGCCCCCGACCGCGAGCGGTGGCTCAGGCCATCAACCGACGCCTCTGCAGTTCCTCTGTCCGGAAGGTCCTAGGGCTCCACTCCCCACGGTGGCAGCATTTTCGACACTAGCTGGTGGATGAGAATTCTAGAGGCCGGCTGCTCTGATAAGTAGTTTTCCGTGTTGTCCGATCAACAATAGGCAAATGCCAGAACAGTACCGTAACAAACGAGCCACGAATGGCGCGCAATCTTTTCTTCTCCTTCCTTGTCCTGTTCTCATTCACACAAACATGCACTACAAGCTGGGAGAGTGGTCGGTAGCTTAGAGCTTGTCCCAGCTGGAATGGTGCCCCACTGGTGATATATACCTGATTGGGGGAACCCCGCTAGCCGATGGTAGGTCGGCGCCGGATCTTGCCATCCAGCAGGGGAAGACCATTGCCACAACTAGCGATAAAACATCATGCAATACGCTTGCAGGAGTAATGACCTTAGCAGTTAATACCCCATCCGCTATCGTCGCCCCCACCGCTCTCGCCGCCCCAACTGACCGCACTGCGTTCACTCACCCGCTTTACCGCCCTCACAGCTCTCCCTTGCGTTCCAACCGCCCCTTGTCCTCGCCGCTCTCACCCGCCCTGCGCTCTGTGCACCCAACCACTCACGCAGACAGCAGACGCCGCCCCCGGCGCTTTCGCCATTGCCACCCGCGCCCCACCGCCACCGCCCACGCCATCCCCGCCTCCTACCTCCCCAACGCCTCCCGCGCTCTCCCTCATTCCCGTCTGTCGCCCTTGCTTCCCAATCGCCCTCCTCCTCCCACGACTGACGCCGCTGCCCCCTCCACCAGCCATCCTTCTGCGCGCAGCGTCCGCCACCCGACCTCCCAGGAGGCTTTGGCCCCGACGACGCCTGATTTGCACACTCGACACACGCTGCGTCGAGTGCAACCACCGGGGGGGGATCTGGGGCCGGATGCTCTGAGGGGTAATTTTTCACGGTTTATCCGTTCAATACCAAGCACATTTCGGAGCATTAACCTAAAACTCAGGACATAGACCGTACTTGATCTTCCTTTCCTCCTCTTGATCTCATTCTCTTCCGTTACTCCCTTGCACTTGCATACACTACAACACGTGAAGGGAGAGCAGTCCGTAGCTTGGAGCTTATCTTGGCTGAGGCGGTGGTCCGCTGAGAGGGGTAGATGGCGGGCATAAGTCCCCGCAAGCCAATGTAGAGTTCCGCGCCGTATCACATCTCTCAAAGGGGGATCAGCATCCCCCAATCGCCGGAGAGCGAGCGAAGTAACTCAGGGCGGAGCGCACTGACTTCGCACTCGGGAGCTCCGGCTTCAGTCCCTGTTCCGGCCCTCCTGACAAGAGTTTTCGTGGTTTGCCTCAGTCATCTACCCAAATGCTAGGATGGTTCTACTGCGAAGCCATGACCTCAAAACCGGCGCCGCTAAATGAATTCGTTAACTGCATGAAGTCACGAAGGTTGACATCGAGAATCGTTGAATTCGAGACATCTCGGGTTTCTGATTGCGCGACCTACTAGGAACTTTGGGATCTAACGACGCCTACGCCAATTGCCCTTAACGGGACATATACAGCCTACAAATCGGAGGAGAAAATATGCACTACAGTTAAGAGACTAATATTCACTCACTTGTTTGCATCCACGGGAAGAGATGGCTCAGGGCAACTGATGTCTCAGCAGTGCGTCTAACCGGGCGGCACTAGGTTCGAGACCCGGTGGTGGCAGCATTTTCAACACTAGCATGCCAGGCAGGTCGAATTCAGAATTCAAGCGGCTGGCTACTCTGATCGGTAGTTTTCCGTGGTTTCTCCTATCAACTTCAGGCCAATTCCGGAGCAGTACCCTAACAAACGGGCCATGGATCGCGCGCGACCTTTCCTACCTCTTCTTTCTTCTATCCTCACCCCTTACTTCAACACACACTACCAGCACTACTCTACCACACATGCTGGGAAACCGGTCGGGAGCTTAGAGCTTGTCCCGGCTGGGGCGGTGCCCCGCTGGTGAGAGATACCTGGTTGGGTGAGAGATACCTCGCTAGCCGACGGTAGTTCGGCATCGGATCTTGCCATCCATCGGGGAAGGACCAGCGCTACCTGCCGAGGAAAACCAGCGCTTCATTTACTGGAATAATGACCTTAGACGTCGACGCACCCGGAATCGCTAACAATCAATCCATTGGCGCCGCGTCACACGTCTCAAAGGGGGATGAACCTCCGCTCATCTCGGGATACGAAATGCACTACACGTAAGAGACTAATGGCCGTGCCAGTATTCACTCCCTGGCGCTCCCCGCCACGCCCACGTGCGCCACCGCGCCCACCGCCAGCGCAGCGGCGCCGCCGCGCGAATTCATTAGCAAGACAAATGAGGTGGCGCGGGCGCCAGCGCCAGCGCCAGCGCCGCCGGCCCTCCCAGGCCACACAGCCGCGCGATTGTTGTTGCAGCGCAGGGATTTTGCGACTCGCGGGCGCCGCCACACAAGAACCACTGCGGCGTAACGAGGGTCGCCGGCGACAATTGCAGCGAATTCGTGTGAGCAGGGGACGTCGTTTCGAGCGGAAGGCACTTGGGGCGCGTCGCGCAATGAAATGTCTACGACATCCACCTTCGGGGAGTAGCCAGCGTCTCCGACGTGGACATTCTTCAGCGATTTTAATGAAACTAGTGGTGCGAGAATAGCACGTACTTTCTCGTCAGTACTTTCGCGGAAAGTGATCAAATTTTTGAAAAATTGTACATGACGTCATATCAAAATATATCTTTATGGAACAGATTTCATTAATGCAAAAAAAACCATCTCTATCTTTAATATTTTAGTTCTAGCAAGATTCCGAAAACATGTTGGAATTTTTGAAAATGACGGTTTTCAATATACACGAGACCAGCACCAGTTCTCTTAAAGGTTCTTCATAATATCCAACAAAAAATCTAAACCGTGGAACTATTTTTTTGGAACTTTGGAAAACATACCAAGGGCTTCGTATTAAAATACCCCCAAAATTAAAATATCGGTTTCCTATTCAAGAGACCATAACATCAGGCAGATCGATTGAGGAATGTCAATCTTGGAGAATGTCGGCCGAACGGTTTAGCCGCGAGCGTTGTTCATAGAGGGCTGATGGACGGGCAGACGCTTTGCCGTCATTCGATTTTTAGGTATCAAGGACCAACAAAATATGGATTCTGGCTACACCACGTGATAGAGGATACTTTTACTAAATTTAGCATCTGGATTTATCCACTGTTTCGTTATAATGGCCGTGAGAAACAGTTTTTTCTGCCGAAAACTCTCCGTTTTTTCGCGAAGCATTAGGTACGTTTCTCGCTGAGGAGTAGAGTAAAAATCTTTGATCAGAAACAAATGCTCCCTTGTATGTCCGCAATGAAGTTCTTCATAATGATCTTTATCGAAAAGAAACAACATCCTCTAGCCTGATTTTCCACAGAAGACTAACAAATTATCCAAATCATACGTAAACAGCTAGATGTAACGTACCGATTTGTATAAAATAAATAAGAATGACTCTGTCCAGTATTTCCACTCATACACATTTCTTAAATAATTTGCCTTTTTTATTCTCTAAACATTACTTTCAAATAAACAGTGTATATATTATTATGATATTCCATTTAGTTTCATTAGTTCTCTAACGATGTTATCATTTCCTCATTTATCAAACTAACGTGAAATAAATCGTTATATACATGTTTCTCGCACACCTGTAATTTTGTCTTTTACAGCACCTTTAACTGTCCTTCGCGCTCCGTCTCTCTGTGAACAGAACCTTCCTGAAGTTCTACAAGAAGATAAATCGTCGAGAAAATGTTGTGCAGAATCAAAGTGTTTGTCAGTAGAATTAAAAGCATTTGGTCATGTAACGGATGAGGAGGTAGTAGGGATAAAATTTTCTTACGAGGAATTCCACATAGTTTTTGCTCCTCGTCTGACTCAGTCCCATCGTTCCTGATTTTGAAAATGATGTGTGGTAGGTTACTTCAGTCAACATAACAGAAGACTTTTTGTAAACTCGTATTACAAATGCCTGCGAGCAGTAAGACCTTCTATATTCAACATCAAACGTGTAGGGCGCAGAGGCGCTTCGCTACCCAGCCCAATGTCGTGGCGACGCTCCGACCTTCAGCGGACTTCATTGACATAAATCATCCTGGAGCCTCTCCTCCAACTCATTTTATTCCCAAGCAACTTTTTGACTTCCTCTTTTAAGCCACCCTAAACTCTTCTCGTCGCCGGTCAAAGTTCATGAGGCTCTACGCGGAAACACATCTGTCCGATGCGAAATTTCCAACGCGTTTCCAATGAAACCGAGAGACTGCGACCTTCCGTTTTTACATAAAAATCGTGTGTATTCAAAAACCTTTTATTAGAAATTAAATAATTATAAAATTATAATTATGCTGTTTGCATTCATGCACACAAGACGCAAAAATGATAACCACTTTGCAACAGACTTCGATAGGCCCTAGACACTCAAACCTTTTCCCCTGACCCCTTCTCCCTGAAGGCGTCAGTCATTCACCGCAGTGAGGACAATTTTTGCTCCTGATACCACCCTAAATATCTCTTTTCGCCTCTCACAATGTTTAATAATCTCGCCCAATTTATTGCCATTAACGTACTGCATCGCACACGACTTTCAAAAGCTCACAATGATTAGTTTTCATGAAATAAATAACGCGTGCCGCTTAGATTCCTCGTAAGTAACAAACTTCAGCCAACAGTGGTGATTTTCTCAACACGAAATGACGCACCTCTGTGTCGAGGACCTGGCACTTGGGACTGGAGCTGAGGCCGTTGCCTCACTCCCGGGTGCAGTCACTCGCCGCGAGCGCAGAAAACACAGACGCAGCGCGCCGTCAGCGAGCGCCCTCTAATTAGCTGCCCCGTCTGGCGAGGCGTGTGAAATGCGAGTACACAACTGGACGTTTGAGTGTGTCAACCGCGGACGTCCGAGCAAATGAATAGACTGTGAAAGTTAGCGTTGCTTCTATTAATTTCTGCCGTGACATTCCTAAAACATCCATGGCACACGCTGCTAGCAGTCGCCCATCAACTACGAAGTACAAAGTGACGGCAGAGCCGAACTTGTCAAAACTGGTGACAGACGTTACCGAAACCCTGTGATTTTTTGGACCCCTCCATCATTAATTTGTTTATATTTTTCTGAATAATTGCAGGATAATTTCACTCTTGTAGATATGACTTTGTGCTCGTATTAAGCAGGTACCAAACCATTTTCACATATTTTTCCAATTTTATTACAGAGTTATTACTTTTTTTAGTTACATGGCACCGGTTTGACCTAAAGTATAGTCTTTAACTGCGCCATTCTCGTTTCAAACATATTGTCATGAACTTCAAAAAGTATGTCTGATATCGTCAATTTTTGTCTCTTATTTGATTTATCTTAAAATAACTTTCACGAACTGTTATACATATTTTTCAAGCATTATGAACAATGGAGGCTTCGGAGGTTATTATTTTTATGAAATATTTCATATGAAAAAAATATATTTATTATGTTATTGAAAATAACTTATAAAAGTATTCTTGTATAAAATATATTATTTACACTCAGTAAGTTGCCGTACAAATTCATGTTTACCACTTCCATTTGTCAATAAAGCTTCGGATCCAAAAGAACTCCATGTATAGGTCTTGATATAAACAAGCAGATATGGTACAAGGGTTATAGCGTACGTTGATGTCTTGTCATTGTGTTGTTTTCTGATTTGTACTATTTAAGTGTCCGACTAAATGAGCGGTATTTATTGTTACTTTCTAAAAAATAAAATTCTTAAAAAAACTGGATACAAACCATTTATGTAAGAGTTAGGGATATGTCTGGAGACGCTAAATTTTCAGAATACAATACCGTACGAGCAGATGATAAAAATATTATATGTAGAGAAACATGAAAAAGTTAAAGTTGCTCTATATCTGTGATGCGTTCTACTGTTTATTTTACGAATATTTGTGAATTGACATTTCAGAGTTAAAAACAAGTATTACTAAGAAATATGAAGATCGAAGAAATGCAACCCTATTTTTTTTTAATTGAATATTTTTTCACACAATTGTCCAAATATTTTCATTCCCTTCAGGCATATAAATTTAGGAAATCCTTTATAACTCTACAGAATGAGGGTTGATGAATAAGCGATAACTTTTTATCCGGAATTTTCCATAAAAATTGTGATTTAGAAGAGTTCAGCTAGTTTCTCATTAGGTATCAAAGTAGTAGTGTAACAATGGATTAGAGTTTGAAAAACGTCCACAGCCTATCAGTAATTTATTTTCTCTGTTCAAACAGTGAAACATGTTTTTTTTATAAAAAAATCAATCATGTTGGAATAGAGAGATTTTTTGCCTCGTCACCTCATAACACAAATCGAAAAAGTGTCAGGGCTTGCCATCGGCAGAAGGAAAATTTACCGTTGGCGTAATTATAAAAAACACTATTTTTAAATGGAAGTTGTCTACGTGAAAACTGAAGGTAACTTCTATCGAAAATATATTTTTAAGCAGTTGACATGTTCACAATGTATCATTTAAAATAGAGGCGACTTGTGATAGAAAGACCGTAGATTCTTTTGTTCGTCGCCAACTACATTCACAGAAACTCTGCTAAATATTGCATTTTACTTAATAAAGTGTTAAATATGTTTGCAGAAATTTTCTCGTTAGCACAACGAATACAAATAAGAGTTCCGGAGATTTGTTTTGGAGATTTTGTCTGGATGTAGCTTCAAATTATATTAAATACTTGTCAACTATCAATACAAAAATGTAACAAGAAATGCGAACATACTAGTACATGCCAATTCAAAACATTATATCAGTAACAGAATCATGTAAGAATTAAATAAATCCTAAATTGTTGCCGTGTGATACAAGTGAATCCTTTTAATTTTTAACCTACTCATATTTACACTTGTGTATCTCTTCATAATACAATTGTTTTATTAAGTTTTGAAGTAAAAATATAGTATAAATATAGAGTTCGAATCCTTATGAATTACTCATTGTTTTTGTTTTTCTCTCAAACAAATACTGTTGGAAACGATGAAGTGAAACTTCTGCACAAAAAAAGTGTGACACTGTTCTTTGAGATTATTAACTCACACTATACACATTTTTCGATGAGAATACCACTGTGGTATTTCAGTCAGAAAATTCATCATATTAGCGAATTTCCAAATAAGAGGATTACGGAACAATAATTCATCTCATTTCCTCTACCTGATGGTATATGTCGTTGCTTGTTAATATGCAAATAAAATAATTTAGATTTATCACAGTTTTTTTCCAGTACATTGCTCGCTGAATAAGAGAATATCAAAGAACCCACTGATCAATATCTCTCAATGACTACCAGGTATACGAAGAAATTGACTGTCAATTTTGTTTTTGTAAATTAGTTGTAAATTTTTAAAATTCAAGGGACAGTCTGAAAGTAATGCCTCTTAATTTTTTCTACTTAATTAAAATTAGTCAAGGAAAAAATTTGAATTTGACGTTATTCATGAAACCTCCCTGTACAATCCATCGCAATAGTAACTTTTTGCGTCAACATGTGGCAACAGGGCAGTCAATTGGAAAATGGCCGATATCGATATTAATATAAGAGACCGCATGTGTAACTGAATGCTCGAATGCTGAAGGTGAAGTGACCATTCGGTTTAAGGGCAGGCCGAAACAGCGTGCGACTGGAGGCCAGCGCTGATAGACGATAATACGACACAATCCATCTATAACACTTACATTCTTTCTTTAAACGATGCAATCACACAACGCTCTCCCTCACGAACATGGATGACAGCTATTTTTAAGACGACTGCTGTGCTGCCTCATGTTGACGCACAAAGTTCCTACAGCGGTGGATTGTAGAACGAGGATTGAGGAATAGTGCCAAATTCAAATTTTTGACTTAACTAATTTTAATTTAGTAAAAATATAGAAATTATTACTGTCTGACTGCTCCATGGACATTTTTCCTTATATTACAATAATTTATTTTTTTCTTTTTCTTTTTTTGATAATCATGAACACAAAACGACGTTAATCCGCATCCTCATTAAAACACTCAAGTCCGCAAAGAGGCATCCACACAGTGAATTAAGTGGGCGGAAGTGAAACTTCTGTAGAGGGGGTTAAAATAGATAGAGTGAATTTGGAGTTTCAATTTTAGCATTTCTATTAAATAATTAAATTGGAGTGTCGTTGGTTCAGAACTGCATATTCTATAATAATTCAGAAAATAAAGATAGTGTTTTCCTGAATGAAATCTGTTTTTAAACACGAATTTTTAAATACGTTCGTCTATTATTCGTAAATATGAAACGTTTTTGTTGAATTCCACAATTGTGAGATTCTCAGAATTTAAAAAACAATAACGTATTTTCTCGAAAAACATTCCAATTTGTTTACACGGATAGAAGAAGGGATGTTTAAAAGAATGGCGCGCGTCTCATTTTTGTTGAACTCTCTGAATTTTGAAAATTGTAAATTTAGAAGTAAAGCGGAAAATATGCTCTGCTGCAGGAGCGCTAGTGTCCTCTTGCGTCCTCGGGGACGACGTCCCTTGGCCGCTCGTAAAAAGCGGAATCTGCGAAGCCCCGGCCTCTTGCGGGAAAGAAATATCGCGCAGGATAAATTCTTCGCGGGCCATTTGAAAGTAAATAGCGCGTTGATTTACGATTTGCCCGCGAGCCACGCGTTCGGGAAACCAATTTTTCGGCTTCGCGGCGCCCACTCGCGGGGTGTATGCCGGAGCTACCTCCTCGCCGGAATGCGTTTGGGATGTGCGTCGTTGGCGCTGAATATGGTCTGTCCCCTCCGGTGCTTGTCGGGCCTTTCTTCTGTACGCAGTCTTCTTGTTTGGGTATCTACCGATGACTAAACTTGCTCTATGGTAAAAAAGCATATTTTTGTTTCCGTGGACAAGTAGCATATATCCCTGGGGAAGTAGCGTAACGTTTGGGCCCGCAAGGCCCAGGTGAAAGAGTCTATTTTTAGGTAGGAGGTTTTGCATTTATAATAATTGCGAGAATCAGGTATTGCGATTGTGTACGTAGTAACCCTAGACGGATGAATATGAATTTATTAAAGGATATTTTAATTATTTAAGGTACTAACGCTACTTGTGTTGCTTTACACTTTTATAAAGGGACCTGGATAAAAGTTTTGCGGGCGGCCGCACTCACTTGGTTACGCTGCTGCCCAGGGGTGACACAACGCGTCTGCCAAGTGTCGAGGCCTCTAGGGCAACGACTAAATCCTTTAATGTGGTTGCAGGCCATATCTAAATTACTCGGGCTGTGCGCTTTCCCGTATATTTGATCACGGCGGTTTCCCGGCTGCTCTGATACGGGCGGGAGGAAAGAATCATGCATGCTATCAGGCCGCTTCATGCTTAACGCAGAGAAACACAATGTAATAATTTGAATGTCTGAGTTTTAAAGAAAAATATCCTTGAATGTAAACTTAACCAATTTTTTCATTAAAGGGTATCAGAGAAGTATCAGACTAGCCGGGAAACTGTCATGATCAAATATCCGGGAAAGCGCACAGCCCGAGTATTTTAAATATGACCTGCAATCATATGAAAGGTGTTGACTCCGGCAGGGCGAGGGCGTTAGGCGGACAATGTTCCCGCCCAGCATGAATGTAAGGGACTTTCCCTTTTGACTAATAACCTTCCGAGGGCCACAAGGTAAAATGTTTTTGCTAGAGGATTGGCGGTGATCTTGCCCCACTGGAAGACGAAATCCGGCGCCGACCTACAGTCGGCTAGTGGGGGTTTTCCCCCACTAGGAATCTCCTCCAGTGGGGCACCGCCCCAGCTGGGAGAAGCTCTCAGCGCACGACCGGTCTTCCGGAACGGGAGGTCGTGTGGTGCCTGTTAGTGGAAGTGTGTGTAAGGGGTGAAGATAGGACAAGAAAGAGAGAGGACAGATTGTACTCGGCCGTTTATTAGACTACTGCTCCGGCATTCGCCTGGTATTGATCGGAAAACCATGGAAACTGCCAAGTACAGCAACGAAGAGCTGCCGGTCGCTAGAGTTCCCCTCCACGCAGCGACTGACTTCGACCTAACTGTCAAGCTAGAGTCGAAAATCCTGCCACCGTTAGGAGTCGACCCTAGAACCTCCCGGTCAGAGGCACTGCAGACATCTGTTATTGCCCTGAGACACCTCTTCCGGTACAAAGTAAAAGAAACAAAAACTGTGACATGGTTTCCGCCTTGCATATTGGAAATCATCGCATCATACTCGAAGTTTACAATAATTTGTACTGAAAGGTAACGTACGCAATTCGTACACTTCGAAAGTGTCTTTGGCGCATTCAATCAGGGTCTGTTCAATGTCAGTACTCACTTTCTGGACACTAAATACTCACTTTCTGTCCCATTTACGGAAATAACGACGAAGAAGTGCAAATTTTTGCTTTTCCTTCGCAATTGTTTGTTTCTTTATGAAGCATTTCGGTCACTAGTGCACGAAACTATTTGCGAAATGAATCTGTGTTTATCTTCCAGTCTCTCTACTTGTCCGTTTTTCCCTCACATTGTATACTTCTGTCATTGGATGTCTGCAACCCGTTGCATAGTGATATTCATTACGATACAAATTTCATTATGATACAGGTTCTTGATCTATCACAGAGACGTTTAAACCAAGTAATGACACTTGGCTATTGAATGTTTCGTGTACATTAAAATTATATATAATAATATGTAATATAATGTACATAAAATATTATATTATGCTTGTCTGTTTTAATTTCTTTTATTACTAGTAATTTGTACGTGGAATATTGTTTAAAATAAATTGGATCATAATTTCACTTTCATCCAATTTGACTAGCGCAGTGGTAGTGGTAGAGGGAACATTTGAGTGACGTTAAGATCCGAACGCAAGTAATTTCATGTTATACGTTGCTGCCCATAAAAACATGCCACTTCTTTTGTTTAAAATTTAAGTGAACCAGAAGTTGAGTTGTCTCCTGCAGAAATACGAGAAAAAGCGAAATTGATTGCCTCGGAATTATTGCCGCAACTTTAGTACTCTGTCGCCGCAGGGTAGGGTGGGTCCGCAGGGTGGCTTTCGCTGAATCGTGCAATTTAATGTAGAAGTTGAACCTATAAAAGCTATTATAAGTCGTAGAAAAAGTACCGTATTAAACTCGATGTAACGGGTATTAATACACACGTGTGAACTTTACGATACTCGTAAGCAATATTACACTCGTCATTACATCATAGTTTCATAGTGCACTCTTTTGGATGAATCTCAGCAGCTCGTTAACCCGTGGCGCGCGTGTGTGTGTTGCAGGTGGCCAAGCTCTTCTCGTACTCGTGGACGATGGGCGCTTTCATGTGCAAGTTGGTGCACTACCTGCAGAGCGTGTCCGCCGTCTGCTCCGTGCTCACGCTCACGGCCATGAGCCTCGAACGGTGAGTGCGCTCTCTCAAGTTCCTTTTCTTGCTTTTAGGGGGAGAAATGTAGCACCAAAGATGCTGATGAATAAACCACACAAAATAGTTGACACGAAATGGTTCTCCAAAAAAGAGCACGCGCACTGCTAAAGAGCAACAAATAAATTTATTTAATTTTTATAAATAGCCCTTTTATTAAAGACTACGAAACAGAATATACACTTTTTTGATATTTCTGAAACGAACCAAATATTGTTGGGTGAAGTTACTTTATCGAATTCTTTAATGCATTCTTTCTGGAAAATTCAGTCAATAGAATAAATTTTCGTAGATTGACCATTGTTGGGAAACACTGTTTGGGCAATATTTCACAACTATTGATTGTGAATTGGTTGAGGTAAGAGTTGTTTTTACTTTGAAAACTGTGAAGCGGGAATAATCTCATGATAAGCCATTTCCTCACTTAAGTACGTACATACAATTCATCCAAAATGTAATATATTGCTAAAAAAGTGTAAATTTAGTAATAAAATATTGATTTCTCGCAACAGCTTACGCACTAGACAAAGTTTGGTAAAAACTGCGAAGTTTCGGCAGAGTGACTCTTATTACTGGGCCCTGGTAATGGAAAAATGGATCAATTCAGTTACTAAATTTAGGATCTAAATTGTCTAACATGTGGTGTAGACAGAATCCATGTTTTGTGGGTCCTTGATACCCAAAAATTGATTGATGGCAAAACGTCTGTCCGTCCGTTCGTCCGTCTCTTTGTTCGTCTGTGCACAACGCTAGCAGCTAAATCGTTCAGCCGGTTTTCTCCAAAATTGACATTCCCCAATCGATCTGGCGTTGGGTCACGGCCCCTTGAATTTGAAACCTATATTTTAATTTTGAGGGTTACACGAAGACCTTGGTACATCTTCCAAATTTTCAAACAAATGGCTCCATTTTTTTATGAAATGTTGTTGATGAATAGTGAGAAAGACGTTTAATAGAGTGCTGCAAGTTTCACTTTCGCTGAAAACTCTGATTTTTTAAAAATTGCAAATATAAAACTGTTTTCTCTTAGCTTTCCTACAATTACGATTATGAAGATAGAGATTTTTACTCGTAATGAAGTCTGTTTCTTTAAGATAGATTTAAAATTAAGTCATTTACAATTTTTCCGAAAATGTGAGTACTTTTCACGTAATTTTGCGGGAACGTGCTGGCGAGAAAATACTTCCCTCTTAGCACCACTAGTTTATAATTTTCCTTCAGTAATGTTGCTATTTATTCTGGATCCCGCCAATGACTCCCTCTATCGACGTTCTCCAGGAAGCGCAATGACGTTGCTACGAAACCGTTAGGGCACCGGCGAATTGCGAGTGCAGAGATGGTAGGCCAAGTGGGCTGAGCAGGAGGAGGAGAGTTGCTGTGAGACGGCGATTTCCCCGAACTCGTCCATCTCAACATCACAGCTGGATGCGCAACTGCAATGCTTTGAAGTGCTGAACATCGTCAGTTCGTGAACTCTACCTACAGACTTTCTTACGAGATAAATGTGCCTTGTGTGTTGTTAGTGATGCTTACAATTGCCTCTGTCAACGAAAATGCCGAAGCATTGCGTAGCACTCGGTTGTAAAGAACGTCAAGAAACTGTAAACTAGATACCAATATTCTTAGATGAGAAATTATTTGGTAGCCATAACTTTAGTAATAATGGTTTAAGGTTCCGACCACTATTTTTCTAGAAGTTTATCTAACAAAATTAGTAAAGTTACCCAAACCAAGAACTCCCCCCTGCATGAATATTATAAGTATCTCCAAGAAATGATAGACAGGATTTGTACAGACATTTAGACAGGTCAAGTACTGTAAGTAAATTGCAATTTCAAAATATTAAATATTGCTTATATTCAATTTTTATTACATTTTAGTGAACATAAAAGAGCATACATGTTTAAAACTGGAATGAGACGCAATTTACAATTTCGTTCTGAGGTAACTAGGACAGATCAGACCTTCACCGTCATGGCGGACCGTCACGACTTCTGAGCACAGTGTTGTCTCCAATCTACACTGGAGCTCACCAGGCCCAACTTAAAGAAAACAACGGAGGTGCGCTGTCCGCCCTGGAAGTGTCCTATCACCTTGAAGGCCCATCACGAAGCGACGTCTGAAGAAACAGTCGTATCCTACACCAATCTTCCGCGTATTTCTTTTCGGAAGCCTTTTTAATACCCCTCTGCACCCGAGGAGCTCAGGTGACGGAAAAAACGAAATTGGATTCGTTGCTCTGCTTCTGTATTTTCTTATGTTCGTGCAGTGCCTCCGGTCACAATAAAACTTCTGCCAGCAAAATGTTTGCATTGAGTCAGTTTAAATGATATTTTTTGCATATGTAATTTCTACATCGCTGTAAATGTATACTAAATATTTATTTTAGCATTGAAATATCTCTAATTTTTGTTTTTTTCTGTTTTTAATTAAAACTGTAAATAAATTAAACATGTATTTCAGGAAGTTAAATCATTTGTAGAGAAAATATTTCAAAAATACATTCAACCACTCTAGCCTTTCCCAATTATAATGCAATAGAATTCTTGAAACAATTAAATATGAACTTTGAAATCCACAGATGTTTCTTTTCTGTACTGTCACACATTAAATTCGTTGGAATTTTCACCATTTCCTGTCTGAACTCAAACTTCTTTACATGTCAACCTTTGTTTCAAACTTTGGGATCTAAGACAAGTTTTCAAAATGCGCGTCCCCTGAATTTAAGGAGCGATCTGTAAGAAAGAAATTGATTCATAGGTAGATTTCAGTTTCAAATGTTTTATGAGATAACTACATGATCTTTGAGACTCCTTCCCCTCTGAGTCGACGCTGTAGGACGCAGATGTCGCGATGTGAGAAACGTCTCCAGCAGGGCTCGTGGGACGTTTTCCTGCGCTTTGAAAATGCGAAGACGATGCCACTAGCTGAGGAGAAACCATGACGGCCAACTTCGTTCACGGCGGGTAGCTTGATTGGTTGATTGGTAATTCCTGACGCGTCAACTACTAAGGTCTTTAGTTCCGTAATTGTAGAGTATGTTGTACCGCGGGAGGCGGTGGTGGTGACTTCCCTTGCTAGATGGCGCTGACCGTCGGCGTGCGGGGTTTTCCCACAACCAGGTATCTCCCACCAACGGGAAACCGCCCCTGCTCAGACAAGCTCTAAGCTCCAACCGGATTTCCCAACTTGTGTGGTGGTGTAGAGCATGTAAGTTTAGGTGTCTGAAAGGGAGTGGGCTTGAGTAGCTTTCATTTGCCTTTTAAGGAGTAACAATTAAGTAATGTTCTTATGGTAGTTGACGCTATAAAATTGTTTTTAATACACACAAAAATATTTCATCGGTATAGTATTTGAACCGAAGCTCATAGGTTTCGCAAACTCTGAACTCCCAACTAGTCTTTCGGAATGTGCAACAGACATGCAAGTGTGTGTCTGTGTGTGTGAGTGTGTGTAGGGAGAGGAGAAGGCAAGCGATATATGCTCGTACGTGGATCGTTTGCTGAGGTATTGCTGCGACATTCGTCTAGTGCTGATCGGAGAAACCACGAAAATCTCCCAGTTAGGGGCAGCCCTAAAACTCTCCTCCGGACTCCAAACGTGATTTCGACCAAGCATGTGTCGAAAATACTTCACCGCCGCACTCGAACCCTACAACATTCCGGTCCGTGACACTGCAGAGGCGACGGAAACGTTGCCCCTGAGCTATCTTTTTTTGGGTATACTCGTATAGAAACCAGCGGTGTATATACAAACCGTGAAATGTCTGGGTTTACACAAAGTTTGTTTTTCCTCTGGCTTGCAGAAGTCACCAAAATGAGATTTGTCCTCACTATGTTGCCTGGATTCCTTCATTTACGACAGGCGTATAAATCTTCCCCGCCGCGAGCAGCTTGCCCGCCCTGCACGCAATTCTCCGGATTCCGCGCTCATTTCTCCTCCACGTACTTTCTCCCCCGTACTTCCTCGCAAGATTACTCGAAAGACACTCAAACTTTTGAAAAGTTCTTCATAACCTTATGTCAAAATATATTTTTAAGGAGCAGATTTCATTATGGGAAAAAATCTCTATCTTCATAATTGTAGTTGTAGGAATCCGCAGAAAAGTGGTTGAATTTTTTATTTATTTATTTTTTTTGTAAAATTTGAGTTTTTAACGAACATGAGACCTGTACTAGTCTCATAAACGTCCTTTAGACTATTTAACAACAAAATTCAATCAAAAACAATGAAGCCATTTTTAGAAAATTTTGAAAATGTTTCCGGGGATTCATGTAAAGAATCCCCCAAAATTAAATTATCGGTTTCAATTTCAAGAGACCATGCTATCAGCTAAATTGATTGAAGAATATCAATTTTGAATCAAACATGGCTGAACGGTAGCCTCTAGTGTTGTTCATGGTCGGACGGACAGACGGACGCACGGACAGACGGACGCCCGCACGGACGGACGCAAGCACGGACGGACGCAAGCACGGACGGACGGACGCACGGACGCACGCACGGACGCACGCACGGACGCACGGACGCACGCACGGACGCACGGACGCACGCACGGACGCACGGACGCACGCACGGACGCACGAACGGACGCACGGACGGACGGTCGGTCGGACGGGCAGACGAACGGACGGACAGCTGGACGGATGGACAGACGAACGGACGGAGAGACAGACAGACGAACGGACAGAGGGACAGACAGACGAACGAACGGACGGAGGGACAGACAGACGAACGAACGGACGGAGGGACAGACAGACGAACGAACGGACGGAGGGACAGACAGACGAACGAACGGACGGATGGAGGGACAGACAGACGAACGAACGAACGAACGGACGGAGGGACAGACAGACGAACGAACGGACGGAGGGACAGACAGACGAACGAACGGACGGAGGGACAGACAGACGAACGAACGGACGGAGGGACAGACAGACGAACGAACGGACGGAGGGACAGACAGACGAACGAACGGACGGAGGGACAGACAGACGAACGAACGAACGAACGGACGGAGGGACAGACAGACGAACGAACGAACGAACGGACGGAGGGACAGACAGACGAACGAACGAACGGACGGAGGGACAGACAGACGAACGAACGAACGGACGGAGGGACAGACAGACGAACGAACGAACGGACGGAGGGACAGACGGATAGACGGAGGGCAAACGGACGGATAGACGGAAGGACGGACAGAACCATGGCAGGACATGAATTCCCCACGTGTAGAGGATTTTTTTTTAAATTCACCAACTGACTTTATTCACTATTTGTTACCAAGGCCCTGTAATATGTGTTTGCTGCCGAAAATTAACCCTTTTTTTCGTTCTACACTACATATCTTGTCTCTGCTGCTTAAGCGATAGCGAGAAAATAAAAGGATGTACACGTGCATGCTAAACAGAGGAATGTAAGCGCAAACTGGCAACCAAGCGTAGGGGATGGAAGAATTGTAGCATTACAAGAAAATAGGGTCAACTGGTATTTTCCATCAAAGAATCCAGATTTGAATTTTGTTTAATACTTTATTTCTTATTATTGGATATAGTATTTACTTTCTTTTTAAATTCTACCTTATATAAACGTTTTGCAAAGATGTTGAAATACATTTGTATGGCAAATTCTTTGCTTTGTGTTTAATGCTCTTTTATTAATTCATTTTATATGTTATGTATAACAATAGAATGAAATAAATTAATCAATCTTACCGATGTACAACTCTTTTAATAGACAATGTTTTTTGCCAAAAAATCTTCTAATCTGAACGTTGTAATTTGAAGCAATTATTAGTAATAAAAGCAACTATTTCACTCTTAGGTAAACTCGTTTACGACACCAAGATCGTTTTTATTGAGACGTTTAATTTTACTCTTATTTGGTATCCAGTATGATTTGGTATCAAGTCACTCCGAAGCAACGTGAACGATTCTTTTGAACTGCACGCCAGTTGCCCAGACGCGGTTCAGGAGAACTCTGGAAAGCTATTTGCCTTGCCCACAACCTTGGTATGCTTCCTATGTGAGTTACTAATATGGTCTAAGGTGAGAAAATCTATACGGAGATTTGCACGGCATAGCATACTCCATCTTCTGTACAAACGCAGAGGCACAAAAGCGATGCAAAACTGGAACTGCGCATTTGTAGATCAATAGTGATGTCGATTTCTATAAACCTTCGCCGTTCATGAACTCCCTTACGAGTGGAAGCAGTCAAGATGATTGAGTCTAATCCTAAGTGATTATTCTGATCTCACACTCAACCACGGACACCTCTGTAGTGGTACGCGTGGAGGGTGGCGGCGTAAGTGGCCCATAGCATCAAGTGATTTAACTGTTGTGCCGCTGATCGAGACGTCCTGAAGTTCGAGTGTCGACTGTGGCAAGATTCTCGACTCTAGCTACGTTCTAGGTCGCGTTCATCCTGCATCTGGAGGAGTATACTAGCGGTCGGGTGTTCTGATCGGTACTTTTCAGTGTATTCTCCTATCATCCCCGGGCGAATTCCTCAGCAGGTGTAGTGCTCCGGTGCAGGTGTACTGCCCCGGTATTCGCCTGGAGTTGATGGGAGAAGCCATGGTAAACTACCGATCGAGCAGCCGGCCGCTAGAATTCTCCTCCAGACAAAACGCGACCTAGTATTACTCGCGCAAGTTTTTTGACACACGATCTCCCTAGCTCTCTCAGCGCTGAATAGCACGGGCCGTTCAAATGGTTAGGTTTGACTCGGAACGACACGTACCAATGTACAATGCTGGAAATAACCCCCTCGTACTTTTAAAAGAATCGTAGCAATTGTAGCACGCGAATTGGCGAGTAAAGGTCATGCCCACAGTTGGTACGCCCTTTCAAGCCGTGACGTAGCCAGATCCCTCCTCTACCCGCCCCCTCCCCTGCTGCGGAATATCAAGAAAACCTGCGCGTATAGTATGTGGCTCGCGTCGCGAATCCTGCCACGTCCGAGACTCGAAGGCAGGACGCGTCGCCGAGAGGCAGTGCCGTGCCATCGGTTGCCGCCGCGTTGGCCCGAGGCGCTCGCCGCGCAGGGCGGATGTTTGGCGGCGCGTCCACTCGCGTGCCCTCTTCCGCCCCCCCCCCCACCCGCTTCCGCTTCCGCCCTGCCGCCCCAACCCCCACTTCCTGCCCACGTTTTTGGCTCGCGATTCTCTTCGTTTTTACCGGCTGCGGCCAGGACATGCATGGCGCTTTTTCGTGGCTGTACCGCAAAATGTGGGCACTAGTAACCTCCGATTTTAGATGTTAAGAAATTTCGGTATTTCGATCTTGTAAGATATTTAAGGGTGTAACTAAAAAGGCGTCACTAGGCGTACGTGTGGATTGAATTTAAAAATTTAGACATTCCTTAGCAGTTTATTTTTTGATCATCCAATGTCACTCCGCACCTAAAATTCAAAGTGGTTTGGTTGTATTGGTTCAAGCTCAAGATAAATTGTTTCACAGATTATGGAATTCCGGCAGGATAATCGCCTTGCCTAAATGTAGACTTATGCTATAATTTGTTTTCTGCCTAATCATTTCATTTAAAAATCATGACGTTGAACAAAATTAGACAACATCACATGGGATCGAGAGAGTGTTATCTCTGCTACATGTGCGAACTCCAAAATAATGCAATAATATACTTTTGATTGAAAAGGATGACGTTAATATGCGCGTATACGGAGGAATGTCGTCCACCAAATGAATCATCGCATCCTGAAAACGAAGTAGTTCAAGACCTGACGCAGAAAGAGAACATTAAAGGCTCCCACAGACCGGCGCGGAAGATCCGCAGCCTACGCGAAATGGCCGCAGTGGACATTTCGCGTCACGTGTTGCCTTACGAGCACGTTTAGAGCTCCGCGGCAGGCAGGCGGATTGGCAGCGTTTTATCACCTGCGGATTTGGAAACGCAGTCGGACGCGTTTCGACCGCTGCCGCTCGAGTTTCGAGGAAGTCCGCCCGCCTTCGGGAGCCTTCGCTCCCCTCTGGAACGGGCTCCCTTGCCTTTGTTTATCGGATGGCGAAATCTGTCACCAAACGCCGAGTGATAAAGACGCTCAGGTGTGAACGGTCTCGCGGATTTCGTCGCCTCCTTTAGCGGGGAATTTTCCGCGCCGCACCCACTGCGAATCTTCCGCGCCGGTCTCTGGGAGTCTTCAAGTATTTTTTGTAGATCAAATAATTGCTTGTTGCAGCATCTATCCACAAAACATTAAATCATTTTCCAAACTGATCTTTTTTATGAAAACCTGTTTTAACAGGATAGTTGATGATTTAATAATATAGTTAAAGACAAAATTACTGACAAAATTACTTTTGAAAATTTAATTTAGTACATGCCAATCCTTTCTTTTGGAATGCCGTTTTTCTGGAAGTTCTTAGTACACTTTCACTATTACTTGCTATCGTCTGCGTGTGTATAAAGAAACAAAAGTTCCATAACAGTTTAAAACGCACTTTTACTCTTACAATACACTTATATTGAGAAAATACATTGCGATTGTAACAGGGATGAGTCGAAACATTTATTTGATTTGATAAAGTACATGCAAAAATTTAAAAGATTGTAAGATACATCTATTGCCTTATCTCTACGGGAAATAATTTCATTTAGATGGCTTATTGTATTATCTCCTGTTAATCGAACTTCAAACATACATGTAATGAAGCAACGAACACAAAACATGGAACACTGTGATTGTGTACCAATCCACGGATTTTCACATTCCGATTTCGACAATTAATTTGGGAAGTTCAATTTCCAAACGTTATGCACCAAATGAAAGATTATTAATCAAACAAGTAACTGATATTTGATATCATCAAAACAAAGTTCATATGTAAGCTCTGTTATATTATTAATTCTAGTAAATATACTGTTACAAATTGTAAACAAAGACCTGGGCTTCAGTGGAAACGTTTAAATTGCCGTCCCTTCAGATCATGGAGTATTAGCTAAGCATTCGTATGGTAGTGTTAAAGATAAGGGACATAAAATACGCGCATAAACATGTCCCTTGCGATAAGCGAGGGCGTGCGGGGGCCCTCTGTGAGATTGACGTAATCCGGGTTTCCATGTGGAGTTGCATTTGCACGGTGGATCTCGTGCAGCAGGGTCTGAAAATCCAACGCAAAACAAGTTGTATGTTTGGGGTTTTGCACTGTTTGCAGCATACTAGTATTAGTAAGTTAATTGTCATAGTCTTGCAATGAATATACAATAACGGAAAATATTAGTCAATGGAAATACAATGCTAGTGTCTTTATTCCGTTTATGGCAAAGTTTCTCTATTTGCAATTAACGCAGAACATCGAAATTGTTGGAATAAACGAAATGCTATATTAGTTCTTCTTTTGAATATTTGACATTTCAATATTAAGGTACCATTTCGAAAGGAAAATAATTATTTATTAACGCAAGATTTTACATTTAAACAAAAATTGATAATCAGGTTTAAAAAAATTAATAATAATTCCTTTTTGAATGACTTCAAAAGTGTAAGCTAGTCACACCGGAAATGTAGATTTACACTTAGCTAGTTTACTTGTTTCACGTTCATACGTCTAAGCACAAGTGTTCCAAACGTCCAGGGCACGTTGAAAGATTAGAAATCACTTTTTGCAAGAAAATGTGAGATTTTTACAAAAGAAGAATCACGCCTGACATTTACCCCCTCATTCATAAGCACTGATGTTTGGCGGAAATAACTAAATTACTACCTGTTACGTAATTGTTTGCAAAATTATACGTACTATGTTTTCCCTTTTTATTTCCTCATATCCTTTTCCTTATCACATTTTCGTTCCTCCTCGTTTCGATTTTCATGGGTTATTTTTCATTTCCTTTTTAGTTTCACTCTCAACTCTGCTAACTTGTTTTCAATGTTCGGCCTTAAGCCACCAACTTCCTTGAGTTTTTTTCTAGATTTACTTCATCGCTTAAGGCGTATGCCGAGGGGCCCCCTAGAATTGTATCCCAGACATAAAAGTAAAATATACTTCCTTTTTCTTCATTGTTCACAGTTGAGGCGCTTCCAGTATAATTGATGACAAATGAAAAATGGAAAAAGTGATAATTTCATGTAGATGACAGTGTCAAATTGATTTTTCTTCTGTAACCTGAAATATCAGCTAATATTAATAAAGTCCGAACGCCTCAACTGTAATTTTTGTAAATGAAAAGTCAGGCGAACGTGCATGCCTTATCGTTTGCCACAAATAAAGGCATTATTATTATTATTATTATTATTATTATTATTATTATTATTATTATTATTATTATTATTATTATTATTAAGTTAACTGCGTGTGAACGTGATCCAACAAACACCAGGTCATGATGGGTGTCCTGTCATAAGGGTCAAACATTATGGAACTACGTTAAATGGAATATGAATCGCATATTCATTGGGAAACATTTATGATACTCGATCCTGGAATATTCTTAAGAAGTTCGTAACATACATTTTGAGGCATTCTTTATATTGTTGGGTAGTTTTAAAGTCTTTATATAAATTGTTTACTTCAGTGCAACAATTTCATTTGCTTATAATTTTTCTTTTACGTCTCAAACTTCACTCTCTCAAGTGATTACCTGCATCGAAAAATTCAATCCCAGCGGATATTCACACGTATAAATGTTAAACTGCAATTCACCATGCGGTCCCCGAACTAGAAACACTTGTCCATTAGAACGACCAGCCGCAACCCAGCTTCCTTCCTCTCGATTTAATATTTCCTGCATTTCCCTTCGTCGCAGCCTGGCCCCGCGCGGCCGCGTTCGCACCACCGCCCGCCGGCCGTCGCGCTGCAAATTGGCTTCGCCGCTGAATCCGCGCGGGGGCGGGGCGGGGGCGGGACGGGCCAGGGCGGGGCGGGCGTGCGAGAGCGTAGGAGCGCGGGGTGGGCGGCGGGGAAAGGGGTGGGCGAAGGGGGGGCGCGACGTGTTTCTGCGAGGTCGAGGGCCGCCCGCCCCCCGCCCCGGCCTCGACCTCGCAGAAACACGTCGCGCCCCCCTTCGCCCACCCTTTCCCCGCCCGCCCACCCGCGCTCCTACGCTCTCGCACGCCCGCCCCGCCCTGGCCCGTCCCGCCCCGCCCCCGCCCCCTCGCCCTGTCCCGTCCCGCCCCGCCCCGCCCCCCGCCCTGCCCCACTCCGCCCGCCCTGCCCCACTCCGCCCGCCCCGCCCCGCCCCCGCCCTACCCCACTCCGCCCGCCCTGCCCCACTCCGCCCGCCCCGCCCCGCCCCACCCCGCCCTACCCCGCCCCACCCCTCCCCACCCCGCCCCACCCCGCCCCACCCCGCCCCACCCCGCCTCGCCCCGCCCCGCCCTGCCCTGTCCCGCCCCGCCCCACTCCGCCTGCCCCTCCCCCTCCCCACCCCACCCCACCCCACCCCACCCCACCTCGTCCCGCCCTCACCAACCACCCGCCACGCACTGCCCCCCACCACGCCCTGCCCCCTTCACCACGCCTCCCTACCCTCTCCGCCCACAGCCCTCCGCTCGACCCGCCCGCCCCGCCGCCACTTACCTCCCGCTCCGTCGCCCCCCGCCTTGGCCCGTCCACGCGCCTTGAGCTGTTTGAAGCTGCAAATGCGGCGCTGTCCGCCTGAATATTGCGTTACATGCAGCGTGTCCGGCCTGTGTTGCGGCTTCGGCCGGACCAAACGAGCCGGAAATAGCGACGATTTCCCCCTCCTAGTCGAATAAGGTTGTACTTGGCCTCGAGTTTGCAGCAGACTATTATCATTGGAATTAAATGAATAATTTAAGTAAATATGAATTTATTAAAGCGACAGTTTGAAGGATATCATTTTCCTCATGATCTGGCTAGAATATTTTTTTTAATTTAATTCGTAATAACGTTCTATATAAAATAATTAATAACAATTCTGATTTAATCAAATAATAAAGTAATGTTTACGCAATACACATCATATGAAGCATACCTTAAATATTAATTATCTGAATCTTAAATTCCAAAGATATGACAAATGAAATAATTTTTAAAAAAATGACGTGTCAAAGTGGGGAACTATGGTATCATAAACACTATGTTATGTTTTAAGACGGTTGTGTCCTATTATGTAATAATATAATTTAAAGAATTAGTATATATAGATATGATACATACTCTACTACAAGTTTGTTCTCCCCCCCCCCATGGCAGGTCCCAAGTGCTGACTGGAAGAGGGTATGTGTACACACATATTTTAGATAAATAAATTAGTTTCATCATAAATAGATAATAATGAAGGTAGCTGCCTATTCGAGATAACTGTTTCTGCATGTTTCACTGCTTTTTTAAAAAAATCCTAGGTACTCTTAGAAGTCATGCTTAAATGAATACTAATCAACTTCAATGAAGGAGTGCTGGAGCCACCTTCTACTTGTAAAGTTAAAGTGAATGAAAAAACATTGTAATCCAAATCTAAACCATGCTAATTCTGGTAATGTCTGATGCAAGAGAGTAAATAAGATTTTATTCATTAATAGTTTACAGCTTTAATCATTTATTTTGTCCATTATCATTAGGAAAAGGCAAAGTGAAAAGTTTAAATCCGGAATCTAGATAATGTTTGTTCTTTATCAAACGAAACAAAACCTGAATTGTTTTAATGAATATTTTCAGAGAAACGCCCGAATTTAGAAAAGCATAAATGATTTAAAATGTGAAATAAAACTACCAGCTGTGAATTGTTTTTTTTCGCCCCAAGAATAAAATGTTTATGCAGTTGAGAGCCACTAGAGAAATTACGTTAACAAAATCCACGAACATTTCCGCCTGCTAATGAAGAAATGTCGTTAATCGGGGCGTGGGTCGGGTCGTGTTGTGTTTGAGCGGCGTCGAGTGACGCGTCCTGAGGGGCGGACGCTGTTTTGCGGGCGCCACAAGAAGCGCCGTTTGGCGACCCCGGCTGGCCAATCAGCCCTCGCCGCCCTTCTTGCACGCGCCCCGCCCCGCCTGCACGCCCACCCCAACTCCATCCCCCGTCTGACTTGCCCCCGTCCCGCCTTCCACCCCCAGCGCTTGCTGGCTGAGAGTGCTCAGGGCAACAACTGTTGCTAGAGAGCCAAATTGAGTTCAGCCGCTGTCTGGAGCAGAATTCTAAAGACCGGATGCTCTGATAGGTAGTTTTCCGGGCACTCTCCAATCAGTACTAAGCGAATGCCGGCGAAGTACCCTAACAAACGGGCCACGGACCGCGCCTTTTCCTTGTCCTATCCGCTCCCTTTACACTCACACTAACCTGCACTACACTACCACACATTCCAGGAGAACGGTCGGGCGCATAGAGCTCGTCCCGGCTGGTGCGGTGCCCCGCTGGTGGGAAGTGCCTGCTAGCCGGCGGTAGGTCGGCACCTCATCCCGCCTGCAACTGGGGAAGAACACCGCCACCACTCGAGGGAAAACCTGCACTGCACGTGCGGGTCCTTAATCAGTGGACGCGCCCGAAATCACTCGCAACGAAGCAAGAGACCCCGCCCCCGCTCCCCTCGCTCTCCGCCCCCGCCCTTCGTCGCTGCAGCTCTGGCCACCCGCCACACAACGCGCCCCCCCCCCCGCAGGCGGCTGCGTTTACGCGCGTCGCGAGGGGCGACCTCGCGGGAAACAAAAGAGGGCAGCGGAGCGCGTGGGGCTGCGGCTTGGACGGGCGATTCGGAAGGGCAGAAGAAAATACCTGGATGCCGTTCGTCATTCGGAAAGCCAAATTTCTCAATTAATAACTTGCTCAAGTACCCTGCGTTTCCGCGTATTTAGTTATCCTACCTTATCACCCTGCCTCTCCTCGTCCGCCCTCCTCTTTTCCTTCTTGTTTGTAGTGATCATCGTTGCTACCAACACTTTCCTGCCTGCGTGCTGCTGCCGACAGATGCGTTTTTAACTACTCTCGGCAAAACCATCAGAAAAAAGTTTGACCTTTAAAAACTCTGCTCCCAATCCACCCAATGGAATGAATCAAATGCATTAACAGGATTGACTGGTAAATTAATTAACTTTTTTCAGTAAATTTGCGAAAATTAAGAGTCACCTTAAAGTTTCTGAGTATTGCAATAAGTAGAACGTAAAATAGGTGAGCGAGTATTTTTCTGATAAGGTGATTTTGCGTAAACCATTGAAGGGCATTCGTCCGAGAGCGCAGGTGACGAACTCTTTTGTTTATTTGCTCCATATTGACATAATGACGTTAATAACTAGGGGTTGAATTTTTATGAAATGTTTGTTTTTCTTTTCCCTTTAGGAAAATACCGTTTAGTTCATAAATTCATTTATATTATGACAGAGGAAATTACCTATTTTATCGTACTTTTTTTGCCATTTTTTCGATTTTGACTAATAAGTCATTTTTTACCTTTTTCTGTTATTTTCAATGCATTTTTTTGCTGATGTGAACGACTTTAATATCGTTTTAATGGTACTCGCTTCCAATAATATTAATGACATGCAATTGTGTTCTCTACACAATTCCTGAGTACCTATACCTGTTAGCCTATTCGATTGCTTCTCTCAGAAGCTGTAATGTCAGCCATTGTGGACATGTAATCCAAGGTTCCTGTGAGTTCTGTCAGCGCCATCAACGTTTTGGCCAATTTCGAGACGGCTTATCCGATAACTAGAGACAAATATTTTCTGGTAAAGAACAGTTCAAATCAAACGTTTGCAACTTATCCTACACTTGAGTTGGTCATTGCGACTTGTATTGATCATTTTTCTGTGTTTTTAGGGCATTTAAAACATTTTAAGAGCATCTTATTGATCGTTTTGGCGATTTTACGTCATCAAGACCCGCCCCTATTGAATAACTCTCCTCGTCGCGGGCCTTGCATAACGCCCCCGCTGGGTGAACTGCGCGTCTTCGCGATCGCCCCCCTTCTTTATGTGCGCCGAGGGACAGAGAGCGGGGCGGTAGCCCATCCACTTCGCCAAATGACCCTCACCCCCCCCACTCGTTTCCCAGCCCTCGACGCCCCTCGACCGCAGACGGTCGGATGTATGCACTTGACGTTCCAAAGAGGAATAGATGGACCAGCACAGTGTGATGATGCGACAATTGTTTCAAATGCCATAACTGCATCTAGAATTACAGAGTGCTCAGGCGAGTTGGATCCCGTTACCGTGAGGGCAAAACTGATACGCATTAAGTATTAAAGTAGTAGCACGTTCAGAGTTTTGCACCTTTGCATCACAGTTAATTTTTTCACGTGTTAATACTCCGCAAGCAATGACGTCACTGCCGTCGCGCGTGCGCAGTCACACTAAATCGAGCACAGCGTCGAAAGTGCTCTTGTGAAAACTAAAGCCTGCTCCCCCCATGGGCCAGCTCAGTCTGCTCGTAGCCAGCTGCTTCCCAGATACGCTGCGACCCCTTTACACGACACTGCGACGGAACTTCCACAGATGAACTCTCCAATGAAACAAAATTCCCCAACTTTCAAACGAAAAACGTTACCAAATGATGAGCCCACCGACAAGAGCTGTCCTTGACAATTCCATTGGCTGGCCTCTGAAATTCAAATAACTCAAAGCAACCAATCATCGTTGCAGCTGCTCGAAGCCCGTCGTATCTTCGTTTCTGTCATGTTTTTCTTTTTTCTACGCCTACACCTTATTTTTCTCTTTTTGATATGTAAAAACGGGAAGAAATAACATCTATTGTTTTCTTTTTATTCATAATAATGCAGAGAATATTTTAGAAAATACTCTGGATGAAAATAATTTTCCCAAATATCCCCTGTCTATTTATGCTCCCCATTCTCTCCCTACATTAAAGAAACATTTTGGGGACAAAATTCCCCAATCTGGCAACCCTCTCCTAGCCCCTATCTATTATTCTTAACATCAGTGATGGAGGGGGGATTTCCTCTTTTCTCTCTCTCTTTCTCTCTCTTTCTCTCTCTCTTCTCTCTCTCTTTCTCTCTCTCTTTCTCTCTCTTTCTCTCTCTCTCTTTCTCTCTCTCTTTCTCTCTCTCTCTTTCTCTCTCTCTCTTCTCTCTCTCCCTTCTCTCTCTCTTTCTCTCTTTCTCTCTCTCTCCTCTCTTTCCTCTCTCTTTCTCTTTCTCTCTCTCTTCTTTCTCTTTCTCTCTCTCTCTTTCTCTCCCTCTCTTTCTCTCTCTCTTTCTCTCTCTCTTTCTCTCTCTCTTTCTCTCTCTCTTTCTCTCTCTTTCTCTCTCTCTTTCTCTCTCTTTCTCTCTCTCTTTCTCTCTCTCTTTCTCTCTCTCTTTCTCTCTCTCTTCTCTCTCTCTTTCTCTCTCTCTTTCTCTCTCTTTCTCTCTCTTTCTCTCTCTTTCTCTCTCTCTTTTTCTCTCTCTTTTCTCTCTCTTTTTCTCTCTCTTTCTCTCTCTCTTTCTCTCTCTCTCTCTCCGCCATGGCCGGCGCTTCGCCCCTTGCTAACCCGCGGAGAGCCGTGGCCCTTCGCGGCTAAATCCTCGGTCATTGCCCGGAAACCGTTGCACTCCTAGGAGCTCGGCAATGGATAATCCTGTCATTGAGGGAGGGAATGATTAATAGAGCATACCGGTGGAATTAATGAGCTATTGCTTGTGGAAACTGGAGTACCCCAGCCATGTTCAATTTTGGTAAAAACGTAGTTTAGGGGCAATTTTGCGTGAAACATAAAGGAATTATTAAAATCGATTTTCCCGCTTTTCGTTTGCTATACTTTTTCAGAAGTTATTTAATCATAAGGTGTTATTTAGTCATTTACGAGGAGTTTTTTAATTAGTTCATTAGCAATAGAGTAATTTATTTATAAGAACTCATTTCAATATTAAGAAAAAAATGTTGTATCATCAGGTTCTATAATTTTTATTAAATTATAGAACATGGTAAGCTGGCATAACATCCTGAAAGGTCGTTTTCTTTAACAATCTTTTTGTAAAAACATATAATAAAATAAGCAAAGGACGAACAATTTAATTGTCTTTAGTAGACTACCAGAGACAATATAAAATTCAAATAAATTACAAGAAAAATATAAATAGAATTCGAATAAGATATGCAATAAATTACAGAGCTATCACTATTCTGAATGGAGTGTACACACTTTACTGTGAAATAGTTATCGAAGGGTTTCGAAATATCTCTGATACAATTTTTACAGAAGAACAATGCTTCCGCGAAGGAAGACCATGCACAGATGATTTTTTCAATAAAACAGATTATACAAAAGAGGCGACAATTTAATTTGAAACTCTTAGCTTTTGAGAAAGGGTTTGATTTGATCCAAAGACAAAACTACAGTACATACAACAAAAAGAGGTTTCCCAAAACAATTTGATGGATGTCTCAAAACGTCTGTATAATAGAATTAGACTTGGTGCTGGTAAAGTATTGACATCTGAAGTACATAAACATTAAGGAACGAATCAAGTATGCAGTATGTCACGAACTCTATTCATCTGTATTGATGATATAATTAGAAAATAAGTAGATCCAGAACAATCAAAACATGTGTTTTTCTAGTACACTTCTAGCACATCTTAGAGAGAACAGTGCTAAGAATGGTGCCAAACTCGTTGTCTTGTCGAAAGAAATTAAATGAGCTATTGATCACTTCTGTTGGTTCCATAAGTGACTCAATACATGTTTTTCGATGTAAGGGATCTAGAATAAGAATTTTTCTACCACAAAATCACCGTTATGCAATAGGACAGCGTTACTTGTTAATAATACACTACGTAACTTGTAAAACGTACGTTTGTGTAATACACTACGTAACTTGTAAATTATACACTACGTATGTATAATACCAGAATTTTAAAAAAGATTTAGAGACATTTTTTAGAACCTTCTAGATGGATCCGCAAACAATTATTCAGTTTACCACCAGAGGAATGAGACACTTCATTTGTCTCGATTGGTGATCGGAAGGGATCTAACCTTAAGTGACAGACAAACTCGATTCATAAAAATAAAAATTGTTTGCATATTTGTTTCCAAACTAAATATATAAATAAAAATGTGTCGTGCGTCACAACTGTACGTACACTAAAGTTATGCCATGTCAAATCGCAGTTGAGGTTGTATCTTCACCCATTAAAATTCTATCAAAATGAAAATATATTTTTGACCGAAAGTACAACACGTTGATGAAAGTAAAAGAAACATAAATAAAATATAGAGAATGAAAAAATACTGAAGATTGTATAAAATATATTTGAATAAAATACTAGGAAGATTATTTCCTTTGCTAAAAACGCAATTTTTTATTATCTCTGACTTTAAGCACTTACCTTGACAGAGTAGTTTAATAAAATTAAATTAAAAACAATTCTAAACATTATAAATAACCAGTTATAATTTCTTCGTTCTTTTTTCTTTCATAATAATACAATATTCCGAAAAACTAATTTTCCTTTTTGTTTTGTGAATTTATAAAAGGTACTAGCGGTCCCGACAGACTTCGTCCTGTCAAAAATATTTGTAACGTGACAATTTTTTGTTCCTACATATTTTATAATCTGGGCAAAAAATTCTCCTGGACAGAACCGTCACCCTGGCGACAGGGCGTTGTGAATAAGAAATATAATTAAATAAAATATATATAAGCATTTAAAAGTAAGAAATCGCTTTATAGTTAATCATGTGAATCATAATTATTAACAAATTTTTAATTATTAACAATCAGTTTTATTTTCATTGTAGTGCTTTGTGATATACGATTTTTTTGTTTGATTACCTGGCGCATAGACAAACAAATTTGATGGTTTTCCAACACGGGAACAAGCAACATATAATTGACCATGTAAGAAACATGGGTTTTCCAGATCAATACCACGAACACTTAATGATTGCTCCTGGGACTTGTTTAGGTCATAGCAAAAGCAAGCCGAACTGGAAACTATTGTCGTTTAAAGTCAAACGGCACATCAGTCGGAATCATTGGGATGCGCGGTATGAGAACGTCTTCTCCTTTATACTTTCCTTTCAGTATAGTTGCTTCTATCACGTTGTTTTGTAATTTTTTTATCGCTAACCGTGTGCCGTTGCAAAGACGTGGTTGGTTGATATTTCGCAACATTATAACTACCGATCCAACATTTAATTGAAGATTGTGAGGTGGCAATCCTGGTAAATCCAGCGAGTTTAAAAATTCTGGTGGATAGTTCACTACATCATCTTGGTTAGTAGCCAAATCAACTGATTTATATATCCTTGATTCGCCTGTAATTTGTTCTTGAATTTTTAAATTTAATTAATTTACATCTATGTTTTTTGCAGCCAATATAGCTCGTTTGCTCAACCAATCATGGTTTCTGTAATTTTGAGAAACATCTGGAAACACCCTCTGAATAAGTTCATCTTTTGATCGAGTTAACTGACAACTTTGAGGAACGTTAATGCAGCCAGTCAACATGTCTATAGGAAATTTGCCATCACCAATGTCAATGAGTTGTTTAGAGAATATGTTTCCAGATTGGTCATTTTGCAACTCGACACGCATATTCTTGCTTAAATAAAGTACTCTGACATGTTTCCACAAATTGGAGGACTTTAGACATGCATTGAGTTCATCAGCTGGTGTTGATCGTGGAATCACTGGCAATGTTTGACGAAAATCTCCTGCTAATAAAATCATTGCACCACCAAATTGATTATGATTGCTCCGTAGATCTTTTAAGGTTGTGTCTAAAGCCTCCAAATATTTTTTATGTGCCATCGTGCATTCATCCCAAATAATTAATTTACATTACTGCTAGACCTTTGCCATTGCAGAGTTCTTCGAAATGTTGCAGGTCGGAGTTTCATTGCTTTGCATATTTAATGGCAATTTTAATGCTGAATGGGCTGATCGACCACCTTCAAGCAAAGTTGCTGCAATTCCCGACGAAGCGAGTGCAAGTGCAATTTTATTTTGTGAGCGAATCGTTGCTAATATTAATGAAATCAAAAAAGTTTTTCCTGTACCACCAGGTGCATCTAAGAAGTAAATCCCTCCAGTTTCATCATTTGTTACTTTCATAAGAGTATCAAATACACACTTCTGTTGTTCATTCAACAGTAGAAGATTTGTTTGAATTAATTCTTTCAAAGTGTTGAGATCATACAGTTTTTCTCGATTCAACTCTTGGTTAAAAGCATCATGCATTGGACGATTAGGCGCGGCCAGGCCTAATTGAATTAATAGTTTGTTTGGCATCATCAAGCACATGTCCTCAATTGAAATCAATGCTTCATTGTAAATTTTTTCACTGATTTGTATATTTGGATTTCCCATTCTATTTCGTATTTGATACAAAATATCATCACACATATAATCTTTGTACTTGATCCACAAATCAAGTGGGTTTGATGGGAAGCATGTAGATATGATTATAGAAAACAATGTTCGTATTTGATGAGCGTTTGATGATATTACAGCATCATTGAGAGTTTGATCCCAATGAGCGTCATTTTCTAGCAATTGCAAACGTTGACAGGCTTCTCTGTAAGATCCACACAATTCACCATCAACAGTTCTTAAATGTTGGAATGATTTTGGGCCACGTACATTGACTAATAGCAGTCGTAAATAAAAACATTCATCATTTCTTGGATGTACTGAATAAATTCGACCAATGGCATCGGTGGAATACACATCTGGGTATCCTGGAACTTGTTTTCCTTGTTTCCATCGTATAAATCTCCTTGAGGATTGATTCCAAGTATAATATTTTGACATTTCAGAATATAGCAATATTTGTGCAAAATCATCGTTTTGACATGTCTCAAAAAAACTGGTTAATGTAGTAGATGGTGGCTGAGCAGCTCTTTGTACTGCGTTCTGTGCTGTAAAATAAACTCTTTGTCCATTTTCTAAATGCACAGCTAAGTGAACAACAGAAGGGTATCTCTCATGAATAAGAAAAGAAAATATTCGGCATACAGCTTCATTACTACTAACATAGCGGCCCATTTGGTATTAGGTAACTTCATCATTGGAATTCTCTGCACCAATTCCAATCACAGCCATATCACTCCCTTTGGTTACATATTTGCAAATGTATTTAATAGATTTCACTGAATGGCAAGATTCAACGTTGATGTGTGCTTTGAAGGTCTTTGATAAAATGGGTGAATATGGAACAATCCAATGATTATCTATTTCAATATCTTGTTGATTTAATTTGGCAATTGTTGATCTTCCATTGTCTGCTGTTGATCGTCGACGATACAGTGGATAACCGTCATTACCAGTAATTGTTTCCGATATTAATGTCCGTGGATATCGTTTTGAACATTTACCATCCATCATACATGGTGAATTTTGATTAAGACAGGGACCATGTATCATATTTTTGATAACTACCTCATGCAATCCAGGATCTATTTGTACATTAGGGATTTCAGCTGATATCACTGCATCAACTTCATTTGGCCTTATCTTTTCAACCAACCAAATCAAAATGTATGCATGTGGCAATCCTCGTTTCTGCCACTCCACAGAATACATCCAGCAGCGTGTCTCACCAAACACATAATGTTTTACGATGAAATCCATTAAAGATTTCAATTTTTGTCTAAAGACTCTGGCTGTAATATCATGACGATCAATGGGTGATTGCCCAGGGAATAACTCCTGCTTGATTTCTATCCAGTGCGGATTGCATGTAAAGGTGATGAACAAATCTGCTGTACCATAATGACGAACATACGACATGGTATCTTGAGCATATTCGTGCATATGTCGAGGGCTTCCGATGTATGTTGCTGGAAGAATAGTCATCCGACGAACATTCTGTGCATTTCCATCAGTATTAATCACATCTGAAGGTGAATATACTCTTCAGATCGGAGTTTGGTCTGATTCAACCTGATGAATGTTAATCTCTCCGTTTCAATTTTAACATACTTGTCAACAATATATTTGTGATATAATCGCCGACATTTCAATATGTGACTGTCTTCATTTTCCCGAATCATTAGGCGGTATGAATAATAGTTCATTGAACTGACTTTTTTGTTAGTTTCAGAACCTGTAAATAGATTTTGTTTTAATAACATTGAAATATAAAATTAAAATACATAATATAGTGACTGAGATATTATCGCCATAGCTAAACTAATATTTTAATTACCTGTAATGGGATTTATCATTTTTCTTGAGAAATCATAGCCATCTTCACCTTGCCAAAATATAATGGTATATTGCAGTGCATCATATGAGCGGTGTGTTTCCTTTATACGTTGTAATTGATCATTCCGATGATGTAAAACAATATCACGGGATTCGAAGTTTTCTCCAACTACAACGATAGCAACTTCATCAATAGTTGGTGCATTAAAACGTCTGGCATGTTGACCCGCAGGTGTTTTATCAGCTCTGATTACAATTTTATGATTATCTGATGGCATCAGATCCAGGGCAGTTTTAAACAATATAATCAATTGATTATGATTAATATAATCGATTGATTATATTAGATACAATCAATGAATCATGATTGTGTTCATGAAATAAAGTTTGTAATTGTTCTACAATAGACCTCTACTAAATTGTTACGTGCACAACGCAGATTATTTTCTTGTAGTGAATTACCCATAAAATAAATTTGCAGACATCTATCTTCAAATAATTATATTGGGTTTCAAAATTACAAAAGTGTCGCTAAAACTGAATCACCAAATAATATGATGACTAAGTGATGATTATGATCTTAATGATTAAGAAATTGAAGATTAGTGACACATCTTAACTTAGGTGACAGAACATAAAATAATTATGATTAACTGCTACAATACCTTGAAAGTTGGCATACAATTTTCCCGAACTACATTTGTTGACCCAAATGAAGTCATTTGAAAGCAATTGTTATATTGTTGGATATTTGTCAAAAAGTGAATGGAATCTGTTCCTATTCCTGAAACCAATGAGTAGAATGGCTCTGGTGGTGGTTCTAATTGTATCAATTTCACTTTACCATTTGCGCAACAAAATCCATTAGCTTCGTTTTTATATTTCAGTACCTTACAATATGAGCAAACAGAGTTTATAGAACCAATAACAACACATTGGTAGTTACTGTAGCCAATTGACACATCGTAACTGAAAGCAGCTCGATCAAACGTGCGCGATTATTAGTTGAATGCAGCGCTCGCGCTTCACGGGTTTGTGATATCCGAATTCTTTCACATTCATTTCGGTCGTCACGTTCTTGTGCAGCATGATTAGATCGGTAATTAGTTTGATTTGTATCATTGCGGGTTCTTCTACCTAAATTGCTTCGTCTAATTGGAGGCAAATCTATATTAATAGTTTCGAAACGCGACATTAAATCCTCCAACGATGTATTCTGTGCTCCAACGCACACACGCACACTGTTTTGATAGATATGATTGAATTTGAACTTTGTATAACGATAATAAAGTGCAAATTGACTCTTTGACGGTAAGAACATACCTACATTGTTTAAACAACAATGAGTGCTTTATACAATAGCTATAAAGCTCAAATTGACTCGACGTTGTACTTAGAAAACGTTTGTATGGGAAAAAGAAAAGGGCTGTTTTTAGGGTTTTTCCGGCAATTATTCGAATTTTTCGACGTAAAAACCATCCTTGAACTCCAACAAACATTAAAAAAAAGAATTGGCAAAATTGGTCCAGACGTTGTTGAGTTATGCGCTTACCAACACATTTTGCGATTCATTTTTATATTATAGATAATTTTTTATCGGAGTGCACATAAAGAATTATTTCTGTGTCTCATACAACACCGCCTCCGTACTTCTCTCCAGAACGCTAAGGTCATTTTAAGGCTTCTCTTGCGTCATGGGTGTGCGACAATATGTTCAGGAAAATGCCGAGAGTAACTTCGAGGGAAGTTTTACATGGAAATGAAAATCTGAATGTCGGCCGATGTCGCCCCCTCTGGGAGGAGGAACTTTTCTCATTTCCTTTCCACACAAGCAAAAGTGAAAGCTCGCTTGGAAGTTCGACTGAAGTTGCAAATCGTTCAGATGCATTGGCAAGAGGCAGATTTTATCATTTCAAATGGTATCTCAATCAATTTACTATCGCAAAATACCAAACTCGATTCGTATCTCAATTCTATGTAAAATGAAAAAATAAATTTCAATTGATTGCTGACCAACGCAAGCCGTCTGATGATTTAATTAATTAGTGATTCCGGACTATACTCCTAAGGCCATTAGTTCCGAAAATGTAGTGCATGTTTTTCCTCGGGAACTTCCCTCGCTAGATGGCGAGATACGGTGCCGACCAACCTTCGGCTAGCGGGGGGTTTCCCCAACCAGGTATCTCCCACCAGCGGGGCACCGCTCCGGCCTGGACGAGCTCTACGCTCTTGAAGAGGTCTCCCTCCCGCCACGTGTGTAGTGCATGTACATGTGTGTGTTGATGTAAGGGTCAAGGATCGAACAAGAAAAGGGAAGGAAAGATCGCGCGCGTTCCGTGACCCGCACCGTATTTTTATCGTATCTTATTGCAACAAGTGAAGAAAATTTAAAGAAAATATTTTGAGAGGCTTTTAAGAAAATTACTTTTGTAAATTTTAGTCGCAAATTTTACAAAAACTAATTGTTTTTTTAATTTGCATGACCATTTTTTGAAGAGATAATTGTGTCAACAGACTTTGAGACAAAAAATCAGTCTCCAATATTGAAGTTTTAAATCCTTTTTTCGAATTTTCGAAAAATCGGGAATGTCAACGCAAATGAGACCTCAACCATTCTCTTAAACGTCCTTTGCACTATTCAACAACAAAATTTAATCAGAAATTTGGAGCCTCTTTTTGAACATTTTGAAAATGTCGCACAGGCGTCATATAAAGTACCCCGCAAAATAAAAAAAAATCGTTTTTAAATTCCAGGGTCCACGATATCAGCTGGAAAGATGGGGAATATTAATTTAGGAGAAAATCGACTGAAGGTTTATGCGCTAGCGTTGGGCACAGACGGACGGACAGACAGGCAGACGGAGGCGCAGAGACGGACGGAGATTCAGAGACAACCTAGCAGAACATGCTGCTGCTGACACACGATTATCAATAGTATATGGAAAAATTTCAAAAACTACATTAGCAAATAAATGCAATTAACGATGAAATTTAACGATGAAGCAATTGAAATCTGGTAGCACAAATGGAACCAACAACGAAAACCAAAAGCACAAAATCATTTTTTTCCGAAGATTGAAGACAGATTCAGTAATATATTAGCTATAACACCAGAATTTACGTCAATAATAACTACCCAGGGACACAGTAAATCCTATCTACAAAGACTTTTCATTGTAAGCAATCCAGCATGTCTACGAGGCAGGGGAGACCAAACAGTATACGATACCATATCATTTATGAAGTTCACTACTAAAAGAAGAAAGGAAGAAACTAATACAGAAGAGAAAAATGTTGGGATCCTGGCCCGCAACACCTGAGAAATTAGTAAAATAACATTTACGTGCATTTAACAACTTTATTCAGAAAATTAAACAATTATTTTTAACATAAATAAGTCTTAATTTTTATGGATGTAATTTCATGTCAAATGTTTTCATGTTGATGTATTTTTATTTCAAGTATATTCGTATTGATGTATTTCACGTTGAAAATTTGTTAATCATTCTTTACTGGAATAGAGCTAAACTATCCTTGCCCTTGAAAGCATGTAGTGTTACATGTAACGGATCATGCTGTCAAATAAAGTGTACTATAAGAAATTTTAAAAAAAGACAAACACATTTTGCCGTCAATCGATTTTTCGCTATCATCGATCCACAAAACATGGATTCTGGCCACATTGATTCTGAAACAAGATAGAGGATTTTTTCCTACATTTAGTAACTGGATTTATCCACTTTTTCCTTTCCAGGCATTTTTGTCGAAAATTCGCCGTTTTCCGGGCCACGATTACAATACTCTCTCTTCCTACGTTAGTAAGTGGGAGAATGTAAGTATGCTCCCGTTGTCGGGACCCAAAACACTGGACCCCTCGGCCACAGGAGCAGCGGCGTCATCAGCTGAGGCCCCGAGCCGCCTAAGCCTCCTGAAACAGAGAGCTTTGCAATAACATTAGTAATTCTTGCTGCGGAACGGTTGGTTGTTGGGAAGAGAATTAACTTCCTGCGTGTTTACCTCCGTTGCCGGTGGACTCGATCGGTTGAACTCTTTCCAGAAGAAGATTGCGGGGCTGAACTCCCGCATTCGGTGCACAAACGCCCGCTGTATTAGTAAATGCAACATCTGGGGAGAAAAAATACCAAACTGCTACAATACATTTATAAGAGTTGACGACAGAATAATAGAGCACAAATTACTCGACAATTTTAATATCCCTTAAAAACGTTTTCTAGCTATTTTATTTATATATATGAACTTACAGTATAACTATCGTAATTATGAAATGAGATTTGAGAATTTTCAAACGAGATCGTTGATGTAAGTTTGATAATCTATTGAGCTTTGTAATAAGATGTTTCTATTGTCAGTGGAGTCTTGTAGTAAGTCAGTTCAGCCTGCTTAAGGCTTCAAATTGGCGGGGTCTCGACTTAGCCCTTATCGGACGGGGCATATTCATTTTGGGGAAAATCATGATTTTAGCTCTAGTGTAATTCAGACGGACGAACTAAAATGGAAATGGAGAGACAGGCTTTTAAAACTATTGTATAGTTGGTATCTGGTTCGTGTATTTTCTTCAAAATATTGACATCGATTTGCAACATTACATAAATTTGTCTATACTTCGTATACGATAAAATTATAATTGTGACCTAAAGTAAATGTAGAACTGTTGTGTCAGCTTTAAAAATCTATCTTCCATAGAACTCTATTTTTAATATCACTAAATTAAATTCTTCCATTTCCCCCAATAGTTGATAAAAAAGTATGAAAGGATTAGGAAATAATTGAAATTCATTTTTCAATTAATATATTATATTCTAGAATAAGTACAAATAATATCCCAGACTAAAAAAATCCAACTTCCTAGGGTTGTGGCGCCCATCTTCCTAGTATATAGAAATATCTTTATTCTCATCAAAATATAATGGGGATTTACATATTAGGTATAATTTAAAATGTATATATAAGGTATATTCTAACCATTTCATTTACTGTTGCATCTAGGGTTAAATTTTCTTATCTATATATTGCATTGATTAATTTTTAATAAAATACGTTGTAGTAATTAAAAAAATTGAAAAAAATAAATGTAATTATACCTTACTGCTTATTCCAGGATGCTTTAATACATCCATTACCGGAGCATTATAATCTTGGTGGCAACTCCTTTCTGAGAACCGCTCCCTCTGGGAGCAAATGAACATGTAAGCGCGCTCCGAGGGCCGAAATAGCCGAGGCCACTCTGCGCCTGCCACGCAGGGCGCTGCTTGTGAGAAATTTGGGAGTCACACGAACAGCGCGTCTGTCTCCCCTGCGCTACATGTGAAAGCAAGTGCCCGCCACCTGCGCACAGCAGGGCTGCCACCTTCCGAAAGCCCACGACCCAGAGATTACGAATCAGTTCACAAAAATTAAGCCATAATGAATGTGATTCTAGACCGTAGAATCAAGATAACAGTATATGGATTTCTATTTATACATATTCCTGGCGCGAAATGTAAATATAATAGTGATCCTACAGAGAAAAAAAACTCCCGAGACTCATGCACTCCAATTGCATTATATCGCATCATGGCGGCTTTCGGATGCATCCATTTTTCGCGCACTTTGTTGAATTTGAAATTTTGTATATTGTAAATTATTGTTTGTTGTAATAATAATTTTCATGAAGGAGAAACAATTTTAATATGAAATACGTAATCCCACACTAAAGTATGGATTACCTCTATGAGACAAAGTCAAAGACAAATATTGCAATCATTCGCATCATATCACGTACTTCTGCTAAACAATTCCGCGCATTTTTCACCAGAAACTTAATTTGCGGAGAAACGTAATTAAGAAACTTAACCCTGAGAGTTTCACATTAACCCGGATCCCGGAGAGGGCGCTGTCCTAGTCACAGTGATCGTCAATGCACCAAAACGCACGCTTCTGCTTAACCTTGAAAATCACACACGTAAACACAGTTAAAGTATTTCTGCGTATACGTGCAATGTGGTCAGGGCCGGAGATTGGTGGTATGTCCGAGTGGGTAGTTAACCGGGGGGGAGGGATGTTCACTTATCACCCATCCCCTATCGACAATGTATATGAAGGGAAAATTACAAAACAGATTTTTTCAAATTTTCATGCTTATCATTAAATTGCGATCAAAATTTTCTCACATTTATTTAAACATTTAATAACATTGCTATCACATTTATATAAACTCGTTTAACAATTTTTGCAAATCGATTTTGTCGGTCTTATCACTATAAACATGTGAAATAGCTGTAAAATACTGTTGAGCCGGATTTGCAATATAGTTGATGGCAATACGTTTTGAGTCAACGCAGGACCGAGAAACTTCGTTCATTTATGGAATTTGAAATTCCTGGAATGTTTCTCTCGCCCAAACTTCCGAGTGGGTATTTTACAGTCTCTCCGGCGCTCCCAGAAAGTCATTGCCCGATTTGCTCTGGGAGAGAAAGTTTATACAATGTATACGAGAAAATTCAAAAGTAGAAAATAATGTCATTTTCTGCCAGTGAATTTAGTGTAGTGGGTTCTATTCTTACACAATATAGTGGTACATGAGTAGTACCACTTCGAGGGGATACCACAGCACATGCTTACGAGCATTATTTGTAACTGCTCGCGTCATTTGCAGCACATCATACAGACAATTGTAGCAATTATTTCCAGAATATCACACAGATAATTTCAAAAGTAAGGATAATCGCAATGCAAATTGAATGTCCAGAACTAAAGGCCTCCAAAATATCGCATTAAGAATGTATTCGATACTACGATATCATTACCTTATGCATATCTGTATACGAGATTTCAGGGAAAGAAACGTCAAAAATTCGAAAATAAGCTCTTTAAGACAATTTTGGGAAAATTTTGTCTAGTAAAGTACGTGGATGTTACTAATGGCTGACCCGTAATGAGCGCTCAAACGTTGGTTTGAAAAATGCTTTGTAGGCCAATATTTACATTGCAGACGCATATAAACACTTCACAAAAAACATGTAAATTGTTTGTTATTTTCAAAATAATTGAATATATTTCTTCAGAACAAAAAATTAACCAAGAAAATTAAAAAAAAAGTCGAATTGTGTAAATTGGTGTTTTTTTGTTTTATTTTTTTCTAAACAAATGCATTTATTTGTATTCTAATTGTGTTGATGTGAATTGGGTATGGGTTGTGTGTATGTAAGGGGATAAGGATACACAGACTAGAGGAAAGAAAGATCGCGTGCGGTCCGTGGCCCGTGTGTTAGGGTACTGCTCCGGCATTCGCCTGGTGTTGATCGGAGAAACCTCGAAAAACTATGTATCAGAGCAGCCAGCTACTAGAATTCTTTACTTCTAGACTGTCCGGGTGACGCCGCGTCGTTGGCAGATAGGCCGACGTTTCGCCTGTCATGTCGCAGGCTTCTTTAGGGTAGTGACTAGTCATGTCGCAGGCTTCTTCAGGGTAGTGACTAGTCATGTCGCAGGCTTCTTCAGGGTAGTGACTAGTCACTACACTGAAGAAGCCTGCGACATGACAGGCGAAACGTCGGCCTATCTGCCAACGACGCGGCGTCACCCGGACAGCCTAGAAGTAATGGACTCGAGCCGCGGAAGCCTACGTGTATACTAGAATTCTTCTCCAAACAGTGACTGAATTCGACCTAGTTCACAAGCTAGCATCGAAAATTCTGCCACGGTCAAGACACGCACTTAGGACCTCCCGGCGAGAGGCACCGCAGTGGGATGAGTTGGTGCCGTGAGACGCTTTGCTGTCTGGAGGAGGAACCCTCCAATGTCGACGAGGTGGGCGGCCCCGAATCTCGCACTCCGGCGAGGGGGCACAGAAGCATTCCCTTTTATATAACACACACTACACTTACAGGACAATTTATAGCAGAATATGACGCACTCGAAAACACGAAATAATTAACGAATCCCCCTTTGCCCTTCGCTGGTCAACGCATGTCCGTGCTCATACCGCAGGCAAACTCCTTACCCTCCCTTCTCAGTCCAATACACTCCCACTTCCCGTCCTTGCATCCACGCCCTTGTTCTCACCCGTCCACCTCGCCATCTCCCCCCTCTCAACTGACGCCCCCCCCCCGCCCTCTCGCTGCGACGGAGTTGCGTTATTGGAATTTGAGGCGGTGTGTGCGCTGTACAGCCGGAGAAGCCAAATTGCTTCGTGAAACCCGCGGTTCGCGAAATTCTCTCACCTTTTTTACGTCACTTCGGAACGGAATTATTTCAGGTATACTATTCGCTCCTTCTTCCACTTGGGCGGTGGCATTCCTGTCGACTTGAATTTCGAAATTCTCTGAACGCTGAGAGCTCGAAGTTTGTTCGGGTGCTATTCGGAGGCCGAAGAGGCTGCCGCCGCCGCTTTGTGATAGCCTGCCGCGCCGCGCCGCGCCGCGCCGTTCCGGGAAGCGCTTCGCCGACTCAATCGGGCTGCGGCAGCGCGGAAACCGATACTCGCGCCTGCTGCCGCAAGAGCGCGCAGCGATCGCTCTGCACACGCAGATTTGCCGCTCGCTGCCTCCGCCGCCGCCGCACCGCCCACGCCACCCACACGCGTGTTCAGAATACGAGAAGAAGGTCGCATGAACGACGAGTTTTTTAATTGGTTTATTTGGGGTCGCATTAACTTCGTGGTCATGATTTTTACAAGACATGATTATTACAAGAGGTAAAGAATTTGAAGTAGTCAAGTATTAGAAAATGGTGTAAAAAGAAATATTACAAGAAATCCCCCATTACAAAATGGTACAGAGGTATAAACAATTCTTTTTAAATTAATTTTTTTATACATAGTGACCTTGGAGAAAAAATATTCTATCTAACATTTTTTTCAAAAATGACTTTGTGACATTTACATAACCTCCAAGTTCGATTGATATACGAATCTTAGTTTCTGAGATTAAGAGAAAGTAAAAAGGTACTATCTGCAAAACGCACGTTCAAATTACAGTAAAACAACTCATATTTTTTAAAAATTCAATAAGTCCTTATTTTAAAGACCTGTCTTTAAAACCAGAACTCATTAAAGGGATAAATCTCTACCTTCAACATTGTAGTTGTAGTTACTCTCCCAAAAAAATCTGCTTTTGAATTTTCGAAAATTTTGTGACCTTAACGTACATGAGATCTGCATCTTTCACGTAAAAACGTTTTATGATCTCCAAGGATAAAGTTTAATCATAAAATTTGGAACCATTTTTGAGAAAATGTTGATAATGGTGTGGAAGGTTTTTGCAATGTACCATCAAAAATCAAAATACTAAGGAAGTAAAAATTAGATTTTAAAAAAGGCCATGTACATTTTTTTGAGTTAACAAGTAGTTTTTACGTAATTTGTGCTTCACATTTATGAATTTTCTAAAAAGTAGAAGTATTTTCTCAAAAAACGCTACATATTTTTCTTCAAACTTTTGCACAGAACACAAATGGCGCAGGTCTCACTTTCGATGGTCTCTCCGTATTTACAAAAATAGAAAAAAAAATAACATTTGAAAACCATAATATGGATGATAGAAATGTTCGCCCTAAACAAAATCTCCTCCAAAATCCATCCTTTTAAAAAAACGGGTGGAATGGGTTGGCGAATTGAGCAGCGGTGGGCGTGCGTGCCGCTGATTCTTTGGGCGATGGGCGGTGGGCGGTGGGCGGTGGGCGGTGGGCGGTGGGCGCACGGGCCGCTGGTCGACTAATCGGCTGTGGTACTGGGAAGCGAGTTGGCAGCTGGCTGAGCCGGTTGGCTTCTGGTGCGTCGAAAGGTGTCGAAGCCGGTTGGCTGCTGAGTGTATGGCTGAGCGGGTGGGCAGGTGGGTGCGTGGGCAGCGGCTGGGCGTAGCTTCTGTGCGAGTGGGCAGCTGGCTGAGCCGGTTGGCTTCTGGTGCGTCGAAAGGTGTCGAAGCCGGTTGGCTGCTGAGTGTATGGCTGAGCGGGTGGGCAGGTGGGTGCGTGGGCAGCGGCTGGGCGTAGCTTCTGTGCGAGTGGGCAGCTGGCTGAGCCGGTTGGCTTCTGGTGCGTCGAAAGGTGTCGAAGCCGGTTGGCTGCTGAGTGTATGGCTGAGCGGGTGGGCAGGTGGGTGCGTGGGCAGCGGCTGGGCTTAGCGTCTGTGCGAGTGGGCAGCTGGCTGAGCCGGTTGGCTTCTGGTGCGTCGAAAGGTGTCGAAGCCGGTTGGCTGCTGAGTGTATGGCTGAGCGGGTGGGCAGGTGGGTGCGTGGGCAGCGGCTGGGCTTAGCGTCTGTGCGAGTGGGCAGCTGGCTGAGCCGGTTGGCTTCTGGTGCGTCGAAAGGTGTCGAAGCCGGTTGGCTGCTGAGTGTATGGCTGAGCGGGTGGGCAGGTGGGTGCGTGGGCAGCGGCTGGGCTTAGCGTCTGTGCGAGTGGGCAGCTGGCTGAGCCGGTTGGCTTCTGGTGCGTCGAAAGGTGTCGAAGCCGGTTGGCTGCTGAGTGTATGGCTGAGCGGGTGGGCAGGTGGGTGCGTGGGCAGCGGCTGGGCTTAGCGTCTGTGCGAGTGGGCAGCTGGCTGAGCCGGTTGGCTTCTGGTGCGTCGAAAGGTGTCGAAGCCGGTTGGCTGCTGAGTGTATGGCTGAGCGGGTGGGCAGGTGGGTGCGTGGGCAGCGGCTGGGCTTAGCGTCTGTGCGAGTGGGCAGCTGGCTGAGCCGGTTGGCTTCTGGTGCGTCGAAAGGTGTCGAAGCCGGTTGGCTGCTGAGTGTATGGCTGAGCGGGTGGGCAGGTGGGTGCGTGGGCAGCGGCTGGGCTTAGCGTTTGTGCGAGTGGGCAGCTGGCTGAGCCGGTTGGCTTCTGGTGCGTCGAAAGGTGTCGAAGCCGGTTGGCTGCAGAGTTCATGGGCTGGTGGCTAGGCAGGTGGGTGCCTGGGCAGCGGCTGGGCGTAGCTTCTGAGCGAGTGGGCAGCTGGCTGAGCCGGTTACCTTCTGGTGCGTCGAAAGAGGTCTAAGCCGGTTGGCTGCAGAGTTCATGGGCTGGTGGCTAAGCGGGTGGGCAGGTGGGTGCGTGGGCAGTGGCTGGGCGTAGCGTCTGAGCGAGTGGGCAGCTGGCTGAGCCGGTTGGCTTCTGGTGCGTCGAAAGGTGTCGAAGCCGGTTGGCTGCTGAGTGTATGTCTGAGCGGGTGGGCAGTTGGGTGCGTGGGCAGTGGCTGGGCTTAGCGTCTGTGCGAGTGGGCAGCTGGCTGAGCCGGTTGGCTTCTGGTGCGTCGAAAGGTGTCGAAGCCGGTTGGCTGCTGAGTGTATGGCTGAGCGGGTGGGCAGGTGGGTGCGTGGGCAGCGGCTGGGCTTAGCGTCTGTGCGAGTGGGCAGCTGGCTGAGCCGGTTGGCTTCTGGTGCGTCGAGAGGTGTCGAAGCCGGTTGGCTGCTGAGTGTATGGCTGAGCGGGTGGGCAGTTGGGTGCGTGGGCAGCGGCTGGGCTTAGCGTCTGTGCGAGTGGGCAGCTGGCTGAGCCGGTTGGCTTCTGGTGCGTCGAAAGGTGTCGAAGCCGGTTGGCTGCTGAGTGTATGGCTGAGCGGGTGGGCAGGTGGGTGCGTGGGCAGCGGCTGGGCTTAGCGTCTGTGCGAGTGGGCAGCTGGCTGAGCCGGTTGGCTTCTGGTGCGTCGAGAGGTGTCGAAGCCGGTTGGCTGCTGAGTGTATGGCTGAGCGGGTGGGCAGCTGCGAGCGAGAGCCGGGCGGGTGAGGCGCGCGGCGGTCGATCGCTTCGAGTGGCGGAGCGCGTCAACCCGAGAGAGCGCGGGGCAACTGATGCACGCGCCGCGCCGCGCGTCCTGTTTGACGTCGAGTCGCCTTTCAGGGGAATCGCGTCTGCGTGGCGAGCGCAGCGCAAATGTTCTGTTTGTTTTTCATCAGCAGGATACGTTTTTGCGTACCTCTTGTTTGCGCTTGCGCAAGATCAAATCAATGCCGATGTACTTATCAAAATAAAACGAAACGTTGTTTTAAAATATAAAATAATTGATATTGAACATTGTAGGAGTATTTCGATGTCTTAGAAGCGAAAACGTAGTATATAAAATAATCATTTTTACTTAGATGTTTGTTTTCATTAACTTTAATCTGTTGCCTTTTCATGTCTAGGTGGAGAAAGAATCATTGATGCGAACTTCTTCCAACTCGACTACCAGTGTATAAAGTCACTTTAAATTTTAACAACGTGAGAGAGAAATATAGAAATTACATTTGTGTAATTTGTATAAAAACAAACGAATACATCAAAATAGTGTGGCGTGTTATACAGAGCATTTAGCCTTATACAAAATATTCGAAGAAGAGATTTGAAGCTATTTTCGACAAAATTTTGTTTTTAATATTTTATGTCGATTTAATTTTACACAAAATTACACGAACAGTACTAAAATTTGCAAAAAATGTCCAAAACAATAATTAAAGTACTAATTGTGATGACACAATTTTCTTTAACAAAAACTCCCAATCGCCAATATGATAGCTAGTTAATCTCCAAATTTTGAACATTGGCATTTATCGAAAACTCAGAGTTAGCAGTAAAAGTGAGACCTATTTCTTTCTTGTGAGTCCAATTCCTATTCATTTTACTTTATTCTTTAAAAAATACAGCAATTTTCAGAAAAAATTGAAAATGTCCTAGGGGCTTTAAGTAAAGTAGTACTTTCAAAATTTTTTTTTCAATCGCAGAGTTTTGAGTCGGACCACTCCCCCGAGGAATATTCATTTTGGGAGAAAGCCCACACCTAACTTAGCCTGTAGTAATGTTCGTAGAAAGAGATGGACAAACGGGGGGATGATTTGATTTATTTGATTTCTGGGCATCAAGAAACGCGTATTTCCGTTGAGATCTCGAAGTATATTTTTCAAAACATTACATAACATTCTCTAAACAGCGTAAGTGCAAGACTGCGTAAACGCTTAAGTACAATAAACATTTAAATCTAGATGACGTGGCCCTAGTGATTGTGTAGGTTTGTAATTTTCTTTTAGTGATTTTATGATGATAGTTTTCTTAATTCAATCTGAAAATTTCAAAATATTTTTAAATGTTTTTAAAATAATTGTAATAATGCGATATTTTTGCTTCATGGTAGTAAATATAAGAACTTATTCCAAAGTTAATGTTTATTTGCATTAGTGTTACATCAGTTCATACTTTCTCGAATTATTTGTAATTGCTCTGCAATGTTAAAATGTGCAAACATTTCCAAAAAGCAATCTGCTGAACGGTTCAGGCATTTGCGTTGATCACAGACAGACGGACAGACCCACAAAATATGGATTTTCATTACCCAACGTGAGATTTTCTATATACCTGATCTTTATTTTACCTCCATCGCCATGTCTGGGAACACCTCTTTTGACGATTTGGAAACCTAGTGTTTTTGTCTCCTTTCAAGAGAACTAAAATTAACTACATTCTCCCAGCCCAAAATCTTAGGCCATGCGATCGGGGGTCGCTGAAATGATAGGGGTGCAGAAGGTAGTATTTAATGCGTTGCCAAATGGTCGAAACTAGAGGATGTGTTGCCAAACATGGGTTTTCAATTAAAATAAAATTCGCTTTTCGGTTAACGATTACAATACTGTCTCTTCTTACGGAGTAAGGACGAGACGTAAAACACATTGACTCTGAAATCCGTTACTAAGGCTTCTGGTAAATTTCAGTTCCCGGAAGTTGCGGTTCTTAGTTCGTACTACTCTGTAACTTCTGTTTTTTAATATATTTATTTGATGTGATGAAATTCGAAATATTTGGAAATAAAATCAAAATTGGCAACTACTAAACTCGGTACCGATAATACGAAGCTCAGGAACTATCGTTTCAAACATCCGGTGGAGTTAACAGCGAATTGTCGTTCCCGAGACACACTGATGAAAACAGAAAAGTGAGCGTAATTGCACTACGCTGCGCTGAACACCTGCGTTCCCTGGAACAGAGCGACGGAGCCCACTGCGCATTTCGCAGAACTTAATGACGTCATAGCGATTATTTTAAAATGACTCAATGTCCATTGCAAAATGGTAAAGCCAAAAAACACTAGGGGTTGACCTTTTTTGGAAATCAGAAGAGAAACATTTTGAGAAGAAAATGATTTCTACTTTTAATTTCTGGCTTTTACTTCGTAAAAACAAAAGGTAATCGTGCTCCGGAAAACGGCAAATTTATCACAGAATTTTTGACAGAAAATCTGTTTTTTCCGGGCCCTGGTAGCCAAGACAGCATAGTTGTTACTGATTCCGGCCGCGGAAGCCTACGTACTCATGGAAAAATCCTGTTCTTGTATATGTAGTGCCTCTGACCGGAGGTCGTAGGGTAGTTCCATTCTCGACGATGGCAGGATATTGGGCACTAGCTTGTCAGCTAGGTTGAGTTCTACTGCTGTCTCCCCTAGAGAGATAATTCTAGCGACCGGCTGCTATGATTGGTAGCTTTCCGTGGTTTCTCTGGTCGACACCAGACGGATGCCAGAGCAGTACCTAACAAACGAGCCATGGTCCGCACGCTATCTTTCCTTCCTCTTCCTTGTCCTATTCTCACCCCTCACACGTACACAAGCATGCACTACGCTACCATACACATTGGGAGACCAGTTGAGGGTTAGTTTGTCGCGGCACGGGCGGTGCCACGCAGGTGGGGGATAACTTGCTGTGAAAATTCCCCGCAAGACGACGTAGGTCAGCGCCGGATATCGCCAGCCGGCGGAGATCACAGCCACCTCCTGTGCGATACAACATCCACTATATTTATGGGACAAATGACCTTAGCCGTTGACGCGCCCTGAATCTCTAATCAATCCATCAAATTTTGGCTCATCTGCGGTAATAAACTCGAAACAAATGCAACAAACACAACTATCAATAAATACTATTTAACGCTCAATTAATTTTCATTCATACCCCTATCTCGATCAGATTTTCGTCCTGTTTTCCCGATCCGTTAGCAAATGCTGAGATATCCCCTTGTTTTGCTTCTGGACATAAATGAAACTTCAAATTAGCATTTCCCCATAGCACATCATACAAGTTTTTTGACCGTTTTTGACGTAAATAAACAAATTAATTAGTTCAGTAATTAATAATTTAATTTATTTAAATAATAAAACTTGAAAAAATTACTATTATTCATTTCTGCCATCTTCCATTTTCCTTACTCCATTGACAAATTTACAAATTTCATACTAAATTTTTTATATCTCTTTAATATCTCTGTCTATTAATATAGCTAGTCATTTAAATCTTTTCCACTCTGAATTTATATCTATCCAAACAAATTAATTTTTCATAACTTTTACTAATATTTTAAGAATTACTTTGTCATAATTTTAACTAATATTGTAAAGAATTTGTTCAATATTTTAGTGGAAGTAAGACGTCAAAAGAAAAGATGTTTTGCAATTTTCAAAAACCTACTCTTTTTCTATCCACGGCAACTTCGATGTTGCTGCATTCATATCCTATCATCTGCGATGCCACGCCATATTGCAGGTGGATATCGTTCTGCTTCCAATTTTACATCCAATTCTGAATAATCCTTCGAAATGTACTTAAAATGTAGTCACTCGATTTTACATTTTGTGATTCGAGCGATTGTGCGATTTGTGATTAATTTTCCAACTTCATCTGGTAAAGAAACAAATCTCCAGGAAATTGCGCTAACAGTTTCACACACACACAACTCGATCTATTCGCAATTATCGCTCAGTGCGTTCTGTTCCTTATCACCGGTCAGCTCGTTTTGTTCGGAGAGTTATAATCCCTGCCTTTTACTTTTCTTCTATGTTTGAACACTCCCGAATTCGTTCCTTCATAATAGTTTCTGCGCATCCACTTCAATTGCCTAATGTTCTTGTTCCTACCTCTTACTTGTTTACCTATCACTGAATTTACTCTTTGACATCCGGACTAGTTTTATGTTTACTTATATTTATTAATCACATTGTTGTCCGAGGAAAATACTCACGTGTTCATAACTAAAATGAACACTTTGTTTTCCGCCGACTTACTACATCAGTCACTTCCTTCTCTCCTTCGTTGTCTAAGTTTTAATTTGTCTTCGATGTTGACCACCAGCGTTGCTCACCTGCGATCCTTATAGTTAAGTTTCGCGATGTTTTTTATAGAACTCATAATACGTTAATTCCATCATAATACGTTAGTAAAAAGAAAGTAAAAAGAGAGCAAAGAAAGATGAGGAAAGTTTTTAATGTGAGGATGTATAATTGAGTGGAGTTGTGATGATGAAATGAAATAAATAATATGTGGTGAAATTGTAATAAAATTCAAGAATAAGTAAAGAGATGTTAGATATGATGGGTAAGGGTACAACGAAACTGAATAAGTGTTCGTCCGAAGAAACTTTCGTACTTATCTCACTGCATTCGACTGCATAGACATTCGCCCCAAATCATTTCACATAGAAATGGGAAAAGGGCCAGGATGCATATTTATGTAATTTGTGTTTTATTGTTATGTTTCCTGCATCATAATTTGCAAAGTCTATGTTTGTATTACAAATATGTTTTATGCAACTTTGAAAAATAATTACATATCTCGCCGAAACACATTTACTCTTTTTTGTGTCGATGGTTTATTTTAAATGGGAAATAACGGGAAATATCCTTAAAGTATTACAAATTGATAGAATTTTTTTGTAAATAGCACATGGGCACAATTATCCTTCTGAGCAGTGTATTCAATTTTTAACGTTGTATTCAACGTTTCATGTATTCAACGTTTTTCTTTCACTGCAACTAGAAAACGTAGTCTGCCTTTGTTTAACCTTTCCACTCTTCTTGATTTTCATTGTCTCTTTTTCTTCAAACACGGCTTTGTGCCTTTCAAAAGTTTCAGATTTCTTGTAACTTCGAAGCATTGGTTTTAGAAACTAATTCCATTTGTTCTATTTCATCTCGTCTTTAACGTTCTCTTTAAGAATCAATTCAGAGTTTACAGTTTCTCTTTAAAGTGAAACAACAACTGTCTTCCTTGTGTTTACTTGTATTACATTCATGAAAAAAATATGCCTTTTAGATACGTTATTCTCAGCAACAAACTAACTTAAATATTCATTGATTCTTGATTCATTTTTCATTCTCCATGTCGTTTTGCCATAAACGAAAGAGAGAATCGTTTTTTGTTGCAGATTCTATGCCGGTAGCTATGATGTGATGCATTCTAAACGAATTTCGTACGCTAGTGAAATATGAAATAGTACTTTTCGCGGATATACCTCCTCTGAATGACGTATTCATAAATGTATGTTTTTGAAACCCAAAGAAGCATTATACGATATTCTCTGATTTTGAAGATACAGAAAGAATAATGATAAGGATGATTTAACACGTGAGTGTAATTCAAAACGGATATTTTTATTACAGGTTATTTCCAGTAGATCGCTCCAAAACGTTGAAGCATGACAGAAATGCGCAATGAAGAGCACCAGGTTGTTACTAAAAGGTTTTTCCTTTCACTTTCCTACATAGAGATGACCCTTTTGGAAACACCCCACCAATACGATGTGGAATATTTCGGCCTAAAAACGTGTTTACGGTTTTTGAACTGCAACGCTGCACACACGACGGATTAATGTCTGCCAGTGCTGTTCCAAAAACAGGGTGGCGCAGGACATGAGTCCGCCATTTGTTTCGTACATAATTTAGGAGCACTAGATTTCCCGTTGAGCATCCCAACAGCAGTAGCAGTAGAGCTTGGAGAAACAAACGAGTTACAAAACACGTAATTCACGATACCGCCGACAGGACACTCGTTTATATAACAATGGCCGACAAAGGAAGACTGATGACGTTATTACGATTGGAAGAGATAGACGCAATTTTGTACTCCAAAGTTGGAATGTCTGTATTGTAACGTTCCTACACTCGCCCCTCTCTTTCCACTGGCAAATGTTTGTACGCTGGGAAAGTGCCGCGAGCGGGTCAGCGACTTCGAGAGGTCCCATGCTCGCCGATCGAGAGCGTAGAGTGGCGCTATGAATCACTTTGTTAAGCAGTTGAATGGGCTCCAATGGACCCAAATACCTGTTTTGTTCAGCCCTAAGAATTGAATAGATCTAAACAGTGAATTAACGATGTCTCCAGACAAGAGTTACGGTTATAAGTATTGGTAATCGACTTGTTTCTCATCAAACATTAAATATTCCGCACATCACCGTTCACACAAATACAAACTAGTGGCGCTACAGAATGGCACATCCTTTCTCGTAGGAAACCAATCCCTTCACTAATCGTGAAACTTTATCTACGAACGACTTAAAACGGTGAAAGCAAAATATAGCTTCGTCATTTACTGTGAGTCCTACCGTTCGATGCTATTCAACAGACGGACGGACGTTTTGTAAAAAAAAAAGAAACATTTTTACGGTATCAGGGGACCCCAAAACGTAAAAGTAACGCGTAGAGTAAAAAGGGAAAAGAAGTAGAAAGGAAAGAGGAGATAAATAAGAAATTGAAGGCGAAGGAGAAGAGAGTCAAGGAAGATAGATAGATGAAGAAGGAAAAGAAATTTAGAGTGTTACCCTTGATGTGGAAATAAGTTTTACTAGTAATATATACCTTTAATCAAAAACATGAAACTGAAGAAGAAGAAGAAGAAGAAGAAGAAGAAGAAGAAGAAGAAAAAGAAAAGGGAGAATGAGACGAATGACGACGTAGGGGCAGAGGAAGTCAAGAAGGGGGTAGAGAGAGAGAGAATTCAATTACGTCGTAATCGGGTGGCCGGTCCGAGAACAGGCAGCGCTGGGAGCTGGGGCGGGGGAAAGTGCAGTCCCGCCCACTCGTCCGTCATCTACATGGAAATGCGGCGCCCCCCCTCCACCGTCTACCCACTGCCCCGCAAAGCGCCGGCTGCCCCGAGGGTGTACTGCCCTACTCATACGCCAGGGGAGGGCAAATCTCGGACTCGCGCTTCCGATCTGCGAGACGTGGGAGGAGGAAATAAATGAAGAAATGAGTGTCATGCAAACATTTAATCATCTCTTATATTTATCTGATACCAATGATCAATATTCGTTCGTGATTAATAGCTTTCCCTATGGGCGCAATCGTAAATAAGTGGTATCGGAAAGAATACGCCTTAATGTTTGCCACCATATATACAAGGTGTCTAGAGAGGAAACGTCTAGATTTGGAAAATAAGATCTTAAGACAATTTTAAGCATATTTTCTCTAAAAAAAAAACTACTTGAATATCCCGAATGGCTGAGCTGCGAATTATTGACAAAAAACTATTATACACTGCCTCTGGTAACGAAAAAGTTGGTACATCCTGTTCCTAAATACAGTAAATTAATTAGTAAAGTGATGTTGCCAGAATCCTTATTTTGTGGATCCTCAATACCGAACAATCGATTGACGGCAAAACCTGTCCGTCTGTCCATTGGTGGTCAGCGCTTGGGCCTAAATCGTGCAGCCGATTTACTTCAAAATTGGTGCCGATTTACTCCAATATTTTCATTTATGTATTCCGTCCGAATACGTGTTTTCGGTAGCAAAACTAGAATGTTCCCTGATGTACAATGTATTCGCCATCTACGGCAAGAAACACGTGCATGTCTTTTTATAGAGCAAAAGCCAAAAGATATAAGCAAAACGTAAAAGTGACAACCAATTCAGCTTATTATTTCCGAAACTCAAATGATAAAAGCGTAATTTTGAACAGAAGTTTTTACATGGTACACTTATTTTGTTCAGAGAATTCATTAATTTATTGTTGAATCTGCAAATACTTAGTTGTGTGCATTCACGATCCTGGAAGGCTTGTTCATACACAAATGAGAGCAATTGTAAAAAACTCCCAAATTAGGCAACCCACAAAAGCAGTAGTTTCATTTTCGTTGTTCATATTTTTCTCATCACTGAGAATAACGACCACAACATTAAACCTTTATGACTATGTAAATGAACTGCCCAGAAGAAAAAAGTTTTAAGCTCATGTTTGAGATTAGCAAATGCGAATGGCGAGGCTCTAACGCGTAATTGCCTGTAGAATTGCTTGTGCTGTTAATGTTCGGCTGTGCTGTTTTAGAGGCGATATTCCTTGGGCAGGAAGAAAGATAATAAAAGGAGGACAGGAATGAGAAAAGAAAAACGAGCAACGTTAAATTGTAAATATTCAGAGAAAATGCAGCAATATCCAGAGAGAAATGCACTTAAGGAGACGGAGGGAGACAAAGGGGTCTGAAAAATCATCTTGTGTTAGACTGAGGGAGGTAGAGAAATAAAGGGGGAAAAGTCCGAGAGACCCTGAACAAGGTAGTCAGAGAGATATCACGGAAGAAAAATAAAACACTAAGAAAGAAGGTTGAGAGACTATTCTACTCAAGAAATTTCATCCAATAGTGTGCCAGAATTAGGTATCTATCAATTACAGACGACTTTACCATGCATATTGATCAGTCCTCGATTATCTTCTGCTTGGAGGTGATAATTTTTGCACCATTTTTTTGTTTACTAACCTCGAGCACTTAGCTTATAAAAATAGCCCTTAGGGTGGTTTTCAATATTCCATGGCCTCTTGAGCGTCATTTGTTGCCAGATTAAAAGCAAAATGTTACAGTCAAAGTTGGGTTCGGCTTCTAATGATGAAAAACATTAAATTATTTACAAATGTGAACCAAATAACACAATTAACAATAATTATGAATGTATTCATTCGAACACAATTTAAAATGTGTTTGAAAACAATTTGAAAACTTTGGTAAAGAAATACAATACCAATTATCAGCATTTACTAGAAATCAAGAGATAGTAAATACTTTAGAAGATTGGGGCTTCAATATAAGAAAACTGGATGACAAACTATTAATATACCGTAAAAATTTGAATTCATCTACTTTAAATATTAGTACACAAAACGTGTTTCCTTTAAATTTAAACTTTGAAAACTGTATATTTAAATTTAATAATTTCGTTTGTATTAGGCCGTATTCTTTTCTTTGCAGTACAATATGAATTAATGCTAGATACTAAGTACGTTTTATTAAAATTTATTAAGTTATATTAATGAAATTGAGTGCGTAAAATAGGCGTATTACATTCCACTGGTGCTTTGCAAATCCTTAGATAAATCGCCTCGTCGCTTCGCGAATCGGGGATTTGCCGTCAATTTCCAAAGCACTGGCATAATTACGTACGATAGTCAGCCACGTTGACCGGGGAGAAGGACCGGCGACCGAGACAGGCAGAATAAATGGACGTGCTCTTTCTGCGCGGAAGAAAAGTTTCCGCGCCACGCGCTTCACGCGGAGTTGAGAATATGCGAATCTTACAACTTCCGCCCCCAACTGTAATCCATCCCACGCTGCTCGCTGCCTCTGCGAAGTAGCCGACGCTCAAGCTGCCTACGCGGAAGTGGCGCAGTCGGGTGCAGGACGTTTCTCCAGCAAGATATGAATTTAGAGCAGGCGGGGCCAGTTGGAAGTTTTTTTTTCCATTTTTAGTCTGTTTTCTTACAGTACTGGTTATTTATGCCCCAAGAGCGTTGTAAGGGTTCAAATGTCCCTATGGCTTTTTGTCTCCCGAGATCATTTGAACTAGTTAACATTCATGGTAGTACATACAAGACTTGAATATTACCATATTTTAATGATTCAGATATACTTATTTACTAATTATCTAGTTGTTTACTTGACTCGGTTTGTCCTTTCATATTTCCCTATCATAATTTCCTCCGTAAGGAAAAATGTAGCATCATCCAACTAATTTCAACGAGGATGCTCTTGATCCAGGAGACTTGTGCGGGTTATATCGACCTCCTTATCGAAGGCAATAGCTCGCAATAATGTAAGAAGCAAAAGGTGAGTAAGTCAGTAAAAAGTGAAAGGTTTCGCTTTATGTAAATTTAGCTTGCTGCTGCTAGCTAACTCTATGACTTTCAAATCGTCTAGACACGTTATTGAAAACCATTTTTCTGTATCCACAAAAACTGATTTTTCAAAGGTGTTCCTCTGTGCGAACTAAAAGAAAACGAACCATTGAAGGAGATAATGTCGTACGATACCTCTTTCCTTTGTCACGTGGGTGGTGCAGAAAATGGTACATTATGAAACGATGATTGTATTGATGGGTAGTGATACACGAGTGCAATATTTCGATGGGAACTAAAAGTGTTATAGGGCACTTTTTCTACGTCTTATGGTAACTTTCATGAGATAACCTTTTCCATTGAATCGTTTCGTGGCAGTTGACCTGCAGAATTCAGCCAAGGCCATCTAGCGAACTAGCTCTAACCTTACACTACTTTGCAGCAGGTGTCTTTGGTTATCAGTTCGCCAGCAAGGAAGAACTGCGCTAATCAAATAGGAACAACGTGAAACTACGATCCAATTTATTGTAAATAATTTACCACGTAAAATATTACTAATAATAAAATAAATTAAAACTGATGAGCATAATATATTATTAAATGCAATTTTAATGAACACAATCGAAGGAATTGAATTCTCAATGATTAATTGTCAATACTTGGTTTGTAAACTTCTCTGTGATAGGTCAAAAACTTGTCGTAAAAAATATCATCATGCAACTGGTTGCAGCCGTCAAATGACAGACCTGTACAATGTAGCAGAAAAAATTGTTTAACCTCGGTGAGTGGGGATGTTTCTCGAGCGAAGTTTAGCGGCGGCGAGTGCTAACCGGGGAGGCGAGGGTGCGCCGTCCGGGCAGTTTATTTCCCCGCGTAATTCAATGAAGAAGCCGCGCCGCTGTCCGCTACAAATTTCCCCCGGGAGAGCGCGCCGGCGTCAGGACTTCCGCCGGGCAGCGCGCCAAGCGGCCGCGCCGACAAGTGGCGCCCCGACGCCACGGAGGCGGCGAGCGGCACCTGTTCGGGGACCTGTGTGGATGACGTCACACTTGGCAACACACGAGAAGCACTCGTAGGGGTTCTCGGTGGTGACCGATTGAAGCGTTCGCCTGATTTTTCATCCTAGTGATCTGTCCAGGAAATAAATCAACGTGATCGTGTCCCTCTATACATAATACGATAAGGACATATGTTTTATGCCATTTAGAAGCCAGTAGTGCTCAAACATTATGTACTTTCTCTCCCGTACCTCGCGGAAAAGTACGCGAAAAGTACCCAAATTTTCGAAAAATCATACGTAACATTATTTCAAAATCTATCTTTAAGAACAGATTTCATCCAGGGGGAAAATCTCTACCTTTAATGTTTTTGTTGTGGGAAGATTCCTATTTTTTTTAATTTTTGCAATTTTTGAGGAAAGACCTTCAACGATCATCAGACCTGCACCATTCTCTTAAACGTCCTTCACACTGTCCAACAACAAAATTTAATAAATAAAATGGAGCCATTTTTCTGAAAATTTGGAAAATGACCTAGGGCCTTCATGAAATTACCCCCCCCCCCCCCCACACACACACACTTTGAAATAACGGTTTCAAATTGAAGAGACCGCGACAAGAGCTTGATCGATTGTGGAAAAAGAATCTTGGAGGAAATCGGCTGAACGGTTTAGCCGCTGGCTTTGTTCATTGACGGACGGACAGACGACAGTTTTGCCGTCATTCGATTTTTCGGTAGTAATACGGATACATCCGCTTTTACGTTACAACGGCTCTGAAATAAGTTCCCTCATACGTTACAAGGGCCTCTGTAATAAGCCTCTACTTCGTAGCGAGAAAGTAAAAATTAGCAACCAACGAAAATCATGTGTTGAGGTTCTCAGTGGCAATCAGTTCGCATAATTTTACATTCTCGTTAATCTGTCCAGAACAAAATTTTAACACGATCGTGCCCATTGGTTGTGCCTCTTGGTTTCGCTATGGCAGTCGCCCATTCGCAAGGGCAATTGAAAAGGTCTCGTCCTGGCGGCAGCGGCGCCCAATTCGACTCCGGCTTTAGGATGGATGGCCTTGAATTGGCAGAGTGGCCCCACTCAGTTTGGATTGGGGAGGTTCCCGTGAGTGATAACTGCGTTGCTCTGGGATCCGGGGACCAATCTGAATGTGTATTAAGTTTTTGAGCGACCTCCCGCTCTCGCAAGAAGTTACTCTGTAGCTGACGGGAATAGATCCTAGAAACTGTGAAAGCGGTCTATGAAACTACATCCACGTACTGACAACTACAAAGAGGCTATCGCAGCTGATGTCTTTATAATGTTCACGAAAATGAGTTGTCAAATTTTCTCTTCTTTTCAGATACTACGCCATTGTTCATCCGATGCGTGCTAAATATATTTGCACAATCAGCCAAGCTCGGCGAATTATTGGTGCAATTTGGGTAGCATCATTCCTGTTAGCAGTGCCAATGCTTTTAGTGCAGGTAAGTAAAAACATTTTGATTAATTCGGTTGCTTGTAAAAAGTATTTTCTTAAAATAATATGGATTTTTTAAAAATTTTATTTTATTTAAAGTCGACTCAACTACAAGGTTATTAGTGACGTGATATAATATAATCAATACAGTATTTAAATCAAATAGTGAACAAACAATTTAAACAACTATACGAGCAGAAATATAGAATTGACATTCCTGCTAATAAATCATTTTACACTTTTAGTATTCTACATAATTTTAATATCTTTCCTGAAAAACACGAGAGAATAAAATAGTTTCGAGAATGTCAGTCTGAAGGATTGATTGACGTCATTATTGCTGATTTATTCTTTTCTAATTTCTTTTCTTTATCCTTATCAAAATCACTATCTGAAATGTTGTCATATCTCTGTTTTCAATTTTTGATTATTACGTTAATAAAGTAGATGAAAATTAAGAACTTAGCAATTATGGCAATCTTGGTATTGTCTCTGTCTTGCTTTTCAACTTATTATTATGAACCTCCGTCTGTACTTTTCACAGATTTTTTTCTCAAACAACTTGGACAGTTCACAAAATAATTATCCAAAGTCTTGTGGAATTGTCGCTGAGGCATTTGTCATCATTGTGAATAAATTCAAATAATTACAGGAACGTCCAAAATTACATTTTTAAAAATAAAAAAAACAGACATCCAAGAGGGAAAGCGGGCTTTTGTACCGTCGAAAATGTCGATGCCTTTTATGAAAATAAATTCGCGGCGCCGCGCTCGAGCGGCCCGAGCCGGCGCGGGGGCGGAGGCAGGGGCGGGGGCGGGGGCGGGGCGGGGGCAGAGGCGGCTCGCCGGCGGCGAGATAAATTGCGCCGCCCCGGCTAACACGGCCTCCACCCAAGGCCCCGGAACGAGCCTGTGACGTCATCACTAGTGAGCATAATTTTAGCATTTTCTTTTTTGCGCTTTAGAACATTGTTTTAGTATAGGAATTAATATTATATTATGACAAATGGAAATGACCCATTTTATGAGGGTTTTTCTTCATTTTCAATTCATTTTTAGTTTATGTTTTTGCAGATTTCGTTCATCTCAATATAATTTTAAACGTACGAGTACTAGCTACAAATAATATTTACGATATGCAACAAATATTTTCCTGACAATAGCTGAGAAGCCTATTCTATTTCTTCACTCAAAAATTGTAATGACAGCTGTTGTAAGTATGTAATCTGTGACGTCTATCAGCGCCATGACGTTTTGGCCTATTTCGAGATACCTAAAGACAGATATTTCCTGGTAAAGAACATTTCATACCAAACGTTTGCAAGCTGAGTTCACTTCAACAAATGGAAGGTGCCGTGGCCGAACAGGCTCCCTTAAAGTTGCCGCCGGTCGACGGTACCGATACGGCTCAAGAGAGTGCGCTGTCCGACAGCGCGGCAGTACCGTCACGCCCGAGCAGACAGCGGCGCGCGAGAGCCCACCCTTATCAGCGGGCTGGCCAGCGATCCTTCGCCGCAAGCGAGCTATAAAAAGAGCCGCTCGGGCGGCGAGAGGCAGTTGGAAGCGAGCGTCTGCAAGTGATTAGCGAGTGCCATTGTGAATAGTTGATACGTCGAAGTGCTTACGAACTCTGGACTGCCCCTACGGATATTTGGTGATTTAGCGACGTATTTGGACTCTCTCCTGGAATTCTGTTAGAACTTGGCTATTGTAAATTGACTTGCTCTTTTGGACTGTGGAATAAAACACGTCGTGAGAAACTGTGTTTATCTTTGTTGTTTTTCTGGTCATAACAACTTGGCGACGAGGAAAACTAGAATGGAAGCCGACAGCCCGTTAGTGCAAATGCTAACGCTACTGCAGCAGCAGATGCAGCTGCAACAGGAGGCGTTCGCGCAGCAGCTACGGCAGCAAGCTGAGGCGCAGCGGCAGCAAGCGGAGGCGCAGGCACAGCAGCTGGCGATTCTGTTGGAAGCTATCAACAGACGCCCCCCGCCCCAATTTCACTGCTTCCAGCCCGACTCAGAGGAGTGGTCAGAGTACCTGGAGAGTTTTGAACAACACTTATTATGTCACCAGGTAGGTGACGCAAAAACAAAAAAAGCGTTCTTTCTAAGTTGTGTTGGGAACAAAGTGACGAGTTTGTTGGGAAAACTACTCCCAGATAGAGACTCATCTGATTGGAGTTGGGAAGAAATTAAAGACAAATTAGACACTTATTTTAACAAAACGCCGCATGTACTGGCAGCTCGGTATAAATTTTTCCAGTGCCGGAAAAGCGAAGGTCAGTCGCACTGCGAGTGGATCACGGAATTAGCTGGTTTGGCGCGGCAGTGTCATTTCAAATGCCCGCCATCAGAAGGGGAAACATCATACGCTGAAACACTCATCAGAGATATGGTGGTCTTGCACACGCCGGAGGACAAAATTCGGTTTTTAGCCTTGCAAAATGGAGATCCGTCATTGGAGGAAATTAAAACCCTGTGCAAGACTTACGAGACTACGCGTGAGACAGCCCGCCAAATCACGGCCGGTTCATGCGTGTGTAGCGTTACCGATAACAATTCAGTGAAAGACAGCAGTTCTGACAGTATTAACAGTTTAAGTAGTTGTGTCAGTACGAGATCGGCGCGAGAGAAAAGAAGTGAAGCGAGGAAAGGTAGACAAAATAATCAGATAGGGGCAAAGTCAGCAAAGTGGGGCGGCGACTCAAGGAAAACGAGAAGTACGAACATTTTCAAGGCAAAGAAATCTTGTAAAGGTTGCGGGAAATATCACAGTAGAGCCGAGTGCAGGTTCAGGGAAGCGCAATGCTTTTACTGCAAGAGAATGGGCCACATCCAAGAAGTCTGTGAACGAAAACGACATGCGGCACGAAGCGCAAGACACGAAGAAGACATGGAGGTAGCCATGGTCAGTGAGGTCATTAGTGGAGAGGGGCAGAGAAAATTAACGGTGCAAATTAAGGTAGGCAGTCAACCAGTAGATTTCCTGTTAGATACGGGAGCACCGGTTACGCTGATCAATCTAAACACGTACCGCCTTTTAGGGTCTCCCGGTTACGCTAAAGTACAAAAAAGATTGACCAGTTTCGGGAAGACGCCTATTAAAGTGTTAGGGAGTGTGCGCGTGCAAGCTTCATACAAGAGCAAGCAGGCAATCATAGAACTATTAGTGGTCGACCGGTATGATGTAACGAACATCCTGGGGTTAGACTCCTTTGATAAACTGGGATTTGGAGTCGTAGATGAGGTGAATCAGATATCAGACCAGGATGAGGTGCACGTCATTAAAGACTTAGTTTCGGAATTCGCGGAGGTGTTCTCGCCCGGGTTGGGAGAATGCAAGGGATTTCAGGCTAAGATCCAGCTTAAAGAGGGACATAAGCCTCGCTTTTACAAAGCGAGACCGGTGCCATGGGCACTTAGAGACAAAGTCAAAGAAGAATTAACACGGCTGCAGAAAGAAGGGGTGATTACGCCAGTAACAGTGAGCCAGTGGGCCACGCCTTTGGTTTTAGTGAAAAAATCGAACGGGAAGATTAGGTTGTGTGGTGACTTCAAAAGCACGGTGAACCAACAAGTAGAAGTGGAGCAATATCCGATTCCCAAGCCGGAAGATCTTTTCCACAAACTATCAGGCGGACAACAGTTTTCTAAAATAGACCTTAGGGATGCTTACCTACAAATACCGTTGGATCCCGCAGCCAAGGAAGTACTGGTAATCAACACTCCGCTCGGTCTATTTAGCTATAACAGATTACCTTTTGGGGTAAACTCAGCGGCAGCAATCTTCCAGCGCTGTCTAGAGCAAATTACCTCGGGCCTGGATGGTTGCTGCAATTATCTAGATGATATCATCGTCACAGGACGCAGCCTAGAAGACCATACACAAAACTTGAGAAAATTGTTTACAGTGTTGCGAGACAGGGGTTTTAGGGTAAATCAGGAGAAATGCGAATTTTTCAAAGAGAAAGTAGTTTTTCTGGGGCACGTGTTGGACAGCACGGGGATAGCCCCTACCCAGCAGCATGTACAAGCCATTATTCAGATGCCTCCGCCAACGGATCTAAAACAGCTGCAAGCTTTTTTAGGCAAAGTTAACTACTACAATAAGTTTATTAGAAACTTTTCGACAATAGCAGCTCCTTTAAACCACCTGAGAAAGAAAGGGGTCAAGTTTGTATGGTCGGAAGATTGCAACAAAGCTTGGAACAGTTTAAAGCAAGAGCTACTACGCACGGTAAGACTTAATCATTTTGTCCCGGGAAGAACCACAACTGTGGCGGCAGATGCCTCAGACTACGGCCTGGGAGCGGTGTTATCCCAGAAAGATGGAAAAGGGATCGAGAGGCCAATCGCTTTTATGTCGAAAACTTTAAACAAACATCAGAGAAATTACTCCCAGGTAGAGAAGGAAGCGTTGGCAATCATTTTTGCGGTGAAAAAATTCAACGAGTTCCTTTACGGGACCAAATTTCACATTATTACGGACCATAAACCTCTGGTGCAACTTTTCCACCCAGGGAAGAAGATCCCAGAATCCACAGCCAAGAAGTTGCAGAGGTGGGCGTTGTTTCTTGCAGATTATGACTATCAGATCCACTATAGAAGCACGTCGCAACACGCGAACGCGGACGCGTTATCTAGATTACCCGCCGGCCCAGACCCAGTTTTCGACGCGTCTGAAGAGGAGTGCCTCCAGCTAGACCTGGAGGATCTAGGAAACCTAGCAGATTTCCCATTAGAGGCTAAGACTATAGCAAGAGAGACGGACAAGGACCCAGAGCTGAACCAGGTTCGGCGCTTCATCAGAGAAGGGTGGCCAGCGCGAAAATTAAGAAGCAACGCCAGATGGTACAGCAAACAAGACAGATTGTCATGCAAAGCGGGAGTTTTATTGTTGGAGGGCGAAGAGTTCACAAAAGTAATTATACCCAAGAGCCTCAGACAGACAGTGCTTAAGTTGTTACACCAGGGACATTGGGGGATAGTTCGTACGAAGCAGCTGGCGAGGCGGCACTGTATGTGGCCGGGGATGAATAACGACATTGTACAAATGCTGAAGAGATGTGAGGCTTGCCAGCTCAACCAAAGTGCCCCCCCCCAAAGACCTGACACCTTGGCCGGAGCCGACAGAACCATGGGAAAGGGTCCACGTGGATTTCGCCGGCCCCTTTTGGGGGTCTATGTGGTTGGTAGTAGTGGACGCGAAATCAAACTACCCGTATGTAGTTGAAATGGGGAGCACCACATCTACGCAGACCGTAGAGATGCTCGAAAGGATTTTTGTGACAGAGGGTCTACCTGTGGTATTGATTTCAGACAATGGTCCACAGTTTTCGTCTCAAGAATTCGCAAAATTCTGTGCGAGCAACGGCATACATCACATCTGTGCACCGCCTTTCCACCCACAGTCTAATGGAGAGGCGGAGAGGTTCGTACGAACCTTCAAAACGGCCATGGGGAAAGCGCGGGCAGCGGGGACGCCAAAGTCCCGAGCTCTATTAAGGGTCCTGGCCACATACCGCGTCCTGCCAGGCTCAACAGGCAAGAGCCCGGCTGAAGTACTCCACGGCAGGCAGCCCCGGACCTTGCTGTCACTGCTCAGCCCTAGCGACCCGCATACAGCTGGAGGTATTAGACCAAAATACAAGGTAGGTGACAAAGTATATATTCAGTCACTTAAGAAAGAACCAGCATGGGTGCCCGGGATAATACAGGAAATTCGAGGCAGCAGAGTTTACGCGGTACGGACCTTAGAAAGGCTGGTCACACGCCACCAGGGGCAGATCAGACCTCGTACTAACGAAAGTCAAGTAGACAACAGGCCTTGGATATCACCCGAGGAATTCCGCAGAAAAGTGATGAAGGAAATAATTTATGTCCCACAGGAGCGCACGGCCGTTGGGACGTCAACAGTTGCAGCTGACACACGGGAGGAAGCAGCCACCAGCAGCAGCAGAGAACCCGCCTGTTCGACCAGGACGGAACTCCGGCCCAGGAGGGTTACTCGTTCAGTGCGTTTTGCGCCATACGCAACGCATTTGGGCGCGGAGGGTGCCGTGGCCGAACAGGCTCCCTTAAAGTTGCCGCCGGTCGACGGTACCGATACGGCTCAAGAGAGTGCGCTGTCCGACAGCGCGGCAGTACCGTCACGCCCGAGCAGACAGCGGCGCGCGAGAGCCCACCCTTATCAGCGGGCTGGCCAGCGATCCTTCGCCGCAAGCGAGCTATAAAAAGAGCCGCTCGGGCGGCGAGAGGCAGTTGGAAGCGAGCGTCTGCAAGTGATTAGCGTGTGCCATTGTGAATAGTTGATACGTCGAAGTGCTTACGAACTCTGGACTGCCCCTACGGATATTTGGTGATTTAGCGACGTATTTGGACTCTCTCCTGGAATTCTGTTAGAACTTGGCTATTGTAAATTGACTTGCTCTTTTGGACTGTGGAATAAAACACGTCGTGAGAAACTGTGTTTATCTTTGTTGTTTTTCTGGTCATAACAGAAGGAGCCTTAATTGCATCAGTAACATATCCAACAGCTTGAGTTGTTCATCTGAAGTGGTTGATAGCATTTTTGTATGTCATTTTTCTTTGTTTGTATGTCATTTTTAAAACATTTTAGGGGCAAATTATTGATCGTATTGGTGATGTTTGGTCGCGAAAATCCGCCCCTAAGTCATTAGGCCGATTCTGCATCGACGTTCGCTTGCGTCGCGTTAGAGTTTGGATGCACGTTTTTCTATGTTGAAAGCAAGAAAAAATAAGTATAATTACAAAGAAAATTGTCTCTTATTTTTAAACATGCTAACAAACTAAGCAAAATTTTCCTTCGCCAATTAAAATAAAACATGTTTAGATAGATTTTTGTCCAGATTTTTTTAGGCTGTAACAAAACCAAAATCTTAATAACAAAGAACCAAAATGTAGATCGAAATTTTATAGAAATGTTCTGTTAATTTTCGAAACACTTTTCGTTTCTTCAGGAGTACTTTACTTCTTCTTTGGGAGTCTAATTTGAATATAAACGGACCTTCTTATAAATTTAATTAATTTTTTACATTTGCATTAATACCCACGTTTGGTGACGGCACGCGCCTAGTCGCAGTTTGTCCCGAGGCCTTGTGTGGAGGCGGTCTTGCTGCGACGCCCACACGAAAGTACGTGGAGGAGTTTTGGTGAATTTTATTTTATTACAAACTAGGCTGTATCGGTCCAAAATGACGGGAGGAAATCGCACTGGCATAGCAATAATGCATTATAAATAATTGTACTACCCTTACTTCTAAGTGTCGCGCCAGTTGCTCGGATCGCAGTGCCCGCGAGCTCTAGTAAGCCAGTTAGTTACCTTGTTGGAAAACATATTTTTTAGTCCTTTGATTTGCGTGTGTTCATTGCTACAGCCACCGATGCGCCGATGTTCGATGTGGGTTTGCGTAGGAAGTGCGCATCTCCTGTGCAGCCGTGGCGCTGCCCGCAGAAGCGCTCTCGAGCCGGCCTCGGAAAGCTCGCTAATTAACACGGGCCTCTCGTGCGGATGCTGTCGCTTCTCCCTCCCCCCACTCCGCTTTGCCTCCAGCCGCGCATGCGCCTTTGGACCTTCGCAGGTTTACCTCACATGCTCATTGTCGTTTGGTACGCAAATAACGAGTGTTGTTCCCCATATACGTTTTATTACTATAGCAAAAGGGGGATATTGATAATAACGAGGGTTAGAGAATTTCGTTCTAAGACAACAATTGGAAAGAATATTGTAAATGCTAAAATACATAAGTAAAATATATTTTGCAAGTCAAAGAATATTGAAGAAAAATGAAATAAAGAATCAACAAGGTTGTTAATAAGTATTATGGACTGCGAACAATAAGAAATTAACTGAACCGTTACATCCCTCCCCTACCTCTTTAAGCCTGTTCCGGTGATTTAACGGTCAGCGTATCGGGCTGTTGTACCCACGTTTGCAGGTTCAGACCCGTTTGAAGCTGTGGATTTTTAAGGTCGCCTTCCTTCGAAGGGGCAGTGAAGCCGGCTATTGTATATATACTGCAAGTAAAAGAACCTCGAGCCTAAAAGAAGCTTCTGGTTTGTAGGAGATGCCGTGTAGCGAGTGCGCCTACATACTAGTTCAGGGATCAAACGAGATTCAGGGGATTGCTTCCTTTTGGAGGTGAATGTGCAATGTGCAGTTATAAATTGAAGTTTAATTTGATGTGTACAATAGAATGACATGAATTAATAGTAAGTCGGAGGACCATCGAAAGTTTGTACAATTTAAGATTGTTTTTCTTCTTTCTTGAGGTGCAAATTTACACATCTACTCCTCACAGTTTGTCGTGCTGCCACCGTCAACCCAAATGCGACGGCTGAGTGTGTGTGGGTGCCGTCGGAGCTGAGGTTGACTCGGGTAGCGGTCTTGATGTCACATCGGGCACGGCTCGGTAGACTGGATCTGCCCGGCTGAGTAATCTCGTAGATTCGGTGAGCCGAGGTCGGCTGATGCCCGTGAGTGACCCGAATTAAGAGTTAGCGGCCTGTTGGCCGCGCTGGTTTATTGAAGGTGAAATGATAGGCAAAATAGAAGTTGCCGACTTGTTAGCGAGCTGTCTGCCTGGAGCGAATAGTGATGCATTCGTTTGTTGTTGTTGGCAGACGACAGTAATAGCCGGTTACGGCACAGTTGTAGGCTGATGCCTAAGTTCCTGAATGAGTTGCAATTTACGTCTGTCCGTCTGTTAGTTCTGTTAGTAGTTGGGCTGTTCTACTTGACCGAGAAGTTAGACTATTGGTGTCGGTGTTGTTTGACACTTGGTGGTCGGTGTTGTTTTACACTTCTCGTGTAGGTCACTGTTGGTGTAACACATCTGTCTGCGACTGCTGGTCTGACACTTCTGTCGGTGACTATTGTTTGTCACTTCTGTCACGTGGGAGCAAAGTTGCCATATTTAAAGTAGCGAATGTTTTCCGAGTGCAGGGAGGGGAGGGGAGGGTCACGTGACAATATCAGCTGGCGTGTAGCATGCAGGCGCCTGCGATAGTTGCTCGCTGTTTGTCGGCGCTTTTGGCCCCGGGGGAGGGGAGGGTTCGCACGGAGCAGAGGCGTTGTACGCGAGAGGCTAAGAAGTGCACCGGTGGAGAAAGGCTCGTTTCGGGGAAGTTGGGGGGGGGGTGGGCGACGGGGGCGCGAAAAGGGCGCTGCCCCAGTGACAGCCTGCGGCGGCAGGCCGGGCGCCGCGGGCGCCGGACGAGAGGCTCTAGACTTCCCTACAAGCCCTTCAAGTGTTTTATTGCCCTTTTGTGCGTACGTGCGTTGGCGGGGAGGGCAGGAGCCGTGAGAATGCTCCTGCGAGGACACATTCTGCATGAATTACTTCATCGCCTGTGAAAGCTTCCGATGCGCAGATGCGCTCTGAACATCGTGGGGGACGTTTCAAAGCCTGTGGCCGCGCGGGCGAAGGGGCTCAGGGAGCGATCGCGAGATTGAACATGGGCCACATTCAAAGTCGCCTGTTTCGTCGCCAAAGGCATTTTCTCCGCTAGATGGTGAACGGAGCGTAGCGAAATTTGCGTGGTCAGATGGAAGAGCTCTTAGCAGAGGATTCCGTAAATCTCTACGAGACGAGAGAACCGCAAAATGGTCGCGCACGATCGAAGATTGCAATCTTCGTGAATGAAACCTTTGAGGATTATCTAAGGCGATGGGCCGTAAGGTTAGAGTAAACCGCCCTCTCCGTACCACCCCGACACCACAGCCGCCTGGTCGCACCGCCTTGCAGCCGGAATACATGTGGGAGGACGCCGCTAAAGGCAAACTCTTCGCGGAGACGCTTGAACGGCAGTTCTGCCCATTTGTGTCGGCGACTTCGGGGACCAGAGCACTGTTACACGCTTGCGTGACTACCTGACCGCCACGCCGAGCACCTCTGCGCGACGTGTGACGGGAAGGGAGCTCCGCGAGGCGCTGCGACAACTCAACACGCGCAAGGCATGCGGGCCAGACGGTATAACAGCCGCCCAGCTCTAACAAGAATCAACTTCTCTCGAGGGGTTACAGACCAATGTCTCCTCTCGCTTCTTGCGAAGGAGAACAGTTGCTCCGCGCAAACACTGGCGCGGCTATATACCGAGATCGGTCTAACTCTGATGGCAGAACTTTCCGGTGTTTTTTCTAGACATGCGATTCTGTATGGCACGAGGGGGCGGTCGCGTTTCGTGCGGACATTGGAATCACTACAGTGACTGCTACGTCAGACTAATCGCTAGCTTCGTGACAGATATACGATTCGAGGTTCGAGTCGATGGCGTACATTCGTCCCTAAGACGAGCCGCAGCCGGCGTGCCTCAAGGAAGCGTGCTCTCGCCGTCCATTTGAACGGATGCCTGCGAGGTATTAAGGGCGGAACCTGCACCCTCCGTCCGATTCGCTCAGCGGAGAGCCGTGCTGCGCACCCTCATCTCCCCACACCCAATGAATACCCTAGAAACACCGATGTGCTCGGAATTCTGGGCTTAAAAAAACAATTCTTGCCGGAGCTTCAAAGGCTCTGTGCTTGCGAGGGCGCTGGGTCCGAAGGCGCCACGGACACTTTGAACTTTGACACGACACTTTGAACCAGTGCCGTAGCGAACAGTGTTTTGTAGTGCAGTGAAGTGCGAATGAATGGGGTGAATGAATGGGAAGAATGAATAGCTATGTATATAATGAAACAAGTATGAATGATGTGTGATTGTAGAGAAAAAAATCTCACATGTATAATAAGAACAATTTCTCTAGTTAATTAATAAAAACTCATCTTAGTGTAAGTTAGGAATCCCAAAGTACAAGTACTTTAACTTACGGATTAGAATATCCAACATAGCCACAAAGCCCACAACACAAAGCCCACAACACAAAGCACAACAAAAGTCACACAACACAAAGCCCCTCCTCTAGCTTCTTAAGCCGCAAGTCAGCATTTTTTGTAGTAATCGAAAGAAAATAAATTCCCGTCTCCACAGGGTTACTGTGGAGGGAACAAAAAAATCACTTCAAATTTCAGTTATTTTATTAGTAGGACATTTCTTGCATATTATGTAATTTTTTTCAAGTATAATATCTTGAGATTGTAATTAACTCCTTGAGAGAACTGATAACTTTCAAGCAATAAATTTGGCAGTTCTTTATATTTATTATATTGATACCAATGGTTTACGTTTCAATGGAACAGAGTGTGGGTCGGGAAGGTCTAGAAGGTGTAGAACAGAAGACGAACAGTGCGCGTGTACTGTGTTTTTTGAGTCGAGCTAAGCTTAGTAGTTCTATTTCTGTAGGTCTTGTAACCTGAAAATCATTGGCGAACAGTAAAGATGTAAAGGTCGATTTGTTACAAAACTTTGTTACTTAAAGTAATACACATCACTTGTTTCAGTGTGTATGACAGGTCAATTATCTGGAAGTTTTTTAGTATGTAGCTTATTTGAAGGAGATCTAGGTATTTTGTGAAAAAGTCTTTGTTTTCTGGTACATTGTCCACAGGATATTTGTTTGGTAAATAAAATTGTTTGCTTGCTCAACATGCAAAAAAATAACATATCATGGAATGCAATATAGAAAAATTTTGTGTGAAGATGACTGCTAGGTGTTATTACTATTTTTAAATCTGCTTGCACATTTTTCAACCGTATGAGTAATTAAGTTAATAAAAAGTAGGAAAAAATAAAATAATGTAAACCTTTTAAAAATTGTAGGATGTATGCCATTTTAATTAACTGGGTTCTGACTTGAGGGCTGTAGGTTACACTCATGTTTTTTTCTTTCTTCATTAAAAAAATCCAAAAAGATCACACCATATTAATCAACATTCATTTTCCTCACTGCTACATGGGAGTTCCAAGGTAATTTGCAGAACGTGAAATTAAAATCCTGCATTTATTATTTGCGATCCAGACTCCCCCCTCTTCCGTGTTTCGGCCTCCTCCTCCATCATCTTCTTTTCTTCTCTTCTCCTTTCTCCTCTTGCGTCCCTTCACGTCTGTTTCTTACACCTTCTCCATTATCTTGACTGTTCTCTTTTCCTTATTTTGGTCTGACTTTTCTTGTCTTTTGTTCCTCACCGTTCTTTTCATCTTCCCCTTTTACTCCTTGCCTTCCTATTCATGCCATCTGCTTCTTTTCTTTCCTTCCATCTCCACGTCCACAGCTATCGCTTCACCCCCTCCCCTTCTTGCAACTTGATTCTCCGTCCTCCCCTCCTTTTTCTGAAAATTCCTTTCTCTCGTCCAGCTTCATTTTTTACTCCTTCCATTATACTTCCCCTGTACCCGTGTCTTCTGTTGCCTCTTCCCCTTCCCAGGAGTGGAGGTCACAGGGACATTGGGGGCGCGCGTTCCCTGTCGTCGGACGAAGGCTGGTTGCGCTGCCTCTCGGCGATCCCAGAGAGCTCTTGGAGGTGGCACTTGGCAATTTTAATACGGAGCGTGATAGGAATCAGTGCCTAAGTTAGAGCAGGGGTGTCCAACTTGCAAGACCCCAAGGGTCACAACTAAAACCTTTAATATGGTTGCGGGCTACTATGGCATCGCGGGCCGCCAGTTGGACAACCCTGACTTAGACCAATATTACATGTTTTGCAAATCACAAGGGAAGTAAGAAACCAAAATTCTCGCTGGCTGTCAGAACTTGTTTAATATATTCCTATTCTTATGTCTCTGTTTCCTATTTTTACTTCAATATCATCTTCCTGTCTTCTCTTATTGTTTTTCTTCTTTTCTACTGCAATGTTCTCCCTTCAATTTGCATATCTCCGTACGGTATCTAGCTGAAAAACCAATGTGTGTCATCGACGGTATATTCCTCTTTCTTTTAAAAGAGAGGGGTAGGTGTGTATTAAGCTCAGCATTCCCCTCAATTTGCCGGATGAGAGTCTAATATTGGATATCCAGCCTCATTTTGATGTAAACAACAATATGAACGATGCAAATAAAATAATCGACTTAAATATTTAATACCAAAATAGTACCAATTTTGATTTTAGTAGTATTAAAGCAATACGGTGGCTTATGAAACATATACATATGTTCTTCATTGCAACGGTAATATAGCTTATTGCTCGTCTATTATTTTTTCTGTATCCTCTGCCTCGATTAATACAGAATATAAATTTTAACCCCTAATTAATTTATTTTGTGCGTGAATATGCGATAACTCATCCCTACAATTCACTTCACACTACATGATTATATAGTTATAAACACGTAAAATTAATTGGAAATGCCTGCTCCTCTACTAGTAGTTCCTAATTTTTAACAGAGTAATGTATCGAGAACAGAAGAGAAACTAGGTCGCCTCATATAAATCGAAATACTACAGCCGTGTTAAAAACATATTGCTCGAGAAAAAAGAGGTAGGTTATTTAATGGTTGGCTTACTAGCCGCTTAATTACTTAAAAGCAACAAAAACAGAATGAAATTCTTGTCATGTTCAGATAATGCAGGTAAAAACTCCATTAACGTCTTTCGGATGAGCTACCCCCACCAGGTCCTGGGGGACCAGGAGTGGGTCTCCTTCCTCATTGCCCCGAAAACAAGCCCGTGCTCCTTTTGTCGGGTGCTTGCTCTAATTTGCATTCTCTTTCAGCAACGCACTCTGACAGGGTTTTTTCTGAGGCAACGTGCCCTGCAATAAACCAGACGAGAGACCGTGTACATATGGGCGGAGCTTGCTGACTAAAATGCGTAATTAATAAACACCGCAAACAAAATACCAAGTACGGCTGGTTATGTTCTGGGCGTAATATTCAGTACGTGATATTTTTCAGGGCAGAGTTTTCTACACATGGTTTCGCAATATAAATAAAAAACAACAACAAAAGAACTGCTTGATTAAAGAATGAATGGTCGGTTTATTCTCATTTAGAAACATTGACAGTTTAAAAATCCTCAACGACACATTTTGCTTTCCACAGAATTCGGAATGAGAGGAGCGACATGAGACATCCGATTGTCCGTTCACGTTCTTTCAGCACACAATGTTAGTTGACAATGTCCTTTCTGTTACGTATGGATGGACAATGCAGTTCGTTCCATTGTCCCTTCTGTTATGCTTACCCTCCAAGAATACCCTCCCATTAACACCAGGCGAATGCCGGAGCAGTACCCGAACAAACGAACCACGGACCGCGCGTGATCCTTCCTCCCTCTTCCTTGTCCTATCCTCACACACTTACACGAACATGCACTTCACCATCACACATGCCAGGAGACCGGTCGGGAGCTGAGAGCTCGTCCCGGCTGCGACGGTGGCCCTGCTGGTAGGAGAAAACCCCGCTAGCCGACGGTATGTCGGCTCCGGATTTCGTCATACAGAGGGGGCAGATCACCGCCATCTCCCGATCAAAAACATGTACTGCACTTACGGGATTAATAATCTTAGTTGTTGAATCTCCCGGAATCACTAACAATCTGTCAATCATTCCATCCAATAATACCGCTTGTCTCTGGTTATACGAAACGTATTGGAGATTTGTAAGTAACAGGGAAAGAAGAATTGAGATTTATCTACAAATTTAGACCCATGTTATTTTTGACAGTCCAATCAAATTATCGTAAGAATAGTTCACACACACACACACACACACACACACACACATATATATATATATATATATATATATATATATATATATATATATATATATGAAACCATGTGTATTGTAAATAATAAATCTTCCGAAGATTTATTAGTAATTGTAAATATTAAAATTTCAGGATTCACGACTCTTCGAGTTTCTTATTGATACTTCCCAGCTCCATGTAATTATATTAATTACATTTTTACATACATTTCTTCAAAAAAACAAAGTAGCATTCAACAAAAGTCATTAAAAATAAAATCTTTGAACGTATTTTATTGTTATGGTCGGAAATGTTTACAAAAGACATGATATATAATTGGACACATCACACTTTTATCTTAAGCGAACCCCCGTGTACATTGTGGGCCGAGAAGTGACTTGCGATCGAGTTCTTTCCCGCTCCATTGGCACCATAAAATTATTTTGAGGAAGGAAGCAGCCGGTTGTTGTGATCTGTATTTTTCGGAGGTTTCGCCGATCACAACCAGACTAATGCCAGACAGTACAAAAGCGAACGGGCCACGGACCGCGCTCGACCTTTCCTTCCCCTTCTTTGTCCTATCCTCGCCCATTACTTACACGCACTTATACTCGTACATGCGTGCGCTGCACTACCACACATGCCGCGAGACGCGTCGGGAGCGTAGAGCTAGTCCCGGCAGGGGTCGGTAACCCACTGGCGGGGAAAAATCCCGCTAGTCGTCGTGTAGGTCGGCGGAGACTCTCGCCATCCAGCGGGGGAAGGACACAGCCAACTCCCGCGATAATACGCTCACTTCACGCACTGGATTCTGACTTTAGTTTCGCCCTGTCCGGAAGTTTTTGTGTATGTCTTAGCCATTATATGTCCCCTAAAGTGCAATTGGCCTCATCGCCCTTATATCCCGAGGATGCTAATTGGTTTCCCAACCAGGTACCCGTGATGTCTCGATTTCGCTTAACCTTCGTGAGTTCACGTGATTAACAAATTCGATTAGGGACGCCGGTTTTGCAATCGTTGCTTTTCAGTAGAACCATCCCAGCATTTATTTAGATGACCAAGGGAAACCACAAAAGCTCCGATCAAGATGGCCGGCATAGGGATTGAATACGGAACTTCCGAATGCGAAATAAGGGCGCTATGTCCTGAGCCACTTCGCTCCGCCGCCTAGAAATACCAATGATTAAATCAATCAGCAAGTGTGGAATGTTCGCGTTGGTCCGACCTGTGTACCAGGAACATCTGCACACCTGTAACAGGCATATCGGGGAATCGGGACGACTGCCCTGAAAACGCATATCGGGGAATCGGGACGTCTGCCCTGAAAACGCATATCGGGGAATTGGAACGACTTCCTTGAACAGGCATATCGGAGAATCGGGACGACTTCCTTGAACAGGCATATCGGGGAATCGGGACGACTTCCTTGAACAGGCATATCGGGGAATCGGGGCGACTGCCTTGAAAACGCATATCGGGGAATCGGGACGACTTCCTTGAACAGGCATATCGGGGAATCGGGACGACTGCCTTGAACAGGCATATCGGGGAATCGGGACGACTGCCTTGAAAACGCATATCGGGGAATCGGGACGACTTCCTTGAACATGCATATTTGGGAATCAGGATCACTTCCTTGAACAGACATATCGGTGAATCGGAACGACTTCTTTGAATAGGCATATCGGGACGACTTCCTTGAACAGGCATATCGGGGAATCGGAGCCAAAGCCAGGAGCCCTGTAGAGTCACGAGCGGCGGTCTGAGCGCGAGAATTGGAACTAGGCGGGGGCGCCCGTTCGAAGCCCGTTTGCACCGCATTTCGAGCGGCACGTGCGGGGCGCCGCCGAGCGGGCTTAATGGGAATTAACGCGCAGGGACGGCGCGAGGGAGGGGCAGGCGGCCGACCCGAGGGCTGGGTGTGGGTGGGGGTGGGCGGGCGCCTGCAATCTTAGAAAGCTCGCGTTTGCGGGGGAGGTGGAACCGGAACGCGGGGCTGAGCAGCGGAGGCGCAATTAATTACGGGACGCTCTCGCGCGCCCCCGCCGCCGCCCCCGCTGCCGTTCCGCTTCCGGGACATCGGCTCTTTCGGCCACGCCCCCTCCCCCTCCCCTCACCACCTTGGGTCCCCCCTCTCCCTCGCAGGCGCCTTCGAGAGCCCTCGTGCCTTCACGTCGCCCTCTCGGAGTTCCTCCGGCCTCTGCGTGCAGCTTTGTCGCTCTCCGTCTTCTTCTTTCCCTTCCTTCTCCCTCCGCCCTCTTCCACTGGGAGGGGTGGCTCAGGTCTTCAACTGATATCACTGCAGTTCCTCTGCTCGGGATATCCTAGGCTTCCACTCCCCAAGGTGGCAGATCTTCGACACTAGCTTGACACTAGCTAGGTCGAATTCAGTCGCTGTCTGGAGGAGAATTCTAGCGGCCGGCTGCTCTGATCGGTAGTTTAACGAGTTTTCTCCGATCAATGCCAGGCGAATATCGGATCACTATCCAAACGAACGGGCCACGGACCGCGCGCTTTATTGCTACCTCTTCCTTGTTCTCTCCTCACCTCTCGCTTACACTAACATGCACTACACTACCTCACATGCCGGGAGACCAGTCGAGAGCTTAGAGCTTGCTCTGGCTGAGACGGTTTCCCGTTGGTGGGAGATACCTGGTCGGAGAAAACCTCGCTAGCCGACGATAGGTCGGCGCCGGATCTCGCCATCCAGCGGGGAGAAGACCACCACCACTTCCCGGGAAGAAGCACGCACTACACTTCCGGGACTGATGCCCTTCGTATTTGATGTGCTCGGAATCACTAACAATCAATCCAATGAGGGACATAACAAATGCTTTACTCCCTCATGCGAAATTTTCCACCCCATATTCTCCGACAAATGCGATTTTCTTGAACCCCATCGAAGTTTGAAACATTTATTTTATGGCCAAGTGCAGTCGGATTTCCTCGAGCTCCCTTTTCGGCCACTTCCCCACTCCCTCTGCCCGACCCACCGCCTGCCACCGCGCCTTTCCCCTCTCCCTCCTCGTCGCGATCTTCGGCGTTGGGTCACGTCTCGCGCCGAGCAATTTCGGCCGCCCCTCCGGTTGCGCGAAACTCTGCTGGGGCGCGGAGAGGATCGGCGTGCACGTGTCCTGGCAATCAGCCCCTGCAGGATTCGGGGGCATTTACAACCTCTACTACTAAACAAAAACAATAGTACTAATTACTTTTTCGCTTTCGCTCAAGCAGAGAGGTCGTTATGTGATGCTACGCGAAAATACCTCGAATGTTCGGCAGATAGACTCTTATTACAGGGCGCTACTATCGAAAAGGCGGATAAATTCAGATGCTAAATTTAGAACAAAGTCCTCTAATACGGAGTGTACCCAGAATCCATGTTTCGATACCAAAAAATCGCAAGACGACAAAATATCTCTCTCCGTCAGTCTGTCTGCCCATCCGACCATCTGTTCGTCTGTAAACGAATGCGGCTAAACCGTTCATATTTCCAATCAATCTGGTTGATGGGCGGATCTTGCCCCTTGTGTTTTAAACAGATATTTTAATTTTATATGAATGGGGTATTTTACATGAAGCCCTTGGAACATTTTCAAATTGTCAAAAAGTTTTGATTAAATTTTGTTGATGGATAGTGTGAGAGATTTTTACAACAATTGAGATCTCATGTTCATTGACAACTCTGCTTTTTACAAAATTTAAAAATATCAATTTTTTTCGGCGGCACTCTCACAACTACAATTATAAAGATAGATATTTTTCCCTTCATGAAATCTCTTCCTTAAAGATAGATTTTGAAATGAGGTCATGGAGTGATTGTCGCGTAATTTTGCGTGGAAGCGAAGGCGTGAAGGCGAGAACGTGCGTCCTGCTTGCGCACCACTAGTTTCTGAGGCTCAAAGGAACGTTACAGGCTTTAGCGATGTGAGAAATGTCGATGGTTTTGGTAGATAAACTGAAAATAGAGAAAAAATCGAAATTATCTAAATTACTAATTCAGAACGAGCGCATGATTGAAAGGAAACTAACAGTCCAGTGAAATTAGACAAATCGAGTGAAAAAATCTCAGTTTTGAAACTTGACAGTATTGTTTGTTTGATATTCTAAAATTCTAAATAGGGGGTGAGCCGGGTGCGGGACGGCTGTTTAAAGGTGCTTTTTCCACATATTTTTCTAGAAAACTTATCACAGAAAGAAAACAGAACCCAATTCAATAGTTTTTTTTTTTAAATTTCTGTGTTAATTTTCTTTCTGAACAAGTATATTAATGTCTTTTGCAAATAGTCAACAATTAACATGTTTTGGGGAAAGTATATGTTTCTGCAATGCAAATTTTTACATAGGAAGTATTTTTTGAAACCAACTTTTGAGTTCTTATTGCGACTAAGACGAAGTTTGGACTTTCTGCCCTGGTCGCCCTGCATTAGTAGCGTTAGTATGGTTTTATCTCGGGAGGTGGCGGAGTTCTCTTCTGGTGTGGTAAGATCCGTAGCCGACCGACATTTTCTGGGGTGTTCCCAACCTGGTATCTCCTACCAACAGGACATCTCCCCAGCCGGAACAAATTCTAAGCGATGTGATTTAAGATTTTTTTTATTACAATGGCGTAGTTTCGTTGTATGGTTTGATTGAGTGATTGTGTTTATTAGTATTCCCAGCGCTGTTAGAAAGTGACGTTCGTCGAATTCATACCCAGCGCATCGGCGCAACCGCGACTCGGGGATTTGAATGCGGATGCGATTATCTTAATGAAGCGCCCGCTGTCTCTGGGGGAGAAGCAGGTGCAGTTGAGAGAAGTCGCGGAGCGTCGGGCTGTCAGCGCCGGAAGTGACGTAGGCGGCGAAGTTGCCTGGCTTCACGGAACCGTCAGCCCAAGACGAGCTCGGCTGCGGTCGCGGGCAGCCAAGACTTCATCTCGGAGGAGCAGACGAGGAGAGGGGGGAGGGACGGGCGGGAGAGAGTTCAAGAAAATTGCGTTGGTGTTTGGGGCTCGGGGAAATGAGAGCGTAGTTTAGAGGGAGATTTTGTGAGAAATGGGAACGTAAGGGTTAGGAGGTATTTTAGGAAAATGAACAGACGCATTCGACTCGTGGAAAAGCTCTGGAACATTAGCAATATGATTGTTGCAATTGCACTAGTTCTTCGCCAAATGTAGTTGAACATTAAATACACAACATGAAAATAACATAAAACAACCATAAAAATTGAAAATTTTGTGGCCTTTCCATTTTTTTACACAAGTGTCTTACTTTGATGATATTTTGTGTGATTTGCTGTTTTTTCCGCAGACTTGTTTGTTGACATTACCGCGATTTAATTCCTTGAAGCCTTGTCACAATCCTAACATAATTTGATCTGCCGTTTTCAAGATTGATACTATTATTTGAAAATGAATTTGTTAAAAACAAAAATGATTTTTCATAATCCTAGTTGTACTTAACACGACCTTATAAAATATTAAATTTATATTGTGTTGTATTTATTGACTCGCAGAAGCAAAACTTTTGCTGTCCAGTGTGTGGAAAATTTGGATCTGGAGCGCCCGACATTGTGCTGTTGTGAAACGGCAGAGGTGAATTCTGCAGTTCCTTTCTTCCTCCTCGCATGGTGGAAGCAGCAGCGCGAATGACAATACAGTAGAACGACGAGGGAGTGTCGCCACTCAAAGTCAACGCGCCCGCTGCGTCATCGGATGTCATCTCTTCGGTATCTTTAGGTTCAGGAGAATTATTTGCATACATTTTTCTCGAACCACTGCATTCGAATATTGTATAAAAAGATACTTTATATCGCAAGTAACACCCCACAATATCGGTAACAATAAGCAAGTGAGAGTTCTGTTTGTGCTCACTGGGAAGTGCACTTCTGTTGACCACCCACACTCGAGAACTTTGGTCCTTTGGATGCTCGTTTAGTCTATACTCTTTCGGGAACACATACTGAACATGGCCATTCGGCGTCCTGGCGAAAACAGCAGAGTTTTAAAAGAATGTCGCGTTTGTTGTCTTGTGATCTTCAAGGTTCTCTCACACGTTACATTGCTCTCTTCCTCCGCTGACTGGTTCTTTTGTAAAATTATTTGGTAAAACGAGAACAGGGTTCTTTTTTCATATTTTTTTATAAAATTAATTTTACCGAGTCAAAACTATATATTTAAAGTTAATATTTCATGAAGCGTTTGATATCATTTTTTACTGAAAAGATCATCGTGTAAAACTGGTGTAAAAATCTAAACAGATCGCGCCATACTACACTACTTTTCCTCTAAGCATATGCTAATTCTCTGTGTTCGTATTTGTTCGTTTTCTCTTTCTCAATTTTTACCTTCTCTCTACGGAGCAGAGAGAGGTTATGTAATGCTGCGCGAAAACAACAGAGATTTTTTAGCAGAAAAACTATTATTACAGAGCCCTGATAACGAAAAAAGTGGATAAATTAAGCTTTTAAATTTAGAAAAAAAACCCTCTAACTCGTGGTGTAGCCAGAATCAATGTCTTGTGGGTCCTCGATACCGAAAAATCTATTGACGGCAAAACGTATGTATGTCCGTCAGTCTGTGAACCACGCTAGCGGCTAAACCGTTCGTCTGATTTTCTCCAAAATTTGTATTCTTCAATCGATCTGGCTGGTGTTGTGGAACCTGGAAATTGAAATAGATAATTTAATTTGGGGGGGGGCATATTTTACGCCAATTCGCTGGTACATTGTAAAAATTTGCAAAAGTAATGACTCCATATTTTTTTATTAAGTTTTGTTGTTAGATAGTTTAAACGCTGTTTAGGAAAATGTGCAGATCTCATCTTCGTTGAAAACCCTGATTCTTCGAAAATTGAAAAAGTTTTTTAAAAAAATTCGGCGTCTTTCTACAACTAAAGTATTAAAGATATAGTTTTTTTCCATTGATGAAATCTGTTAAAGATAGATTTTGAAATAAAGTTACGTTCAATATTGGAAAATTTGAGTACTTTTCGCGTAATTTTGCGTGCAAATACGGGTGAGAAAGTCCGTGGTGTTTTAGCACCAGTTCTCAGCAGCTTCGCGTCTTCACTCTCCTCGTACCTCGTCCCTATCTGCACGTCTCTCAGCCTGCTCCTCGACGTCGTCTCGCACCTGGGCTTCCCTCCGTTCGGGCCTGAGCGGCATTTAACAGCTCAAGGGACTGCGATTCGCTCCCTCGGGCGCGAGTTATGCGCCTAGCGGAAATTCGGTAATTAGCGGAGATACAGAGTCGGATCGTGAGCGAATCTTCAACTCGCGTAAAATCGCGATCGTTACTCTGTCGTTCTTGTTTCGAATTCCGAGGGCGCTCAAGTTAAGTGTGATTATCGTTGTTGTTGGTGGTGGTATTATTATTATTATTATTATTATTATTATTATTATTATTATTATTATTATTATTATTATTATTACTATTATTATTGGCGTATAGACCATTTCTGATCACGCTACACGATTCACGTGTGTAAGTTTCCCAGGATCATCTTTTCAGCTGCATCTGTCAGTACGACAAGGTAGTTACGCCTTGAAGTGTGAATTATGAGATGACAGGATGATGATGATGAAGGGTGAAGGGACAATCACAAATACGACCGTATCCACGCAGGTCTCGAACCGACGACGGCTATAGCTAGACTGCGCCACGAGGTCGACGTATTTATTGTTGTTATTAATATTATTATTAATAGTAGTAGTGGTATTAGTATATTATTATTATTATTATTATTATTATTATTATTATTATTTGTGGGTCGTGGATGAGATTGATCCTGCAGTTTTTCATTATTTTAAGACACAAAGTGAAATCTAAGTCGCCATATAGTGATTAACCAAGTTGTTTGTCAGTTTTAATCGGGTCAAAATATTAGTGAAGGTATCTCTAGTAATTCTTGCGATATAAATACAGTTGAAATTATGCGTGTACATATACCTAACCTCAACAAACTTGTAAATCATGTCCAGTGAAAATATGTGCTGTCCTGTTTGCAAGGAATATGTTGATGAGAATGAAGTGTACTGCAAGGGGTGCGATAATGGACTGCACTTCAAATGTTCATTGAGTCAAGCAACATACAAAGGGATGCCGAGCACGAAGAAAGAAGAATGGAGGGCATTGTGTGTAGACAAGCTAGGTCGAAAAATAAAGGGAAGGAGAGGCAGCTCACCAAACTCTTACGAACGACATCAACACGCAACTCTGCAATTTGTGAAAAAGTGGACCATCTAGCGAACGATGTGAGACACATTAAAACCTCCATGGAATTCCTCAACTCAATATACGAAGAGGTCTTCAATGAACTGAAAGTGTTAAATAACATTAAAGAAGAACTGACAAAAAATGATGAAATAATAAATACGATGAACAATAGACTACATAAAGTAGAACAACAACTAAGATCTCGAAACATTAGGTGGAGGAAAGACAGAATGAAAATTTGAATGAAGTTATAGTGCGCATTGCACATAAAATAATAATTATAGAGGTATAGAATGATGATATGGAGCAAAGTTATACAATGAAGAACAAAAACAATGGGAATATGAGGACTGAAAAAAAAAACATTCTAGAATTAAAATCTAAAACATTAAGGGATAAAATATTAGAAAAGAATAAACAAGTGATAATAAACAATGATTTTATGACAAATGGAAACAGAGAAAAATCTATATAAATAAAAAAATTGACACCTTACTTCTTTGAGTTGTTTGGGAAAGCAAAACAAAGACGTAAGGATAAGAATACACATATGTGTGGGTGAAACATGGCAAAATTTATGTTAAAAAAGATTAATACAGTGTACTAATAAAGGTGACAAAAGAAGAAGATATATAATGTATAATTTAGGTATAGAAACTCAAAATAATGTTAAATGGAAATAAAAAACTGGATAAATTAAATCCCAAATTATGAACTGCACAGTAGACTCAGACTTTGTTCTAAATGTAGCACTGAAAAAACAAAAATTATAACCGATAGTAATGATTGATGTAAATTTATTAAGAAATTTATAAAGGTTTAGTAAATATTCTCTTAAATATACAATAAGATCATTGAAACTGACAGAATTGATGGGATACTACTTACTGAAATTAGAATTAGAAAAGAGGAAATAAGAAATAAATACTCTCTCCCAGGATTTCAAACATTTTATAAAATAAGAGAAAGTAGGGAAAGGGGAGGCGGAATCTTAGAATTAATAAAAAATCAATTTGTATTTAATGAAGTTCAATGTAAAAAAGAACTCTGTGAAGTAATATTTGGAGAAGTGAAATTAACAAATGAGATTAAAATATTGCTTTAAATAGGCCACCACAATTTAATGAAGCAGAATTTATTAAACTAATTGATTACACTCTAAATAAATATGAGGGACGAAAAAACATTTTAATTGGAGATATAATTATAAATTTTGTGGTAGAAGCCAAAATAGTGAGAAATTACGGTGACATGATGGTAAGAATTGGTTTAATCTAAAGCATAAAGGAAGAAATCAGGGTAAAAAAGGAAACAAAATATTGCCTTGCGGTACATAAATATTGTGGAAATATAACTCCGTTTGTTATAACAACCAAAATAACTGACCATTATTTGGTAGGTATTAAAATACGACTAAGACATATAAGAGATGAGGTAAAACTTACTTCAAAATGAGAAACGTAATCTGCTAATAGACGTTACAAATGGAACTAAGAAAGACAAATGACATTAAAAAAGAACACAATAGTGCAGAAAAAATCTGTATAGAAATAAAAGGAAATATTTGATAAAGCAAAGAAAGAAAATAGTGTAAAACAAAAGAGAGGAAAGGAATATAAATCAATGATTAATCAAGAAATCATCATAATGATGAGGGAGAGGGATGAGACCTTCAGGAAATGGAAAAAGTGTTCAATGAAAACTGAATACAAAGAAACTTTAAGACGAAATATAAAAAAAAACTTATGAATGGAGTAATCTCAGAAACTAACAAACCAAAAATTTAATTCTATTCTTGTGAACTTAAAATTCATAAAAGTAATATTAAGAATACACACTCCTAATCTGACCTAAACTTTATTTTAGCAGTTTATGTAAGGTTTGAAATGTTAAGGAGTATTTTATCCACATTCAGATTACGATTATTAAATTGTACAAGACACGATTTTGCTCACAAACCCTGCGATTAGCTCGCGTAACATATGTCAGCACAAAGGGGTAGGGGGTGCAGTTTGTAACTTATTATGGAACTTACGAAACTTATGAACTTATAAAACTAACTACTCACAGTTTCTGCATTTGGCGGTTAACCCTATTGAGATACACATGTACATTAGTGCTAATGTAGAAGTGTCTAAGAATAGGACTTTGAATTGCACAAATACACAGAAACTTTACGCGAGAAGCATGATATATGCGCTAAGGTGCTCTCGCAGGAAACAATGATAGAAGTGTAATTAAAGTAGGAGTGTAATATATGTGACACTCTATTCTTGGCTGGGTATTAATTTGTAATATTGGGTTGTTTGAAGTGTTCAAAACATACTTCAAGGTGTTCCAACGATCTGCTGAGTTTTCGATATGACAGTTTAGGATACCATATTCGCACTTCTATGACACGCATTTGTTCCTTCACAGCAAGTGCTATCTCTTGTGGTTTGTAACATTTTGTCTGATATGTTATACTTCTGGTCTTGCCGATAAAACTTAATAATTCAATCGTTCTTGAGAGAACAGTTAAAGAGAATAATATCTGGACTGCTGTGGCGAATTTTCTTATAGGTCATGATACTGTTGTCCCAACGCAATGTATGAGAGTCGTTTATAAGGAAAACGTTAGGATAGTATCAATTTCCCGAGATTTATAGCAAGTTCTGTATGGTTCCTGTATTTCATAGCAAGTTTGGTATGGTTCCACCAACGAAATTGGTCGTGTCTCAGTTTATAGCGTTTCTTCATAGTGTAGCTAAAACACTTCAACTAGAGATGGTATGCTGAATTGATTAAATACCTTTATTATTGTAATTATTTGATTACTATTATTTCAGACTTAAACCTTCTCTTCATCTTGGAAATAATGTGTCCTCAATCAATTTTATATGCCTTATTAGATCATGCTATTTCTTAAATAGCATTATTCAGTTTAGTAAATTGCTGACGTCAATTTAAAAAAATGGCTGAATAACTATTTTTATCAAGCGCATAGATAAACATTTTCATGTCTTTTTTTGTCTCTTGTTTGTATATTTTGCTATTTGCACAAAGCAAAATGAAGTATATGCATTTAGATGGAATTATTATGCACCTGACGATGATTCATCGGCTGATATTTTCAGTCAAAATGCAAACAACAAACGAAATTATATTTGAGATTCTGGTTCAAATAAACAGTTTACAATGACTATTTAACGGATATAAACAGCTGTCGATTCGTCAACAAAGTTGTTTTCATATTCTGTATCAACAATTATTCATAACATGTCAAACCTTATTCCTTGAATTACATTAGAATAAGTATTTTGGCATGTTTCTGTTCATTGCTTTAAGGGGTATTTTGAAGAATTTTTACGTTCTCATTTGCTAATTACACAATATATGTAAAGTGTTGTAATGCTGCGTGATAAAACGCCGATTTTGTCACAGCAGAACTCATATTGGCGGGCCCTGGCAACTAAAATGGGGATAAATGTTGTAATGAAATACTTCCTCTACCACTTTCTGAAGTCGCAACCCACGTGTGATGGGTCCTTGAAACCCAGGATTTGCAGTACGAGAAAACGTTTGTCCGTCTGTGTATGAGCAACGCTAGCGGCTAACCTATTAGCAGAATTTTCACCGAATTGACTCTCCCCGACCGATCTGACTGATGTTGCGGCCCCTTGAATTTGAAACGGATATTTTAATTTGAGGGGTACCTAAGTCTCAATATTTTTAAAATTTTATAAAAAATTACTTCAAATGTTTTAATTGTTTGTTCTGATGGAAGAAAAGACGCTTAAAATATGCATAGGTCGTATTTTCCTGATTTCCTTGAATTTTTGAAACTTGCAAAAGTTCAAATTTTTTCAGCCTCTTCCAACAACTCTAATAATGAAGAGACTTTTTCTTAACTAAACTTATGAAAAATAGATCCTCAAACAAGATCGCGTTCAATTTTTCGAAAATATTTTGTTTACACAATTTTGCGTAATTTTTCGCGAAATATAGGCAATTTCTTAGACATGTCACAATGAGTTTCTCAAAAAAGCTCCAATTTTTTTATTTTAATTTTTCGACGACTGTAGGAAAGAACGCTAAAGAAAGTGGTGCTTGTCAGATTTTCGACTATCTATATTTCAGATTTTTTTAAAAACTTTACTTTGTAATAGTACTATTATGATGATAGAGATTTTTTGTTAGCTGAAATAAGTTCTAAAAAGTAATTCTGTACAAAAGTCATGTAGATTTTTTTGAAATATGAGGAATTAAGCATGATTTTTAAAATGTATGAAAATCTTTAGTATTGTAAATTCGAATTTCACGCCGACCATTTGGCAGTACTATTTCACGAGATATCAGACTTGTATACGACATTGCCAACACCAACCCCCTACATGGCAGTTTGAAATTCTTCGAAATTAACCTTGTCATTATTGAGAGATATTATAGCTATATGAAGAGTTTTAGCAATTTGTGTGTATATATATATATATATATATATATATATATATATATATATATACACACATATATACATATATACATACATATATACATACATATATACATATAAGCTTTAAAAGAATTAGTGTTCGCACTTATTGTTCTATGACTTGTAGTGAGTTTTGCAAGTGACGACTGAAAAATATGTATATCAATATGGAGCAGTATTATAGTATTATGTAACCGTGAATAATTGCAACAAAAGAAGATTTTAGCATTGCTATTAATCATCACGTCTTGAGTAGAACTGCATCATCTCGAATTTGTTTGGTTCACAGATATTAAACTGTGAGTAGTCTCGTCTTAAGAATCCTTGGGAGGTCATACATTTTATTTATAAAGTAATTAATTAACAAACTATAGTTCATTTTTTCAAACAAGTATAAAAGTCATGATTACGTAATACAATGTAATAAAACATGGAACTAATACAAAATGACAGATAACGTTTGTAATATTACAACGAAGAAAAGAAGAATTATTATAATTCAAAAAATTCTAATACAGTAGTCCTTTAGAGAAATTGGTTCTTTACAGTTCAATAAAGTCTGTATTATCTCCTTGGCATTTGGTCTTGGATGTCGAAATCCTAATGGATTTTAATTATTGCCTGGCCACACAACATAACCAAAGAAAAAATATATAACGTATTTCCAGGTAATAAACCCTCTTTTGAATACTTGCCGACTAAACTGGGAAATAATGGGGAACACGCGGGAAACGTGCGAAGGTACGTACGTGTAACGCGCGTGAAAACATTTAGAAACACGAGCGGGAAACATTTTGAGAGATTGCGAGGGAATAAGTGAGAAACTTGGGAAGGAGCGCATAACGCGTGGGGACGTGCGGTTCAACTTGGAGAGAATTCGCGAGGAACGGGGGAGGAGTCGCGTAGACGAATCTACTTCTGAGCTCAAGCTGCGTTTCTTGAAGCAGCACCTTTCAAAATGAGACCCGTTCGAAACTTCATTTTCGCTGTTTGAAGAGTTATCTCATCGGAAATCCGTGTCATTTATTTGTAACAACAAACGAGTAGGACATTGCAGTCGAATAGACATTTCGTAAAATCACTTTTTCGGTGTCAGGTGATTCCGAAACGCATATTTTTGTTCAATTTTCAATTTCGATTTTCCGCAGCATTACGTAACTTTCTCTATAATGCATGCAAATTCCGTGTGTACGTACGCATGCGAGATGGTAAAATTGCCTTTCCTCTCCTTTCAGGCAGTTTTGCGTTGCGTTCCATTTCGACATAGATTAGAAGGCAATGTTTTTATGCAAATTTTCCTCTCTTCACTTCTCTTTTGACCGGTGAGCCGCTATGCACTCGGGAAACACATTTTCGTGCCCCTTCCAACACTTCCTATATCTCTTTGCCACGAGCAGCCATGCCTTTGCCGTGCCTTTGCTACGGGCTTGCCTTAATGGAGGCGACTCCTGCTACAATAACCTTGCCAATTTGTCGTATGGTTTGTTCGCAGATAAATGAAGAACGTATTTCAAGACTCTAGGTTACCCTTAGATCAGTTATGGTTGTATTCGAACGTTTATTGGCCGTGTCGGAACAAGTAAATATTCATTACTTTCTTGAAAGATAAAAACTCCTTATTTTTTATAGACTGTGAAGTTCTTAACGGGGCACCGGCCGTTTCCAATAGCGTTTCATTTTTGTTTGATGGGGTTAAATCTATGTAAGGGAACTGGATTAGGAAAAATAAAGTTCAATGTCCCAAATGATTTATATTAATATTATATTTTGATAATTTTTAAGACGTCTCTACTGAAAAAATGTCTACCATATTTGACAATTTTTCTCTAAGGAATATTTTAACGACACCTCCCAAAGCATCGCTTTGCGTTTGTGAAGGATTTATAAAGAGCGCCGTTCAACATTCGCGTACCAATAGCGAGACGTTTCAACCCCGGCGAGAAGGTTTTTTTTATTTATAACAAAAAATTTACAATCTATTTTTTTACAAAATAATAAGTAAATATGATGTTGTAGAATTGTTATGACAATGATTGATTTCCAGTGAAGGTATCCTATCGGTACTCTTTATCTACTTCTTCATACCATAACAAAAAGCAAGTATTATTTTGGGTTGGCTGCAAGTGGGATAGTTTATTAGCTGAGGGTAATGTTTCGGTTATTTGTTGAGAATCTATATGGGAGTTGTAGGGGTGAGGTTCTGGTTAGTCGATGGATATCTGCACTATTGTCTAGGATGTTGAGGGCTAAGTGGTTTGGATGGTTTTCAAGGCGCTGGAGATAGTTTGAGCTGATAAATTCTATTCTTTCTAAGACAGTGGGCATTTTTAAGTTCTTGTGCAGTGCTGCATTTGTGATGAACCATGGTGCTGCCGCGATCATTCTTAGGGTCTTGGATTGAAATCTCTGTATGATCGAGAGATTACTCTTGCTTGCTGTGCCCCAGATTTGGATACCGTAGGTCCATATTGGAATTATGATAGCTTTATAAATCAGCAGTTTATTTTCCAGAGATAGTTTTGAGTGGTATCCTAGTATCCAGTATAGTTTTCTTGTTTGAAGTTGAAGGTGCTTTTTTTTGGCTAAGATGTGATGCTTCCATGTTAGCCGTTTGTCTAGATGTATTCCCAAGTATTTTACACTTTCCACCTGTACTATTGGATTGTCCGGCGGAAACGTGATTACTATTCCTTCGTTGAGGTGAAGAGTTGCTGTTTCATCGTTTGGGACTTTTATTATCAGGACATTTCCTAACTCTAAGCGATGGTTAGGGAAGGTCCATGCCTAACGGCTTCTTGGAAACTCCAGCAGCTCTCTGGCAGTTTTACTGTCACATAAACACTGCGATATTATATAAGAATATGTCGGTGTAGAAAGTTCCCGCAAAAGAACTACATAATATATTCTCTGGCCGTAACTCAAAAGCGATATATAAACACAAACGTGCAGAAAATGAGTGTAATGAATTGATAAATGAACGTATAATAATGTGTTACAATACTTCTTAAATAAATAAAATTTTCAAGGAAAATTATTTTGGCCATTCATGAGACATTTCTTAAAAAAGCTATTTCAGTTAATAAATCATTTATTAATATTTCAACAAAGAGAAATTTAAAGATTTTTGTGTTGAGTACTCTCTAATGGGTTGTTAACAGAATGTATACTATTTACAAAATGTGTTGTTTCTAGCCTCATGATGGGGCAAAATGAGACTCAAAACGTCGCTTTGTAGAAACATTAATAAATGTATCATTGAGTGCAATACGTTGTTCAAGAAACTGTTCGCCTTATGAATGGCCAAAATAATTTTCCTACATAATGAAAATGACTGACAAGAGTTTTAATAATTAATTAATATTTTTTTCCTTTAGTAGTTCGCGATGTATTCTGAGGTGCGCCGTTGACTCCCCGTCCTGGCACCGGAAGTGGTTGTCCGGGCACCGGAAGTGCGTTGGTGCGCTGGAGGGCTCCGAGAAGTCGCCGGAGCGTGTGACAACTCTGCGTTGTATGAGCCAGAGCAGGGCGTACGGCTTCGTTTATTCCGATTTGGTTTATTCAGTCAAAGAGCAGTGGAAACTGTACGTGATGTATGGGGGAGAAAATAAACTGCGCTCGTGTTCTTGAGTTCGAGAACCCCTCCCCAACATTTAACTATAAATAACTGGAAGATGAATATTTTTTTAAATAATAATAATAATAATAATAATAATAATAATAATATTGAAAAAAGCGTCAGATTAGCAACATTTCTGGAAACCAAACATTTTCATTCCCGATTCATAGAAAACTTATTTGCATTGGCAAACAAACTGGAGATTTGATTTCTCTATTTTGCTAACAAAATAACAACTCCCCCTCAGCTCTACTCTACCACTAGAGCAAAAGGAGAGTTCAACAAAACGTGAAGCTGCAAAGTGAAGCTACCTCTGCGTCCAGAAGCAAAAGAGCGGCTGCGTTCGCGTCGGAGCCCTCGACAGCCTAGCTGCAATTCGCGCCCTCCCGCCCGCGCGGCCTTTGATCTAGGCTCACCGCCCCCCCCCCCCCCGCTGCCATTTAGCCGATGGTTGTTTAGCCTCCCTTTCGCTGCGGCAGACTGAAGCCACAGTCTCTCTCCCGGGGCTTCTAGGAAGCCACCGCACTGACTATACACGGAAACGTCTGCTCTGCTGCAAAGACAACACCTCCGACGGTTGATGATTTGCTGTGTTACTGTTGTTATTATTATCAACTTGTTTTCAGGCGAATATCTACCGTATCAACCGAGTAGGCAGTTGTACCCGAGGCAGAAACACTGGAGAAGGGGGTCAAATCCAAGAGCAAAGTGATTGAGTTTGGCGCTCCCTGCCTATCCAACGCCCGAGTACGTGCCTCGTCTGCTCCCCCTAGTGACACGCCTGCGTGTATGTTACGAAAACCAATTGCTGTGAAAGTTCTAGCTCTGTAGACTCTCTGGGGATATGTTATTTCTATAGCGCTACAGCTCAATTAGCACCTTGTCCTAATATTCCGTAGCTTTTCTATTTAGCACGGAACGGACTGCGTTGGATAGGGGTTCGATGCCCTAAGATGCGAGTGGAACAGGGCGTGAAAGGGAGGATTGCATGTTCTCTGTCTCACGGTTCTGACAACCTCCTGCAACGTACCGGAACAACGAATGGGATCTTTCTTATTCTGAGCCTTAGGACCTACGTCATTTCGGCCTTGCCTGAGCAGGGCTGTATTCAGGATGTATTTTAGGAGGGAAGATCAAATTTGGTAGGGCCCCCATAATATTTTTAAATATGATATATGACCTTCAAATTGCGAATAGTTATGGATGTGATGAGATCAATATATGATAATTATTCTGAACAAGGTTATTAAAAAGACAAAACACTATCGTACACGTGCAACTCTCGCATGTTAAATTCCAGCATCTTCCCTATCTTTCCTTTTCCATATTAACAACCGTTGACTCTCATGTTGGAGTTCCCCTCGTAAGATTAAATGGATGAGTAAGTAAAAGAGTCCATGAAGATACACATTATTACTGAGAAAAAAAAACTGGCTAGGAAGTGAATGGGTTGTACAGATTGGTATGCTGACAGACTAAACAAATAAATCAGAGAAATAATGAATAAATGGATTAACAAATGGATTTCTAGAAACAAAATCATGGCTAACATGTTATTTAGCAATTTTTGGAAAATGTATGGGACTAATGAACTTAGTTGGCATGCCCAGAATCACTAATCAATTAAGCTATCTATTAATTAATCTAATAATAAAATTCCTGAACAACGAAACAATTACCTAAATGAGGACCGAAGAATCCTACGCTTAGGTCCGTTATAGAACCCCTCCCCGCTCCATTTCTGTGCGGCTGTTATACCCTTAGGTTGCTTTTTTACCCCAGGAACAAATAATATTTCGCAACATTCTGAAAGTTATCCACATGAATTCTCCTTTTAGATATGCTATATACGTCTAGTTTTACATATGTTGTAATCTTTTCAGTTTTCTAAGTTTCTTTCTTTGTTGGAAAAAAATTGATTTTTATGCGATGGGACTCAAAAATGACACATTTAGCAACTCAATTTCATGAGAAATTCTAAAAACGTATCTATTTCCGTTTGGTAATAATATGTTTCGGTTTTGCAATGATAATTTAATGTATTTGTCTATTACGATTTGATAGCCCTACTTCAAAGATTCTCATGCTGGTAAGATAGACACCTATATATAGCAATGAGGATATGATGGAAAGTTTTTTTTTTCTGGAAATAACATCATTTACTAAATAACAAAAAATAAAGTAAATAAAGCAAATAAATAGCATCGCTTTCTCTATTAATAATTCAAATAATATTCCTTCATCAAATACTTGTAAATTATTGGGTAAGACGTTTTGGGTCAAAAGTGACCCCACGTCTGTACGTAATACTTGAGAAACAGATTCGAAGGCACCCAATTGATCAGCACCCGAGCAGAGCGCAGATTGCCTTCTCGGGCTGCTGGCCGACCACGTAGCGGGCAGGGCGCCGTGCGTCGACCCGGAAACAATGCTGACCCACCGGAAGTGCGATTTATAACCGAATTCTCCGAGTGCCCCTCCCCCATCCCTGATGAACGGGGCAAAGAGCGCAGTGTAGTTGCGGAGTGGGATCTCGAGGGAGCGAATTTTTACTTTTTTTCCTTCGCTGCTTTTGTTTTTACTCCAGCTCTCCGCCCGTACACCTGCTCCTTCCCTTTTCACGCGAATGCGAAAACTGGTGATGCGTTTGGCTGTGGATCTTTCATGATTGATTGTTAGTGACTCCGTGCGGGTCAGCTGATAAGGTCATTAGTTCCGTAATTGTAGTATTTTTCCTCGGATGGTGGTGATCTTCCTCCCGGGACGGCGACACCCGGCGACGACCTACGGATTTCCCCAACCTGGAATCTCCCACCAGCGAGGCTGATCTCTAAGCTCCCGACCGGTCTCCCGGCAAGTGTGGTAGTATAATGCATGTTTGTGTGTATGTGTAAAGGGTGAGGGACAAGGAAAAGGAAGGGAAGATAGCGCACCGCCAATGGCCCGTTTGTTAGGGTTCTGCTCCGGCATTAGCCTGGCGTTGATAGGAGAAACCACGGGAAACTACCGGTCAGATGCCGTCTGCAATTGAGCAAGCTGGAAAAGTAGTGTCAAAACTCCTGCCACAGTCGGAACTCTAACCTAGGACTTCGCGGTCAAAGGCACTGCTGCGACATCAGTTGACGCCCTGAGCTACGTCCCCTGGTGCTGGTCCTTTGTGTTTGTTCGCCCATCCCCCTTTTCGTAACGCTCGAAATACTTGAACGTTTATTTATTATCAGAGGAAGGAACAGTTACTGCAAATTTTGTCATGCGTCTTCTAGATTTTCGGTTGTAATTTTTCAATTTATTTTAATTTAACGGAAAAGCGAGTTGCGAGTTATTGAATTCCACGAGGTGCGCAGGAGAGTTTCTGCCAGAACGCGCAGCAACGCACTGGATGACCTATGAATGTGCGGATCGATGTGGCTCGTGCGGTGGTCGGTCGTCTGCCTAATCAGGCGTTTAGATCGGTATATAAGGCTTTTGAAGTGTTATGAACTCATATACGTTAAAATGCTTTGGAAGATGAAATCTGCCATTTCAAATACCTTAGTAAATACGAGAAACACAATTTTAGGGTGTCGTTAAATGTGAAAATTTAATGTAGAACGAGGCAAAGTCCACGGTGATATACATCACAAGCAGAAAAGTTTAAAGGACCTGAACACTACATTTAAATTAAAAATATGATAGTGCATATACGAGTAGTAAATTGAAGGTAAGGTGAGAAGTTCCTTACCTGCTGGACAGCACTGGATTCGAACATGAGTAGCTGTTTCAATGACGAAGGTGCTAGCGAAAAGACAACCCTTCTTTAAAAGCCAAAAGAAGCCTCTCTTTAGACCAATAAACGTTGTGTAATGTGACGTTGAATCATTGTGTATGTTTCAAAATCACATGTTGGTGAAATACTGGACAAATTTAAGTACACACGTTATTTTGGGCTAGATATTTATTTTTTAATATTGTTTACTCTTTAATGTTTTCTTTGGTGTATACGTAATGACTCTTCTTAGGCTATCATCTTTGAAATACTTGCAATATCTACTCCTTCTTTCTGGACAACTTAAATAAAGTCCTGAAAGTTCTTCAGGTGCTTGTATGTTTCTGTACACAACTGAAATTCCGGAAAGCCTCTCGTCGATCGTGGTTGGGTCAGACGAACTGAAGCTCCAACAAGGAGCCTAAAAATGAGCAAAGGCAAAACAACCCTTTGCAGCGGGGTCGTATTTCGTTAATTCACCTCATGTAAATATTTGTGAAGTTCTTCACTCAGCAAATGAATCCGACTGCTTATCCTGATATTTCGTCTCTTAGAAATACTGACGAGTCGCTCTTAATATTATTTTTATCTCTCTTCTTTTATTTTCAAAATCGGGTCGGTTGAAATTAAAACAGTAAATGATACGGTGTGGGTAAATATGAAAATAGAAGGCAGTTTTTTTCTTCAAGGGTTAACTTTTGGTTGTTTGTTCACGTAAACAAAGAACCTCTTCCTCTATTTCATCTGGTTCTATTCTTGCTCCGTCTCTCGTTCCACGCCCATCCCGCTCTCTAACTCTGTGTGCACCTTCCCCGGGCCTTGCCCCGGTCAATTCTCATTCCACAAGCCTTCACTTCGTCCGCTCACTCTCCCTTCACTCCGTGTCTTCACTTTGCGCACTGTTCTCTCAACTTTGACGAGCTCTTCTACGTCTGGTCCAATTCTCGCTCCTGTTACTTTCCACTTTCATCTCGCATTCTTGTTCTACTCATTGCTTTGGTCATACCCCGGCCTAGTCTCTTTCCACGAATTCTTCAGTTCCTCTTCTTCTCTTGGTTCTTCTGCCTTCTCTTGCCCATTCCGCTCGCTACCTCCAATTCCCTCTTCACCTGTTCCTCTGCCCTCGCGTCGTGGCGGCCGGCCCGCGCGGCGCTGGAGTTCCATTAGTGTCTGGGCCGCTCGACAACCGGCGACGCCTTCGCCCCGGGCCTCGTTAATCACCGCGGGGGCGGCGCCGGGGGGCGGGGCGCGGCGGGGCGGGGCGGGGCGGCGCCGGGGGCGGGGCGGGGCGGCGCCGTGGGGCGGGGCGCGGCGGGGCGGGGCGGGGCGGCGCCGGGGGGCGGGGCGCGGCGGGGCGGGGCGGCCCCGGGGGCGGGGCGGGGCGGCGCCGTGGGGTGGGGCGCGGCGGGGCGGGGCGGGGCGGCGCCGGGGGGCGGGGCGCGGCGGGGCGGGGCGGGGCGGCGCCGTGGGGCGGGGCGCGGCGGGGCGGGGCGGCGCTGGGGGCGGGGCGGGGCGGGGCGGGGCGGCGCCGGGGGCGGGGCGGGGCGGCGATCGGCAGGCGCTCCGTGCATTCCGCTCGCGCAGTTGGCTCTTGGGCCGCTCTCGGAGTGGCGCCTTTCCCTGCAACAAATCGAGGAACCGGTGGCGCGAAAACGGCACGTACTTTCCCGCCCGGATTTGCAATCCAATTAACGCGGAATGTACTCAAATTTTCAAGAAATTGTACTTATCCGTTTTTCAAAATCTATCTTTAAGGAACACATTTCATAAAGGAAAAAATCTCTATCTTCATAATTGTACTTGTACGAAAACGACCAAAAAATTTGAATTTTGCAATTTTCGAAATATTAGAGTTTTTAACACATGCATCATCCTCTTAAACGTCTTTTACACTATGTAACAAACACATTTAATAAAAAACAATGAAGCACATTTTTAATGAAAATTTAAAAATGTCCGGGGAACTTATCGCAAAGCACTCAATAAAATTAAAATACCGGTTTCAAATTGAAGGAATCACAACTTGAGTCAGATCGATTGGAGAATACCAATTTTTAGAAATTCGGCTGAACAGTTTACCAGCTAGCGATTTTCACAGACGGACACACGTTTTCCGCCATCAATTTTCCGGTGGTAATGAGGCGCACAATATGAATTCTGACTACACCACGTGATATGTGATTTTTTCCCTAAATATAGCAACAAGATTTCGCCATTTTTTCGTTTCCAAAGCCCTGTAATACGAAAAGTTCTCGTAAGTGTTCTGCCTAAAATTCGCCGTTTCTTCGAACAGCATTATAAAACTTTCTCTCTACTCCGTAGCAAGAAAGTTAAAATCAATGAATAATATGTTTTTACTGGGATTGGGCGATTCTTAAATAATAATTGATTAATATCAAATTAATTGATATCGTTAGTAAAATTAATCATTTTTACTTTCTCGTATATACTGTAACACCTCCACGCATCTAAACAATGCGCGGTTAGCGGCCCGGTTGTAGCTCAGTCGGTGATGGAAGGAATTGTTAATTAGATTCAATGGACATTCGAAAAAAACACTTTGATTACTGGTGAATCAACTACTTTTATTCCTGGACAAAGTTGTACCAGGGAAGTTACATTTATAAAATAAAAGAAAGAAGAGACTGAATGAAAGAGAAAAAAATAAAGATCAAATTAACAGGAAAACTTACAACTAGAGAAGAGTACAAAATTATTATAACTAAAATTACAATAATAAAAAAATGACCATTCGATGTGCCTTGGCGCGGCACCGCGTTGACAAAATTCTACAGAGGTGAATAGCCCCCAGTTACATTGCCTGAGAGCTTCGTGTTAAAAGTTCAATGTGCCCGGACACGGGCGCGGCGAAGCTTGTGGGGGCGGCGCGGCCTTCGCTGGAATGTGTTATGGCCTGCAGCGGCTCGCGGCGTCTGCGGCAAAGTCTGGCAGCGTCTGGTGGCGTCAGCAGGGGGCCGCTGTCTGGCAGCGTCTGGCGGCGTCTCCGGCGGAGCTTGTAGGTAGCCGGGGATATTGCTCACGATCGCAGGTGCGGAGCACACAACAATGTGTTCCTCCGATTCTCATGAGAATTGTTCTCAGGCACAAATTCAGAAAGTTGCGAAATCCTTCAGAGGCGCACTCGCCTCTCCCCGCGACTGGTTCCCACCCCAGAGAAGTTTCTCAACCAGGTTAAAATTTTACAAGTCCCTTCAGAGGCGCACTCGCCTCTCCCCGCGACTGGCTCCCACCCCCAGAGAAGTTTCTCTACCCACTGTAATTTTGTAAGTCAAAAACGCATGAGGTTAACTTTTACCCCCACCCTTTTTCCTCATATGCTCCTGCTCCCTACAATGATCGCGTCGCTATTGGCTAAAGGTGATGGCGTTGTACACTATATTCGGCCAATAGCGACGGGGGGAGCAAAGGAATTTTCCACTCTCTGTGTTTCTGTCGGAATACAGTGTCCCATTGTTCCGTCTCGAAAATAGGCCATGTCTGTGAAGGGGCCCCCCTGGCTACAGAATTATCGTTTTGGGTTTCCCCGTTCACGACGACAGGCGTTCCAAAGATTTTCCAGATGGGGCTGCGTCTGGGCGCTTTTCAATTAACCCTATGACACGGCCGTTGGGTGAGGTGTCATAAAATTCTGAAATGGGCCGGGGCGCACGTGGCTGTCACTAGAAGAGGGGCTGCGCGCGTGACGCCGTATGTTTTTTCTCAGTAAAAATTCTTTAGGTCTGGTTTACTTAATTTGTCTTGAGAATTCTGTACCGCTACAATACGGAGTAATGTGTTTAGTACGAGAATATAATGCTGCAGCGAAAAGTGCCGATGTTTTGAAAACAAAAAAGTAGTTTTGTAGCTTCCTCATTGTAAGAAAAATGTTTCGTGTTCCTAAGGTAGAAATTACTTTTTCTAATACTTATCTTGGTCAAAATCCACATTGTGTGGTTCCTAAATACCGCGTCCGTCCCTATCTATGTCTGTCTCTCTCTCCGTCCGTCTCTGCGCCAGTTTGCCCATCTGTAAAGCGCTTAATCTATTCGTAGGATTTTGTTTTTTGCCAAAATGAATATTATCCGATCGACCTGGCCCCCGGTTCCATTCGTCAATCTGACATTTAACGTAATTATGAAAATAAGAGCGTACGAGCTATCGAGCGGCAATTAAGTATCTGATAAGTTTTATTCTTGGTATGGCTGTCGTTTCTATTTGTGGGACGGGACGACAAAAAATCTGATCTCATGAAAACGAACTTCACTTTTTGAAAAATTAATTATCGGGTATCGCTGTATGAAGTAAACTGATGAATATGCTCATAATTTCACATTTAGAGAATATACATTCCTGAACATTACAGATATTGCCATAATAAACAAGTGTGACCTGACCTAATTATGATTTTTGAAAAGTGCTGGAGTATGATCACCGACTTCTGAATTCCTACTGTTTTCTGTTGTTTGAATTCAATTACCTATAGTTGTGTCATTGCTAGGAAAATCTCGAGTGTCTACTGGTAATGAAAGACAAAACCACGTGCACTCGAGGTGAGCATAGTATCTCATATGGACTTTAGACATAAAATTATGCAAGTGATGGATTAATATAGACTTTCATTAAATTGAGTTTTATTGAATTTACACGAATTGCCCACATTTTATTTCGAATTGTTCTGTGCAGTATCATAACCAATGGGTGACGGGCCACCCGCCACTCGTATGCACTACCCTAGCACACTGTCTGGAGGCCAGTGGGAGCTTAGTGTCCCGGCGAGGGTGCGGCCCCGCCGCGGGGAGGTCCTTGGGGAACATCTCCACGAGCTGACGTGGGGCGCGCGGGGCTCTCGCCAGCAGCGGGGAGATCGCCGCCATCCCCCACGTGCACTACACTTGTGGGACTAATTACCTGAGCCGTTGGCGCTCCCGGAACCTTATCAATCAATCGTTCAACACCTGCCCCTTTTCACAGTACCAGAAGAAAGAAAAGAGTATCAGTAAGAAATAAATTTTCTGGGAATAGAAGTACTCATCCGCTATAATAAGCAGTAATTCATTTATTTCGATTGTCCATACCGGCGGGCGAATAAGTCCTCAAGGGACGCCGGCCGTTACGGGAATTTACATTTCTCTGTTTAGTTGCGTTGAGTCAGTATAACAGAACAGTTTGCAAAAAAATATATTCCAAGACATGATTGTTTACTCAAACTACATTTCAGATAATTCTTATCTGTATTGTCTTTTAAATTAAATAAAATGTGACACTTCATAATGTTTTCTTTGTCCCCGGTCCTGTCGATATGTAACGTTCCAAACGTTTACGGGACAGTGATCTCATTTCCCTAGGTCTTGTCTCTAAGTCACACCCAGTGCCACTAGGTACCGGCGTTAGACGGGGTGATCGCCTGGGGCCCGGCAAAATAAGGGGCCCAGTGATGGGAAAAATAAGTAAAAAATTGAAAATAAATTAGGACTCGGGAAAATGGGTATCATAATTTTGTAAATCATGGTACACTAGTTAGACATTTCACACAATGTCCAATTAATTTTTTTACCTTAAATAGTTAAATATAGTAACTTTTTATAAGGTAGGACTATGAATCAAATGACGCTAACATTAAAGCAGGTTGTGCTGAAATTCATATTTATTACTTCATGTATTTAACAAATGATCTTGCTAAACACTAAACCCTACAATTTTTTTAGAATTTTAAGCTCACCGTGGATATTGTATTAATTGATCACTGAATACTTTTACTTAAAACTATTATTTAAAATGTTTATTTTGAAAACCTTTTTCTCGTTTAAACATTGTAATTTTTTATATTTGCTAAGATAAAAAAACTCGTATAGGTTCTTGATTCAACTTTCTCCCTTTCATTTTTTCGGGGGGCGGCTACGTTTGGGCATTGACCCCGGCCCTGCCAGGCACATCATTGATTCCATCCCTCTCCACTTGCTCTCCCCTCTCGACCTCGCGCCTTCTCCTCCCTGCGCCCTTCGCCCAACAAATGAGGGCGGCTCCGTGCCTGACAAGATTCGCCCCCGGCACCCCCCCCCCCCGCCGCGACAGACGCAGGGCCCAGCAGATGGCCACGTGATGGCGGAGATAAAACGATCTTCATTCGCTCTTATTTAGCGCTGTGTCAATACACTCGCGCTAAAGGTCACGAAAGGACGGCTGATATCAGCGGCTCACAGGCTTTTGACGAGGCGTTGCCTATCAGGCACGGGACTAATAATTAATATTAATATTATTAATAATAATAATAATTAATAATAATAATATGCTATCGGCCATTTCTGACCATGCTACACGTTCTCTTCCGTGTTCCACTTATATTCTATCCCAGAGGTAGAGAAACGTGTGTCGTTGTTGGGATCAGCTTTTCGGCTGTATCCCACTGTAAGACAGGGTTAAGCCTTCAATTATGAACTATGAGGTTATAGGTTAATGATGATGAGAGGTTATCGTGGGCGTTCCATGAGCCATCCCGCCATTTGCCCGAATGACCGAGAGAAACCGCGATACCTCCGGTGCGGATGGCCGGCCCGGGGAGCCAACTCGGGTCACTCGACTGCGAAGTCAGAGCGCTGCGCACTGAGCCACGTCGCGCGGTAATTATTAATATTGTTATTTTTTTTTGCTCGCGAATCGGCCAACTAGGACCACGCGTTCATACATCCTGCATTTACCGTGGCTCAGTATCATATATCGCGGTAGCAGGTGCATGTAACTTCAATTAGGGGATCAGTATTTTTACTGAATCCAATTTTTATCCACCAGGGTTGTTAGCTCTGGGGGTATGAAAGATGAAATGATGATGATAATGAGGAGTGAAAGGACGACACACTCATACAGACACACACAAATACACCCATGCCCGAGGCGGGACTCGAACCCGCGATCTTCTGGTCCGAAACCACTCCGGCACTACTGTCTTAGCGATCTCGGCCATCTGATCGGCATTATTGTTATTATTATTATTATTATTGTCGTAATAATGTAATAAAAACTCTTTTTATGTGGTAGAGCTCGAGCCATGTAACCTCTATTGTTTCTAGAGATTCCCTTGACTCTTTTTGGGCTAGCTTTTTTAGTAAACTGTTTGCTTTCCTTTTTACTCTATTTAGATATTTTGGGTGAAAAATGGTATACGTCTCCCAATATGCCACTCCATATTACATCAGAGATAAATAGGCTGATACTTTGGCGTGCGTTGGATCTGTCTTTACAAGTTGCTTTATGAAATGCATTACGCCGGGCTTTACATAATTTTCCAATCTAATTTTATAATTAAATACCAATATTCATACTATATGATGATAGTCTTGAAATATTGTCATCTAAACCGTAATTTGATTCGTCGTAATTTTGACCTCAACCAAACGTTATCATTTTGCTTTTCGCCCCATTGATTACCACGGCATTTGTTTCAGTCGACTCACGTAACTGTTGTAGCGCTTGGTAAGCTGGGTTGAAATATTTCTTCGTCATTTGTGCAAATCACTTTGACGGCGATGCGGCCACGAAAGGCAGAGATCAAGAAAGACACCTGCTTAGATGGCCCACAGGCATGGCCGATGTCAATGCAACGCCTCCGACCGGCAGGACTTGGGTTCCACTCCCGACGGTGGCAGCATTTTCGACAATGGCTCGCCCGCTAGGTCGAAGCCTCCGCTGTCTCGAGGAGAATTGTAGCGTCCGGCTGCTCTGATCGGTAGAATTCTGTGATTTCGCGAACAGTGGCAGGCGACTGCCGGATCAGTACACTAACAAACGGACCACGGACCGCGCGCGATCTTTCCTACCACTTCCTTGCCCTGTCCTCACCCACTACGTCACCACACATTCCGGGAAATCGGCCGGGAGCTTCGAGCTTGTCCCGGCCGGGGCGCTGCCCCGCTGAGCG